>JARHVA010003073.1:395000-445000 GCA_037957365.1 Torreya grandis | reverse complement strand
TGTGAGATGATCATAATGGTATATTCTATTGGTACACTTTTTTGGCTCAAAATGTTTCACCCTTATGCACAATAGCAGTAGTTGGATTGGTCTTGGTGAGATGATCATAATAGTGTATTCCACTGGTAAATTTTTTTGGGGATAAAACCCTCATAGGTTTTTTTCATGACTAGTCCAAACACTTACGAATGCAGGAAAGGGAAAGAAACTACAAAAACTCCTCACAAGGATGACATGGAATTTGAAACTTTTGATCTATCTATTTCAAAGGTAGTTCAACAACTTAAGTTAGAATTACAAGGCATGGTGAAAGAAGATGATTTTAATATGGTTCAAGGTGAAATTATAGGCTAATAGGGGACTTAGATATTATGAAGGATCAATTACAACAAATATCTAGGTAATTAGCCAACTTATTAGCTCAACCAATGCAAAATAATCCTCTACCACTTTAGTTTGGTTCTTCTCCTCCAAAAAATACCAACACCAATTTTGGCCCTAATCTGATGTTCTCAAAATTGGAATTACACAAGTTTGATGGTAATGATACACTCACTTCACTAACTCAAATTGAAAATTTATTTGATCTACGTCAGACTCTATGTTTGTGAAAATTGGTTGTGGCCTCTCTATATCTAAAACTTGAGCAATTAATTTGGTATCATTGTTTATGTGCTTAAAATAAAATAAAGGTGTCCTAGTTTCATGGACGATATTTTTTGAGGAGTTTTAGCTCCACTATTATAACAATGTCTCTAAAACTACTTCAATCAGCTAGCTAAGTTGCACCAAATCAAGAATGTTAAGGACTACATTCATCAATTTTAGAATATCTCCTTACATGTGGTAGACATCACTAAGGAAAATTTGACTGACCTATTTTTGGGTGGCCTTAAAGATATTATCTAATTAGAGGTTCACATGTTTCATCTCAGTTTTGTATCTGAGTCCATATCAAGAGCACACATGATTGAGGAAAATGAGTTGATCAGATGAAGACCTTTCACCAATGTTCATGAATTCACCTTCCCAACATGATCATTTCATCAACCTACCAAATTGACACCTCAATAATTAGAATAAAATCATGCAAAAGATTTGTGTTTTGGCTGTGATAACAAATGGAGCAAAGGGCATCGATGTGCTAAAAATAAGTTGTTTTACATTTACAATGCCAATGAGGAGGAAGAAGATGAAGAGGCTTTAGGGGAAGGGTTAGAATAACTTGAGGATGAATCTAAATATTATCATCCTACCATTTCTAATCATTCACTTTCATGCATTAGTACTCCTCAAACTCTTAAGGCAGTGGGGTTCCTGAAGAAATAGAAGGTGATTGCATTAATTAAATCTAGGAGTACACATAACTTCATCAATAGTAATTTGAATTCTCATTTGAATAGTTTCATTTACCCAACTCCATACTTTTAGATCATGATTTTAGATGGTGGTATGGTTAATTATTCTAGAAACTGCCATAGTAATAAGCTTAATAGGGAGACTATTTCTTAGATTCCCCTATGTTTGTTATTCTCATGAGAGAAATTGACATTATTTTTGGAATGTAATGGCTCACCACTTTGGGCA
This sequence comes from Torreya grandis, assembly GCA_037957365.1. Classification (NCBI taxonomy): domain Eukaryota; kingdom Viridiplantae; phylum Streptophyta; class Pinopsida; order Cupressales; family Taxaceae; genus Torreya; species Torreya grandis. The sequence goes on along the minus strand of JARHVA010003073.1, from coordinate 443,413 downwards.
CTATTGAGATGAATTTCCATGAATTATTCATGAGTTTATATTCAAAAAGGACTTTTGAACTACATGGATTATGGGCTAAATCTCCACAACTAGTTAGTTCCTACTAGATGATGAATATTATCAAAAATGGTACAAAATATTTTATTGAGTTCTTATTTTCCATGGAGGTTCAACCAAGCAAGGAATCTATACATCTTGATTTTCAAAATGTGTTGGATGATCATTCTATTTTTTTTGGTGACATGCCAAAAGGAATTCCTCGAAGTCATGCATATGATCATTCCATCATATTCATTCTAAGAACTACACCAACCAATATTAGAACCTACATGTATCCTTATGCCCAAAAGAGTGAAATTGAAAATATGGTACAAGAGATGTTTGAGGTAGGAATCATCCAATAGTCGAAGTGAATATTCATCTCTGGTGATCATGGTGTAGAAGAAGGATAATAATTAGAGGATGTGTCCTAACTATAGGGAACTCAACAAATACACCATCAAAGATAAGTTTTAAATTCTAATAATTGTTGATTTTCTAGATAAACCACATTATGATATTTATTTTACCAAGCTAGATCTTCACTTTGGACATCATTAGATTAACATCCTCAGTGAGGACATACATAAAATAACTTTTAGAACTCATGAAGGCCATTATGAATTTATTGTCATGCCTTTTGGACTTACAAATGCACCATCAACATTTTAGAGTTTGATAAATATTGTTTTTAAGAAAATTTTGATCAATTTTGTATTAGTGTTTTTTAATGATATCCTCATCTACAAAAAAATTAATGATAAATATGCCAAATGTGCTTTTGGTGTCTAAGAGGTGGAGTACTTGGGTAATATTATTTCACATGAAGGAGTGAAATTTGATCCTAAGAAAATCCAAGAAATGATGGAGTGGTAGGTTCCTAAGACCCTCAAGAACCTCCATGGATTTTTGGGGCTAACTGATTACTATCATAAGTTTATCAAAAACTATGGTAACATTGCAACCCCACTCACCTCTTTACTAAAGGAAGACTCTTTCTAGTGGAATAATTCAACTACCAAGACATTTGAATAGTTGAAAATGGTTATGTGCACAACTCCAATTTTGGCTACTCCTAATTTTTCAAAAACTTTTATTGTTCAGTGTCATGCATCAGGATATGCCATTGGGGTTATATTCATGTAAAAAGGTAAACCACTAGAATTATAAAGTTGATAAATGAAAGGAAAAATAGGTTAAAACCAATATATGAGAAATATATTATGGATATTATTCATGTAGTGAAGCAATGGAGACCTTATTTTATGGGCCATCACTTTCAAGTAAAGACTGATCATGATAGCCTCATATTTTTTGGAACAACACTTGTCATCTGAAGAACATTAAAAATGGGTGAATAACATTTTAGGATATGATTTTGAAATAGAGTATTAAAAACAAAAAGATAATGCGATGGAAAATTCCCTCTCTCAGTATGATAAATCAATTGAGGCATTGTTATATTCCATGACAATGTGGCAGATAGATTGGATAGAGGAAACAAGATAAGAATTGGAGACTGATAGTGCTACCAAGGATTTGATTCACAATATTCATTAGGGTTCTAATAAATCTAAAAAAATTATGTGGAAGGGGAACACATTATGTTATAAAGATATATTATACCTTTGCAAGAATTCTCTCCTCAAACATAAAATTCTTCAGGAACTTCATGCCTCTCCACATGGAGGTTACTCAGGATTTTTGAAAACATATCATAAAATTAAGTAATTTTTATTTTGGGATGGAATCAAAGTGGATGTTCAAAAATATGTGGCTAAAGGGATAAAGGCATAGTATGAAAATAGAATATAGGTGAAACCATTAAGACCCCAGATATTTTGAAGCCTTTATCAATCACTAGCCAACAATGGGATGAGGTTTCCATGGATTTCATTATGGTGTTACCATTGTCTGAGGGTAAAAATGTTATCATGGTGTTTTTGGATTGACTCACCAAGTATTCTAATTTTTGATCCTTAAAAAAAACATTTGTTTTTAGTACAATAACTTTTGATTTTCTTAATAGAGTTCAAAAATTGCATGGTACTCTAAAGATCATTGTAAGTGATAGAGATCCCATATTTACTAGTAATTTTTGGACTGAATTATTTACATGTTTGGGTACCTAGTTAACTCATAGCTCATCCTATCATCCTCAATATAATGGAAAAATATAGGTAGTCAACAAATGTATCGAAGGGTATCTTCATTTTTTTGTTTCTAATAAATAGGATGAATGGGTTCATTGGTTACCACTTGCTAAATAGTGGTATAACACTTATTTTCGCACTTCTTCCATGATGTCTCCATTTATGACATTGTATGGGTATCAGCCCCAATCCATCAATTTCCTTTTGATAGTGTATCTTAAGGTTCTATATATTGATGAACACATTCCCCATCAATAGGAGGTGTTAGTCAGTTTTTGAGATAATTTAGAAATGGCAAAAAATTGAATGAAGCAAGAAGCAGATCAACACTGCATTGAGTGGCATTCTGACATAGGTGATTGGGTCTTTATGAGTTTATAGACATATAAGTATATGTCTCTAAAGTAACATAAAAAGGATAAAAATCTATCACCTAAGTATTATGTCCCTTACCAGATCTTAAAAACAATTGGTAGTGTGGCTTACAAGCTAGACTTACCTCCAGCCACTAGCATACATTCACTATTCCATGTATCTTTCTTGAAGAAAGTAAATGGACATAAAGTTTCCACTCAAACTGAGTTAACTAAATTAGATGAAGAAGTCCATGTCATTATATATCTTGAGGATATCCATCACATGTGCACTAAGCAACTATAGACTAGAGCCATTAAATAATATTTGATCAAATAAAAGACCTTGAATTTTGAATATGCAACTTGGGAGGATAAAACATTCCTATAGAAACATCCTAGTTTGATTCAACATTGAGTACAACATTTTTTTTAAGGGTAACGGCATGTTATTCCCTTAACCTATAATATATCTAGGGATATGTGTGGCTGACGTATGGCTTACATACCTTCATATTAGCTTGTTACATTTTTTGATGTTCTTAGTATGATCAACCTATGGAATAACCATTGCTAAGTAGAGTATATATAGGAGGTATTGGTTATTCTTTGATCATCATATTATGAATTTTGTTCTTATTTCATTATTGTGGAGGTTTCCCCCTCAAAGTGGCTCCATCATAATATTCAAGTATTCTATTCTTTCACCAATTGTTGTTTTGGATGTGCTTATTCTTCTCTTATTCTACCATATATAAATTTATTATTATGAATCATCTAAGTAATTTCCTTACACATGAGGATATTGTGATAATGCATATTATGATTTGCAATAGGACCATAGGCATTTTCCTAAAAGATGTTTTTCCTTGAGATATAATCTTCAAGACTTACACAAGTCCCAACAAATTACACTTGATAGGTCTCATACCATGGATTTTGGATCACATCCAAGGGTTCATTAGAATTATAAAATTTTCAATATTCTACTATAAGACCATTCAATGAAAATTATAGAAGTTCAAATATATAAATAAAATTAAAATTATCATAATGGAACATTGAAAACAATGGTAATGATTTATAAATAATAGGCTCTTGTATAATAAGTGGAGTATCATACACATTTTTTGAAGATGTAATATTAATATTATGTTTAAGAGAAATAAATGATGGTGATATACTTGAGAATGCATCATTACTAGAAATAATATGCATACATGGAATAGATGGTGTCTTTGCAACAAATATATATATATATATATATATATATATATATATATATATATATATATATATATATATATATATATATATATTACTCTATCTAAAATGTGTGATTTATTAGTGTTGAATTGGCCCTTTTATTCATTGTTTAGCACTTTATGTTATGAAATCACTAAGATTCAGATAGTCTACCTAGTTTTTTGTTATGAAATGGTTGAGATAATGAAATGACCAAGATTAAGGTTGTTTACCACTATTGATATTGATTATTATTTATTTTATTGTTTGTGGAAAACCAATAGGACCCAAATGGTAAACTTTAGGGTAAAGATGACATTTTAATAACTATAATCAAATAATCTTAGTAATTAATATATTTAATAGTTTCATATCTAAAAATCACAGATAATCACCCAAACTAACCAAAAGGACCAGTTTATAACCTCAAAAATACCCAATGATGTCTAATTTCTATTTCCACTATGAATGACCTACCCAGGCTATTAATACACATATGCATAAACTTTATACTAGCTTGAACTGCTATGCATATTCGACTAAAAATAGAATGACCACAATTCAGGGTTATTTTGTATGGTATGTTGTATGGAATGAGGTTGAAATGAGGTTATTTTATGATTTTTATATGGAATGAGGTAAAGTTTCTCATTTCAAATCTAAAAAATTATAGATAATCACATAGTCCAACCAAACAGACTAGTTGGGAACCTCACAAGGACTCAAATTATCATAAAATAATAGCTAAGTTAATATGGTTTTCTTTAGATAAGTTGAAAATAAGAAAAAAAGGGTACCAAGTTGATTGATAAACTCTTGAAAAAATAATCAAATATATTTTTATCAAGCTAACCAATACAATTGTAAGCACATAAAAATATCAAGATAGCCAACACAATGCACAAAACCACATAACAATATTGAGATATCCAATGCAATTCTTAGATATATAGATAAAGATATTAGGTTGGATGATACAATTATAATGTTGAATGTATGATAGTTTGGAATATTTTAAATAGATTAATTATACAAATTATATATTACATGGAATAGTGTCAATCTATAATTTAAATAGAGTAATTAGAGCATTGATTCTTAATTTATCTACGTTTAATGTGAGAAATTAAATTATATATGGTGAGATTCACTTTCCATCATTTACATGTTCATATAAATTAATACTATAGGATAATTAACATATTTTATGTGCCCGCTGGATGTCAAAATCCTATTCAAGTAGCATCATTGGTGGAGAAAATCCCTAGTGGTCAAATCATAATATATTTTGAGAAATAAATATTTGTTTAAGTACTCTTTTTTTTTTTAGATCCAACATTCATAATTATTGATTTAGATCATGTTAAATTAATGTGATATTAAAATTGTGATATTCGAGTTATTAATCTTATGCTAAGGTGTTAATGTCGATAGATATTTAGGAATCAATATGCTTTAGCATTTAATAAAGGGTTCATTCATGACTAAACATGTGATCATGAAGAGTGAGAATGCTATATATTTTTTTAAATATAAATAGTCTATAAACTATTTATATTTAGGTAGAATGTATTTCTACTTTAATTTATTTTCAAATTTTAAAGGCTAAATCATAAAATAAAATGACAATCATCTTTGAGTTAACTGTGATGTTTTTGGGGATTGAAATCAAACTATGTATACATATAACCCTACCATATTAGTATGGTATTTTTGGATAAAATGAATCTCCACTCCATGAGATTAATGGCGAGTTTATTCTTTTGAGTGATTAAATTTTATATTTAGTAATTATTCTTTAAATAAGTCTACTTTATCAAATAATAAAGAGTGTAAATTTTCAAGAAATTGTGATAAAACTCATGACATCAGGGTGGTACTAGAGATTTTGCTATTCTATAATTAGATTCTCAAAATTTTGATGCTAAAAATTATTAAAAATTTAATTTTCTAGATTTTAAAGCTTGGCATGGGAAATTTGAAGCCCAGGATGCTATGGTTTGAAGACATGTTGCATAAAAGTTGATATTGTGTAAATTTTAGCTCTAGAGTGTTTTTTAATGTAGTTTAATATTATATTATAAATATGTAGCTCTGTTATTTTATAATATAATATAGTTTGGTCTATCAAATGACCTTAACTACATTGTATTAGCTTCAACTAATTTTTTTATCATTTACTTACTGCACATTCAATTTGTATTTTGAAATTTAGGTTTTAATTTTATATAATCTATAAAATACAATTAAAATTTTGAGCTAGTCACTAAGCATAATTTGGTCCTTATTCAACATTTCTTTGTAATGATTTCATAGATTTGAAATTTGATGGTTAAAAAATAAAAATTATAGGTGTTATTTCTGATTTATGTAATGTTGTAATAAAAATTATTTAAAATGATATTATAGGTCTAATTGACACTTACATTGTTAAAATGTCTTGGTTTCTATTTGTATCTTTTTTGTCCTTGTGGTTGAAGCATAGTTATTTCGTAGAAGTGCTCCAATACCATATTTTTCAAAGATGTTATATAATTATAAATGATGACCAATGTAATGTTTGAGAAAGTATTGGCATAGAAGTATGCTTTAGACATAGGATTATTCCATATAATATAAATTTTGCATCGATAAATGTGCAAATATGCATGTTGATAAGGAGGTGAAAGGGTGGATAGGGCATGAAATAAAGAAAGGTAGATGGGTCAACTCTACATCATGGTGTATGAAAGGGATAAATGGTGGTGTTTCAAGTGTTTTCCTTGCATAGGGGATCAAATTTTACAAGAATTTAAACATCATAAGAACCAAGATCTAATACACATCAAATTTAGGACCGAATGAGATGTTTATGTGACAAATGTCACTATATTCTGCATTCATGATTTTTTAAAGACTCAGTGTGTGAAATTAGTCTATAGAGATGAGATCAAAGCCTTAAAAAAATGGAGAATTTGTGTTTTAACAATTATTAAGACAATAAATTCACCCTTAATAAATAAAAATTATATTTCTTGTAAATAGTATTTTATTCCACTAAAGGTATTTTGTTTATTCTCTCTAAATATCTCTACACATTAAATCTATATATTAAAACCTTTGTAATGACCATTTCAATAAATATCAAAGGTGTTATATATCCCTTCAAGGTATGTCATAGGAGATACCTTGAAAGAAAATTTAAATCATGTGCATGTTCAAGGTATCTACTAGCATAACTTTTGAAGGTACTACAAGACCCTTTAAGGTATCTCCTAAAATCTACCTTGAAGGGAATTATATTACCTTCTAGGATACTTTGAAGATATCTCATAGGAAATACCTTTAAAAAATGCATAAGGGTATCTTTGAAGATATTAAAAGGCCCTTAAAAGTATCTCTTAGGAGATACCTTGAAAGAAAATTCTAGTCATGTGCATGTTCAAAGTATCTACTAGGAGAACTTTTGAAGGTACTCCAAGGCCCTTCAAGGTATCTCTTAGGAGATACCTTAAAATTAAATTCCAATCATGTGTATGTTCAAGGTATATGCTAGGATAACCACTGAAGGTACTATAAGACCCTTCAAGGTATCTCCTAGAAGATATCTTGAAAAGCATTGTAGTACTTTCAAGTGTACCTTGAAGGTATCTCCTAAGAGATACCTTTCAAATATGCATAAGGCTGCCCTTAAAGGTATTACAAGACTATTCAAAATTATCAAATTGTAGTGTCTTAAAACATATTTTCAAGGGAATTGTAATACCTTAAAAGGTACCTTTATGCATGTTTGAAAGGTATCTCCTAGAAGATACCTTCAACATCCCCTTGAATGTATGACAATGCCCTTTGAGGGATCTCTTAAGTGATGACTTGAAGGACATTTTTATACCTTCATAGGTAATGTCAATGTATCTTCTAGGAGCTACCTTGAAGGAAAAATCAACTCTTATTCATTTTTGAAAGGTATTTCATAATAGATACCTTGAAGGTATTATAAGGCCTTTCAATGTATCACCCAATAGTGTCTTTAAGGAGATACCTTTTGAATATGCATAAGTATTCCCTTGAAGTTATTACAAAGCATTTTAATGTATAACCTAGTAGTTCCTTAAAACATACTTTGAAGGGCCTTGTAATACCTTCAAGGGTACCCTTATACATTTTTGAAAAGTATCTCTTATGAGATACCTTCAATGTCCCCTTAAATGTATGACAATTACCTTCAAGGTATCTTTTAGGACATAAATTCAAGGGCTTTGTAATATATTAATGGGTAAATTGAAGGTATATCCTAGGAGTTAAATTGAAGTAAAAATACACTCTTATTCATATTTTAAAGGTATCTCACAGGAGATACCTTGAGGGTACCTTTTAAGGTATTAAAAATCCCTACAAGGTGTCACCTAGTAGTGATTTCAAGGAGATACCTTTTGAAAATGAATAAGGGTACCCTTGAAGGTATTATAAGGAAATTAAAGGTATCACCTAGTAGTGCCTTCAAGGAGATACATTTTGAACATGCATAAAGGTAATCTTGAAGGTATTACAACGCCCTTCAAGGTATCACCTAATAGTGACTTCAAACATACTTTTAAGGGCCTTGTAATAATTTCAAGGGTACCCTTATACATTTTTGAAAGGTATCTCTTAAGAGATATATTCAACATCTCCTTGAATGTATGGAAATTATCTTCAAGGTATATCTTAATATATTCCTATAAGGGCCTTGTAATAACTTAATGGGTAACTTGAAGGTATCTCTTATGAGCTACCTTGAAGGGAAAAATTAGTCTTGTTCATGTTTGAAAGGTATCTCGTAAGAAATAATTTAAAGTTACTAGTGTCACTCATTTTTTCACTCTTAGATAGGTAGTTAAATCCTAATCCAAATTGAATGGAACATGGGATTACCCTTAGATCTATGATTTGTCTGTAATAATGGCAAACCTCTAGATTGAAGGGCTAGCTCCCTTGATATGTTCATTTGAGCTCATCACCTATACTTCTAGTTTGTTGAAATGAAAAGAGATAGAGAAAAAATGAAAGAAACATATATTAATGAGGTGTTGCACCAATTTTATCTCAAATAGACTATCATGTACTTGCACTATGAAATATTTTTCACAATACTGACTTTAACATCCTAGATTTCCTTAACATAAGTATTTCAAATATGAAGATGATATGCAATGCACTTTTTCAAGGTGGATTAATAAGAGGTATGATTTTAGATAATAATACAATAATTTACACTTAGAGATAGAAAAATACACTAGATACACTTCATCTAACCTATTAGAGAATAAACTACTTGCACAAAACATGAACGAGTAATGTGAACACAAGGATAAAATATTATCACTTATCATTCAACATGCACTACTGCACACACTTAGAAAAGAATATTTATAACTAAAAACCAATTTTAAATATTATATTAAATTGAAAATGTTAGTATCTAAAACAACATGGATTTTATATACCATATGTGTATTATACAAACTTAGCCAAAAGTGGATGCTTTTATAGAGAATGGTTTTGTGTGTGTGTGTTTGTGTGTGTGTGTGTGTGTGTGTGTGTGTGTGTGTGTGTGTGAGAGAGAGAGAGAGAGAGAGAGAGAGAGAGAGAGAGAGAGAGAGAGATGAGAGAGAGAGAGAGAGAGAGAGAGAGAGAGAGAGAGAGAGAGAGAGAGAGAGAGAGAGAGAGAGAGAGAGAGAGAGAGAATGATTGATAAGTGTTTATGATCTTAAAAAATAAGGGGAGTTATGAGATAGTACTTATTTACCTCTAAGGACATTTTTATTACTATTGAATTATCTCTAACCTTCTAAGTGGTGTAGGGGTTATAAAATAGCTTGACATCTTGACTAGCTTCTTGAAAACTATCCTTCAATACATGAAAGGAGTGACAAATGGAAATTACAATAATTAATTAAAATTTAAGTGATATTATACCACTAATTTATCATATTATATTCCTTATTGAACTATTATAACATAAAATTCCATCATTCATGTGCATAGGTGTCTAGAAACTCTTCATTTCCCATGCCTAGTTTGGTCTAAGTGGCTCAAAACTCAATTTCATATTATTCAAAACATCTAAACTACATGAATGGTATTAAAATGTGTTATAAAATTTAAAAAAAAAACTATTTTGGTTCTTGTAACAACTCCCAATAACTCATTTTTCTCATTAAGCCTTCATTAGGCCTAGTTTCCTTGTAACCCTAAAAACATGTAAACCTACTTGTGTAGGGAGTTTTACATATTATTATAAAAAATTAGAGCATATTATAGGAAAAATTATGGCCTTATATCTACATGTAAAATTTAATCTTTAGACTCTAAGTGGAAGTCCATCTTTTTTGCCTTTCTTTCTCTTGAATTAGGCCTTAATTAGACCTCCTTGGTTAAGACCCTATTTTCTTGCTCCAAACCTATAATTATTTTTAATTAACACAAAATAATTTTATCCACTTTATATATTCCATAACTGACCTCCATGTCAAATTTAGAGCCTTGAGACCCTATGAAAGTATGCAAACTAAGAAATGGCCTTACCACATAGTCTCATTTTGAGCATTATTAAGACTACCTTGGAAAATGAGCCTGGTTTAATCACATAAAGAAAATATTGTGATTTTTTTGACTTAAATGGATATTAAAACTCTAAAATGACTTCATCCCATGATTGGGAAGCTTTCATCTTCTCAAAACTCCTGTAAAACACCAAAAACATGTAAAAATAGGGTATTTGTACATGTTTAGATCATAAACAACATAAAATAAGTTTCAAGAGAAAACAATGTCATTGGATGTGTATTTAAGGCCTTTTCTCTATAACTAGTCACTATCAGTGTTTAAGAGAGGTTTAAGTCCAATTTGGGGTCTTAACGATTGTTCATAAAGAATAGATCATCAAATGACCTCATTCCACTTGGAAAACCTTATTTATTGACCTCCTCAACTATCCTAAATGGATCATACTCCCATGTAAAGTGTGATATATGGTATGAGCATCTAAAGTTGTTCTTTGGGTGGTATGCTTAGTTTTTCTTAAGCTCAAGAGAGGTCAAATCTAAGTTTTGAGTCCAAAAAATAAATTATATTAATGGGAAGAGTTCATAAACCTTAAAAAAACCCAAAAATTATTCCACGTGATTTGGTATTCCTTTTTACCCCACTGTATGTTCATGGTGTACTGATCAGGGTATTTGGGGTTTAGAGCCTATCTCCTTCTTGCTAGCCCTCAAGGGCATTTAGATGAAAAACTGAGCTTGAGTACCTATTAGAAGTCTATGGATAAATTTTTATGACCTTTCCTTTCCCTCATATCCATTTATGAGGTTTTTAAATTCTTGGTTTTCTATTTAAGACCAAATGGATACCTTAGTCTCATGACTACCTCTTACCAAAGGAGTGGGCCCAATCTAAGACAAAATAATGGATATGCCCACTACTACTATCACCTTGAGTTTACCATGTGTGAATTTTTTCACTCAAAACCACCATATTTACCAAATTTCAAGGCATTATCATTCCTATAGAGGCCTCAACACTTCAATTTCTCCAGACTAGTTATAGGTCTATGACTGTGTGTGTCCTTCCTTCAGTCTAGACCGAGTATGGAGTTTATGACTCAATTTTATCAATTCTATCTATGTTTAATTTATCCTAAATGCAACTTATGACATTTTTTGTATTTGAGGTAGACTCAAAGCCCCTTCACAATGTTTTTCTTCTCACTTAGGATCAAAAGCAACGTATTTCAACTTACAGCCTATAGGTGGATATTTAGGATCACTTGATTATGTTTTTGGGTTTGGACCTCATATTTTACATACCATATTCCCAATAGAATTTTTATTTTCTTGAAATTCCAAAATAGTTTTATATATCTTCTCATACATTCTCTATCCCTCCTTTAGGTTTGAGAATGGACCAACCCTCTAAGTAGGCCTGTAGGTGCTTTTAGAGGGTCTTTTGACTATATTTTAAAGTTTGAGACTTCACCTTGAAATCATAGACTTTATCTTAGTCTTAAACTTGATTTAAATCCCAAAATAGGTTCAATAACCCTTTAAACATATCTCAACACCTTTGATCCCTTGTATTGCACTTTTATTTCACACCTTCAAAGGCATGGTTGCAGGGGCTTACTAGGGTATTTGAGCATTAAGATTATCACTTGGAAACTAGTCTTCTCACTGTTCTTTATGCCTAAATATCTTGACCAAAGGATTTTATTATATTGTATATACATAATCTTCCAACTCATTGTGACACTTTCGAGCCTTCTTTTCACATGATTCTTCCATATAGGGTACTATATATGCTTTTTTGACTGTGCACTTAGCTTCTTGATTCCATTGACTGTCCAAGTGACTTAGATCCTCTTCAAGGGTTTTCAACATTGTTTATATCTGCATGAGATTGGGTGCCACTAATTTAAGCCTTGATTTATGTTAGAGAGTGATGTTTATCAAGGTCCAAAATGAGGACCTATAGGCCTAAGGCTTGTAGGTCTGTAATTGACTATTTTAGGATTACAAGAGACACCTTCTTTAGTCTTAAGCTTGTCAACATTATCAAACCACTACATACCATTCTTGATAAATCTTTAATGATCCATAAATTTACATGATAATGATTCACATCACCTCAAACTCACCTTCAATTTACTATACAGACTATAGGTACAGTCATCTTATATGCATAAGTTATGTGTGTAGGGACTTAGATCATATACCAAATATGAAGCAACTTGGTGATGGAAATGAGGTGTTTATATACCATTGAATACATGAAGATATGTACTATGCCTCTATATTACTCTTGAGCATTTCCCATATATCCTTACAGTCTGTATAACATGCAATTTAAGGAAACAACTATGAATCTTATTGGAGAGTGTGCATATGGGCTATTATCTTGATCTATATATACTTCTAATTGTCCAATGTTAAGTTATAACCTTATAATATGATATATTATTTTTAATTGAGTGAATATTGATAATCAAACTTTTGGTAAACTATTCGAACACAAACTATGTTCCCAAAAACAAGTACACTTGAAGAGTATGGACCAAAACACATTTAAAACAAAATAATAATGAATTACATGAATCTGAGTGATCTCCCATGATTTAAAAATCACTATAAATCTCTGAGAATGACAACCATGAAAAGCAAATAGGAACTTGAAGCATGATTTTTTGAAGTAACGTATTCATCAATACATTCTTATTCCAAATTAAAGCAACTCATATAGATGAATTGGATGATGAAACCACCATGAAAATGAGCTTCATGACCTATAAAAACTGCCCTAAAAACCATTCTTTTTCATCTATTTATGAGTTGGATAAATAGGTGTAAAAATAGACCCCTATCAAATGCATAAGCCATTGTGACCTATTGTCACTCTTAGTAGTTATTCATAAATAATAATCCATAATTATAAAAACCAATTCAACTTATTTTAAACTTACTAGGACCCCTAACAATGGCTAAAGTTTTAGATTGGAACTCTCTCTCTCTCCTAGCTATACCATTCAATTAAAATTTGCCTTCTTAAGCTTATGAAGGCAATGATAGAGTGCAAAAGTTGTCTAGAGTATCAATTTGACTTATAACTTGGTATAGAGATGAAAAATTATCTAAGAAATCCCAAGGGATACTTATAAACTATTTGAAACTAAAAGCTAATCTTACAAGGTCATATAAGTACTTGTAAAGTATCATTTTACCAATATTAGGTGTTGAAATGTAGATTATACTAGACTCTAAATATCCTTAAACATTCTCTAACCAAACTCTAACATCAAGGACATTTGGAAACTTCTTGAAACATTCTCTCCTTGAGGTGGTACGTCCAACTCTTCTAAAGGGGTTAAAATGTGATTTTTTACATATGAAAGTCAAATAAAGGTTAGTTCATGATATTATGACATTAAAGACACCTCAAATAACATTTTATAATTACTTTAGATTATATTATACCATTGACCTTATTTGACCATTCTAAGACTTTGTGATTGACCATAGGACTAGACAAGTGAACTTAAGACTAGAACTTGGACAATGCTAGACAAGGGAACATATGACCATATAGGACTATTTAAGACCACTTGGGACTATTAAAAGATAATGAAAAATATTAGACACATCTATGAAGTTCCAACATATAGGGGGTGACCAATTTTTACTTGGGGTAAAATTTGGTCAACAGGTACCTCGAAGGTATTTGAATGATCTTCAAGTTATTGTTATCATTCTAAATTGCACCTTTGAGAAAAAATTTCATGCCCCCCGTTTAGGTAATATATGGGCAATGGGAAGATCTTGGGAGAATTAATACAAAAAAAGTATCAATTTTGGCAAGGCTTCACCTTACAAACTTAGAAGATGATTTTACAATGAAAAATTTTAGCTTATATAGGCAATGGGAAGATCTTGGGAGAATTAATACAAAAAAAGTGTGGATGCCAAAATTAAGTGTGATAATAAAAGCTTATGAACTGTAGCTATTCCATGCAAGTGGATAAGGATGAATAAAATTAAATGAGAACTATTCCTTTGTCCTTAAATCATGGTGATAATCATCTTAAACTTGGAACCATTAGTTTAGCTTATGCTCTCATTAGTTGGAGAATAACCAATATTTAATCTTGGATGATCACATAGTTTAATTGAATGTTTTAGATGAAAAACTATGACTATAGTTAAATTTTCCTTATTATAGACTTCAAAACCATGGCTAACATTAATGATTTGATCATGATCCTATTGCCAATCATATTCACATTGGCACCTTGCAGGTTTGAAGCTTCTTGTGTCAACTGAGATCCTTTTGGTGGCTTAGATAGACAAAAAACCGATCAAATTTGTGCCTATGCATTACTAATTAAGTTTCCAACATGTCTCCTATTGTGGGATCTCTACCATGCAGTCCTTCATCATGCTTTCTAATCATTTCAATAGATTTGACTATATCCAATATCATTTTTATTCATGGTGAAGTGGGATCATTCCACTTGGCTTGATATCACTCACTTAGGGGCTTCTACACTATTATGTATGTATTAATCATACTAGGACTACTAGTACTATGGGATCATGACAAGTGTAATCATCCCATCTACTCAGGGATCTATAACTCTACATGGATGGCTGTAGGGATCTAGGTCATTAGGATAAAGCCATGTGGAATCATCCCACTAACTTTATGTTATTTTTGACCTTACTAATGTGGGAATGACTAGGGAAAATATAAAGGAAATTACTAAGTATTGAGAGACTTCTAAACATGCCCTAAATTTGTAGAATGTTAACATATGGATCTGGAGAGATGGAAAAATTGTCTAAGTCTCATTCAACTATCTAGCCCAAGAGGGTTCTAGAGATCAGCATGTGCCCTTGAATGATACTAAAAAATGTCTAATAAATTTTTTTATCAACTCTTGTAATTGACATAAGATCTAGACTCAGCTTGACTTGGGAAGTAACTCAACTTAGCTTAACTAACTCAGATCAGGATGACTCAAGATAAACTCAAATTGGCTTGAAATACCTAGAAAGACTCAAGTTTAAAATAAATTTACTTAGAACATATTGGGAAATTGACTCGAATTAGATCTTGATCCTATATGGGATGTTGGCTTAACTCAACTCAACTAGCCCTACCTTCTTTTATAAAAGGATAATTATGACTAAAAAGGGACAATAAGGATCACCCTGTAGTACCTTTAAAGAGATACCTTTTGAACATGCATCTGGGGAGATGGAAAAATTATCTAAGTCTCATTAAAATATCTAGCCTAGAGGGTCCTAGAGATCACCATGTGCCCTTAAATGATACTAAAAAATGGCTAATAAAAAAATGTTATCAACTTTGGTAATTGACATAAGATTTAGACTCAACTTGAATTAGGAAGCAACTCGACTTGGCTCAACTAACTCAAATCAAGATGACTCAAGATAAACTAAAATTGGCTTGAAATACCTAGAAAGGCTCAAGTTTAAAATAAATTAACTGAGAACAGATTGGGAACTTAACTCAAATTAGATCTTGATCCTATAATGGATATTGGCTTAACTCAACTTGACTAGCCCTAACTTCTTTTATAAAAGGATGATTCTGACCAAAAAGGGAAAATAAGGATCACCCTATATTACCTTCAAAGAGATAATTTTTTACCATTTTGGGAAATTTTTTCGATAATAGGGGTATTAATTTGGCCTTGAAATGCCAAATTACTAATAGTACCCTTATGTATGTTTAAAAGAGACAACAAGGATCACCTTGTAGTACCTTCAAAGAGATACCTTTTGAAATTTCATAAGGGTACTATTACTAATTTGGAATTTCAAGGCCAAATTAATACCTCTATTATCTAAAACTTTTCCCAAAATGGTCAATTTCCCAATGTAGTTGGTTAAACCAGCCAATTATGGTCTAAAAGTGAAAATTTGGGTCACAAAACTACAAAAATAGGGTTAAAATGCATAAAAACACTATTTAAAATTTATGAAATTATCTCAAAAAATCTTTATTCATGTTCAAAAGGGTGAAAATAACCTAAGTCCAAAGTTTCAAATCATAAAAAGGTCATTTGATATGTTAAATAGCCCAAAAAAGCCCCCAAATTGACTCCCACATGTGAAATTTTCCAATAAAAAGTTAAAAAATTGAAAATATGCATGGTATCCACGAAATTATTCTCAATACTTCCATTCAAAGTGGTGGGAAGCCTTAGTTCTCTTTTAAAAGTTGAAAAGAGCTTGTTTTCACCTATTTCATAAGAAATAGTACAAAATCCATACATCCATGGTATGGGAAGTCATTTCTAGGGAATTAATAATCTTCCATTGGAGTTTCATGACTATACATGCCCTAAACCAACTTCCTTTTACTTTCTTACTTTTTGGCACAAGGGGACATGCCTGTAGGTTTTCTATTGGTATGATTTATTCGAGGAGGGTAAATATCTCAAATTTTTGGTGAAGAAACTAGACTTAGAGGTATTATTGATGGATTAAGTGGTTTCTCAATTGGATTATCTAGGCTTAAGAACCATCTATTTGAATTCAGGTTAAATTTTGATGATTAACATCAAAAAAGGTAGTTATTTTTCTTCTATTTCTCCTCATCAGGGTAGAGTTTCATAGAAATTTAAGCTATTAAATAATATTGAGGACATTATATATCTATCCTTGGTATACTTCATATATTATTCATCCATTTCAAGTTCCAATAGAGGTCATAAACTCAGCCAATCCAAATATATAGTTGGCAAACTTGCAAAGAGAATTTGTATGATACAAGGAGAGGAAGTTAGCTTCAAATTTTAAAGAATTTGTATTTTACAAGGTTGACATAAAATTTTAATGATTTAATGATAAATTTCAAAATATATCTAATATTAATGGCAAGAAAGCTCACCTCCATGCTCTAAAGGTGTCTTCAAAGAGCCAATTTAGCAAATTTTAATGATTTTTTGCAAATTTTAAGGTTTTTTAAGAAAAATAAGTTTCAATTTTTCTCTCTCAACCTTATCCAATGTCTTAAAAATCCTTTTGAAACAATTTTCATGTGTTCATCTTGGCATACTCTCCTCATCCTAGTCTTCTCATGTTCCTAAACTCACCTTTCCCATCTCTACTTCACTCACTCCCATACTAATGTCAAATGTCTATATTTTCCACTAGGTTTTATAACTTTTCACCCTCCTTTAATGATGTTTCAAACACCTTTCATCATCTTCCAACCTCTCACCATATCCATTCAATGTTACCATTATCAAAAGAGCCAAGAGCTAGTATGACCATCATAAGCATAAAAGGAACATATGGACCAGTCAAAGTACCAAAATCAGATGCAGTCATGAAGAGTCCTCTAATAAGGTTACACCTATAAAAAGGTTTTATAGTCAAAATTATGGTTACAAATATGATATGTAAGTCTTAGTGACAATAAAACCTTATGATTATGAGGAGGATACAATAGAAAGTTATTATGGGGTAAGATGTAGGTTCAGACCTTAAACATTAATCACATTCATAGAGATTACCTAAAACCAAAGGGGAGTATGGTTGTGTTTTACAAGTAGGGTGCTTTGAAAAAGAATGTCCTTTATGATCTCTCCTTTGGTATTTATACAAATATCTTCATCAATATTAGTGGAGGAGAATAATAAGGTTCAACTAAATTTTGTCCTTCATGAAGTTCTCCACACTGGTATCATCTGTACTATGACATTGGTTACATGAGTTCAATAAAATAATTGTATATGGATCTTGATTTAAGATAAAATATCATATTGAAGTAAATTAAATGTGAAATTTTATGGATGTATTGATGTTTTTATCATCTTAAATCTCCATGTATGAACATATAGTTATATACTTGCATTGAGTGCACCCACAGGTATGTGCTTGTCATGGGAGGGCTAATTGTATATAAGTTAGGCTCTTGTGAGTTTAAAGAAGTAGGTTTTGATCAGAAACAAAATAAGATACATGATTTATATTTAAATTACCTCATTATGCTTGATTAAGAATGGAATAAAGATTAAATTTGCCTTTGGCTATCCTTGAAATTATGTATAAGTTGTTGTCCATAAAAGGTATTATCTAAAGGTCCGTACAATGCCAATCATGTTTGTGTGTATATCAGGACGGTTTTTTTTCACTTTTGTAAGGACATTATTATGTGAAGATATCACCATAATATTTCCTATAGTAGAATAATAAATTGTAATATGGACCATACATCAATAAAGAAGATTTTGTTTTGCATATGAGTTTTGATAGAGAATAGAGTGTATTTGATTATGAATCAGCATCAGGTCCCTTCATCACCTATTACTTTATATCTCACCTTCTGTAGGTCATTTGAAAAGGTAAAAGAAATTTGCAATCCCAAATACTTTCAACCCTTCATATGAAATAATTATGCTTAATGGAAAAATAGGAATTTTATTAGCTTATATGCATGCATTAATTTCAATAGATTTCACAGGATATAAACAATTTATGCACATCACCCCTTTAATTAGGATTTCCCTTTAGCTTCCCCTTTCCCTTTTCATCTAAGAAATCACAATAGTTAGACTCAATAGATAAATCTTAAGGGAAGCAACCCTCTCTAGAGTTTCTTCTCATCATAGAGCCAACCACACTATGAGAAGTTCCCATTGTATCAAATGGAGAGAAGGTGTGCTTGCACATCTTAATGCAGGGTGCACTCCAAAGTGATAACAGTTTTTTGCATGCTTAGTGGGACCACTAATTCACACTTTTGAATTTTTATCTGTGTATTTAAGTATATTATTCATTTTCAGATCTGTATACTTTTCATGCCACAAAGAGTTGTCACAAGATCATCTACAAAAGGGAAATAAACATATTTCTTTGAGTTATCTTTCTAATCAACAAAGAAGAAAAAAGCCTCTCACTCAAATCCAAATCCTACACCTTATGTTAACCCTATTATTGTACAAAATCCTCCTTTTCAAGTCAATATTATTTAGAAAACTATTGTTTTAAATCCTATTCCTCATATGGTTATTCCTAGAAGATAGGCTTTTGTTGCATTCAATGGTGGTAGTCCTTCAAATCTCAATCAACGGGATCATACTCTAGATTTTGCTCTAAAGGCTCTTCCTTATTTTATAGGATAAAATCCAACAAATACTATATAAAATATTACATACATTTCTAATATTTGTTCAGTGCATCAAATGACACAAGAAAATGTATCAATGAGGTTATTGGCAACTTCATTCAAAGGAAAGGCACTTCAGTGGTACAAAGGTTTGACTCCTACATCAATCAACAACTAGGATGAATTTGGAAAACTTTTGTGTAAACATTTTGAAGACAAAAGTGATCATATTTCACTTGTGGATAAACTTACAACAATTATGAGATTCAATCATGAATTCATGGTGGATTTCAACTATAGATTTTGGAAGACTTGGGATAGAATTCTTGTAGTGATCAAGCCTACACCTAACTATTCTTGTATGTACTATCTAAAGGCTTTTAATTCATATGTGGCTATCATGATCCAATCTATAAGAGTTAGTACCTCACTTGAAGCTTTTTAAGTAGCATTAAAGGATACAAATTTCCTTATACAAGTAGCCAAGTTATCTCCAA
Source organism: Torreya grandis (assembly GCA_037957365.1). Lineage (NCBI taxonomy): Eukaryota > Viridiplantae > Streptophyta > Pinopsida > Cupressales > Taxaceae > Torreya > Torreya grandis. The sequence continues at coordinate 423,472 of JARHVA010003073.1, read as the reverse complement.
GGCCTCCAATGCCTCTTTTTCAAGAGATCCATCCTCCTCTAACTATTGCTCCAATTCTAGAGTAATCAAAGTTCCATCAAATAAAAGGTGATCAAATTGATAGATTGGGGAAGATAGAGAGTCTTATCAAATCTCAAACTAACAAGTTGGTTGCAATAGAGAGGAAATAAGCTCCATCGTATAGGCCATATCAAAATATTAATTAGAATTATCAGCTCAATAACCCATCTTATCAAGCCAATCAATAAGGTCAAAGGCATAATTATCAATCAAAGAAATATAATCCTAATGCTAGAATAAATTCAAGAGCTATAGTTCCAACTCAGAGCAATTATGCTCAATAAAGACATTGAAAAAATTAGTGGGATCAAGTAAAAAATATGGTAATGACTCTAATTCGTGAAAGTTCTCATCATTATTTCATGCAACAAAGTCTCGTCATGTCTAAATTATTTAAAGATCTTCTCATCATGTCTCATCGTACATTAAACAGTATTAAGATTTCACCTTCTAAACCCCCCCTGATTCTAAAGATTATATGATCTCACCAACATATGATGAAAACTATATCATGGCCCAAGCTCAATCTATAGATTTGGATGTCCAGCATTACCATAAAACTTTTAACCAAATCCATGATTTTAATTGAGAAGTACATACCATTTTTTAGACCATACCTTAGATATTGAGGGTGAAGTGACTCCTATCAATCCTCCTCTTATTGATACTTCTTGGGTGGTAGAACAAATTATAATTTTTGAACTTCCAAAATTTTCTAGACCTTTAGATCCAATCATTACAGTCAATCTTTCTCCCATTATCGAATCTATTGATACACTAATCTTTTTTATTTCTTCTTCTTCTACTCCTAAAATTATGCTTGATGCCAATGTAACTAATGTCTGTTAGGTTCATTATGAGTATGATAACCATGTAAATCACATTTTACATCTTGAATTAGATGTCAAATATTATGGTCCTCTTCCTACCTTGCCTAGTGAAGAATTTCTTCTTGAGTTACTCTATGCCCAAGAACCTCAACTTCCTTAACAACTTCATAAACATGGAAACTTTAAAACTAAAACTCCTTATTTAAACAACTTCATTACTAGTATTGATCCTAAAAAATCCAATTCAACCTTGCCTAATGTACCGTATCAATTTCAAGATGGTAATGACATGCTTATTGAAGAAACCACTCACATAGAATATGATACCCCATCTTGTCCTCGACAAATTATAGTTTCTCAAGAGCTTTACCTATGAAATATGATAATTTTAGTTTATTATTTGATAAATATCATAAATATTATTCTTGGTCATATGAGGACATTCCTGGAATTGACCCTTGAACATTGGTGCATAACATCATTACTTATCCTAATGCCAAACCTATGCATCAAAAACAAAGAAATTTTTTGCCTAAAGTTTGAACCTTATGTCACCAGGAAATCATCAAATTAATCAATGATAGATTTATCAAACTAATGGATTATTATAAATGGGTGTCTAACATTGTTGCCATTTAGAAGAAAGTCACTATGGTTATTTTCATTTGAATTTATTTTTTCAATCTTAATCTTGCTTGTCCCAAGGACAACTTCCCCTTACCTTCAATAGATGCCATAATTGATTCCATGGCTGGTTAAAAAATGTTATCTCTTATGGATGGTTTCTTGGGATATAAGAAGATTCATATTGCTCCTAAATACCAACATAAGACTACTTTCATGATGTAATGGGGCACCTATTACTATGTCAAAATGCCCTTCAGTCTTAAAAATATTGGAGCCACTTACCAACATGTAATGAATCACATATTTCATGATCTCATTCACAAAATTGTTAAAATCTATGTGGATGATATTATTACTAAATATAAACATTGTAAAAACCATCTTTATGATCTTGATATCATTTTTGATGATCTCCTTAAATACAAAGTTAGACTTAATCCTTAAAAATGTGTTTTTGGCATCACATCTAGAAACCTATTAGGATTAGTAGTATTTCTTCAGGGAATTGATGTTGATCCTAAAAAAATTAGGGATATCATCAACATGCCTATTCCTCAATCTATTCTTGGCATTCATACTTATTTAGGCAAGTTTGGGGTAATTAGACAATTCATCCCTAAAATGGCATATCAAATTCACTCTGTCAATTCCCTTCTCAAAAAAAATATTTCTTTAAAATGGATATATCTATGTCAAAAATCCTTTGATAACATGAAAGAGTCATTGATTTACCCACCTACACTTCATCCTCCTTCTAATGATCAACCTTTGATTCTATATACTTCTTCCACACCTCTTTCAATTGGGGCAATGCTTGTCCAACAAGATGATATGGGAAGAGAGTATGCTATCTACTACATTATCCAGGGCCTCATCGATTATGAAAAAAATCATACCAAGATTGAATGTGATTGCCTCACCATCTATTTTGTAGCTAAAAATCTTTTTCACTATATATTTTACCAAAAAACTTATGTCATTATTCATTCTAACCCCCTTCATCATTTCTTCTCCAAAGCTTTCCTTCCTAGAGATAGAATTTGTGAATGGATGGTCCTCCTTATGGAATTTGATCTTCACATCATCACTCAAAAAGTTGTTAAAGGGAAATTCATAGCTAACCAACTTGTTAAAACTCCTATTCCATCCACTTCTTCCCTTCAAGATGACCTTCCTATGACAATATCCTTTATATTGAAGGTCTTAATCAAGCTATCTCTCTTAAAGATTATTTTCATAGCTTTATCATTGATCTTAAATACAATAATATTTAAGAATATTCCACTCCATATGGTACTACTAAACCAAAGGTAGTTATCGAGGAGCTCTTTGAAATCAATTTTAACTTACATGAGGATACTTTGACCCTTCATTTTGATGGTGCTAAATTTCTTCAAAGAGATGGGGGTAGGTTGTATTCTCACTAGTCCTCTCGATAAGATCATTCCTTTAGCTTTTCACTTCACCTTTTATGTCACCAATAATATGGTTGAGTATGAAGATCTTATCTTAGGCATGCGAGTTGCTCTTGATTTAGACATTCAATACCTTCATGCTTTAAGTTATTCTCAGCTTATTTACCATCATGTTATTGGTGACTAACAATGTAAAAGTTAGAAACTAATTACCTATCATTAAATTTCAACCACTCTTTCTAAATATTTTATCTCTTTCACTATTGAGCCTATTCCTAGAGATCTAAATTCCAATACTAATTATTTTGCCTCTTCAGCTTATCTATTTCATCCACATCAAGTTCTTTCCAATCCTTATTTTATTATATAGATAAGAAAATCTCCATCTTCAATTAAACCATTAGATTCAATTATCTATCATATTGAAGATGTTACCATTAGACAAATCCCTTGGTATAAGGACATCATTCAATTTTTATAACACCAAACTTATTCTCCTAACTTAGATTCTCATGAAAAAACATGAATTCATAAACAAGCTTTCAAGTATGTATTTCAACACAACATCCTTTACTATCACAAATATGAAGGTACCTTACTATATTGTGTTATGAAAAATTAGTTCCCTCCTCTCCTTGAATAAGAACTTGGGGGAATTTTTGGTGGTCATTATAGCAGACATACTACACCATGTAAATGCCTACGTATGTGTTACTTTTGGATTACTCTTGAAAAGGATGCAATTGAATACATAAAAAAATGCACTCCTTGTTAGCTTCATGATGATCTTATTCATTTTCCTCCTATCGAGCTTGAGAATATGGATTCTTCATGGCCATTTTCCAAATGGGTATTTTCTCTTATTGGTAAACTTCCTTATTCCCAATATGGGCATGTTTTTATCATCATCATTACTAAATATTTTACCAAATAGGTAAAATCCATGCCTCTCATTAATGTCACTAGTCTTACCATTTCCAAATTTATTATTAACAAAATTATTTTCTAGTTTGACATTCTTCATGCTATCATATCTGATAATCATGGTAATCTCAAAAAGAAACATGTTAAATAACTTTACAACAAATCTAAGATTAGTCACAAATTTTGCATGCCTTATTGTCCATAATGTAATGGTTAAACTAAGGCCACCAAAAAAATTCTCAACAAAATTATTAAAAAGATAATTTGTGAAACTTGAATGGATTGGCATATGCATCTTTACCCTATACTTTGGGCCTATTAGACTAGCATACGCACTGCCACTAGGGCAACTCCATTTTTGCTAGTCTATGGTTCCAAGTTAGTTCTTACTTTAGAAGTTGAGTTTCCATCTCTTCATACATCTCTACATGGAATTATTCTTGATGAAGAATTACATGAATCTCACCTTCATTCCCTTGATCTTCTTGATGGATTTCATCTTTTTACCTTGTAACATAACCACTAATACAAGGATCACATCACTAGTTAACATAATAAATGTGTTAATATTTGTAATTTTAATGTTGGTGATCTTGTCCTTAAATTATATTACACCCATGATAAATAATTCAAATATGCCCAAAAATGGTGGGGATCATATTTATTTAAAGACATTATTTCTCCTAGCACTTATCATCTTCAAACTAATGATAGCCATATTTTCAAAGAGCTAACCAATGCTCAATTCCTTAAAAATTACTTTGCCTAAACATTTCCTTCTTTTCATGTTTTATATCTATATCTATCTAATAATTTTTTAGGTTTCTTAAGCATGGGTCTATCCATTTTTAGTTGTTTCCTTCCTTTAAAAAATCTTTAGTCCTCCATTTTGGTTTCTTGATGTACCATAGTCTTCTTTATCTTCTTGCATCTTCTCTTGTCTTTTGCATCTCTTGGGTTTTTATTTTGTGAGTTACTTTGTAAGACCATATATGAGACCTGACATTCATCACAAAGTCACCATATTTTATCTATTTTTATTTTTCTTATTGCTACTTACCAATTCTTGTCGGCATCCTCGTGGGTTTTTATTTTATGAGTTGTTTTGTAAGACCATGGATAGGACCTGAACATCCTCATACAAATATCATATTTTCATGTTCTTAATCCTTGTTCTTAAAATTTAGCTTTTTCTTCTTTTGTTAGATGAAATATACACAACATTCTATGTTAGCATGTTTTCCTCCATTTTCCTCTTTCTTATGATAAAGAATCACACTTTTACTATCATTGTATCCCTCTTTGCCCTTTGTCACATTTTTTGTAATTTGAAGTAATAAGTCTTATATGTGTCATTACTCTTGATTTCCCCTTTCTTTCATCTTTGCATTGGATAAAATAAGGTCTAAGTCAATCTATCACTTTTATTTTACCTAGATTTATGAGACTCTTAGACCCCATGCTCTTTGAAGTTTCTCTCTCTTAGCAACCTTGTCCCAGTTTTTAAAATTAAAGTCATCTTTAGCACCCATGATTGGTATTTCAAATCCATATATAGGAAGAATATAAAAATGCATCAAGAAAGTTAAAAGCCAAATCATTTGAAACAAAAGTCAACGATATCTAAAAGGCAACATACAAATTTCAAAATTCAAATTCACACCAAAAGACAAGATTACAAGCACATATCCTATCTCCAATAAAATATCAAACTCCAAAGTTAACTTCACATAGAGCTAAAGTCATTTGGGGTATGGTAGGCCAATATTTTGGAATAGGGGATTTAAAAAAACTCTATGGTGCTACCTAATTTTTCACGTAAGATCATAGTAAACTAACAGCTCTATAAGGGGTCTTAAAGAATGGGGAACACCTCATGGGGAGATAAGTCTATTTTACTTTTCATGCACTTATCCTTCATGGGATGATCTGTAGATTCCATTTGTTGACCCAAGACCTATGTGGCTAAGAGAAGTTCTTAATACTCCTTAATGTCAAACGTACTCTTGTTTTGACAAACCTAATTTTAGTGCCTTAACTTCAATAAAGATTTTCTCTACCTTGGTTTTTACTTCATTCTCACCTCCACCCATTTCATTTTCCTCCCTTGATAGAAAAATTGTGATTCCAAATTTGTTTTCCATTCTTCTTGAAATTCTTTTTTCTTCATCTCTTAAAAATATGATAGCACTACTTTATTTCAAATTTATTTATCTTTAGAGCAAAACAGTTTTAAGAAACTATGGATTTTATTCTTTCTTTATTTATACCATGATCTACATTACTACACTTACTCTACCTTCCTTTTACCATTTATCATGATTTTGTTATCCTATTATTATGAACACCTAAGTTCATACTCTTTTTTCATTATTGAGTGAGTTGGCTTATTACTTCTCACTATCAATGCTATTTTCCCTTTTATGCATTATTTTTCCATTGATGATTGAGATGTGGATTATTACTACTTACCCATCAATGTTGTTTTACCATTTTGTTTAGTTTTTTTCCATTCATTTTTGTTTTACCATCCTATTTGACATGTATCCTTGGTTTGACTTTGTGACTTTGCCTTTCTTACTTAAGGATAACTTGTTTGAGTTTTTTGATCTTTATTAGCCTTGGCTTTTTGATTACCTGATTTACTCTTGTTGTTTGACTTGGTAATTTGGTCTAACATAACACCTATCACCCCATCTTGACAAATTTTTGAATTATGTCCCATCCTCATAAAACCAATTATCTTGGCTTTTCTTTTGTTTATTTGTTTGTTTGTTTTTGCTCTTTAGTTTTGTATTCTTGGGTTTGTCAAAAGTGGTGTTTTCACCCTACACAATCAAAACTAAAAACAAAATAGACAATCATCTTGCAATAAATTTAAGTGAAGAACATAAGGACACACACAGTGCTAATGCTAAAAAAAGCTGTAGTATTTTGAAACAAAAATAAATGAAAGTAAATGAGTAAAATGGAAACTAATCTAAAAAATATAACTTTAGTGACACATAATGAGCTTCAAGTGGGGTATATATATACACATAATATTTTTAACTTTGCTTTATTACTAATGCTTTACATCTTATAGGAACCGATCGAGACTCAGTCTCTCTAAGCACATGCCCTAAGGGGTACACTAAGAAAGGGGTGGGTAGACATTTAGTGATTTTCAAGATTATTATATATTTTTGCCACATTATTATCAATCCAATTAGATCCCAAAACCATTCCCTAAGCTATTTATCCTCCTTTGAGTATTCTTCTAGACTTTTCCTCTTTCCATTCCTCCTTTTCTTATCTTAAACTCATTTTGGATTGTTGGTTGTACTAGGTCAATTGGGTAGACCCAGTATAGTTTAGGGGTATTCTTTACTTTCTTATCTTGTTAGCCCTTTGGCCAATCTAGCTCAGATTTAATTTAACCTAAAACACAATGGGTTGACCCCGTATAGCCAATGTTCCTAGAAGGATTTAGGTTAAAATATGCCTATATATATAAGATCATTTTTGTCATTATTCATATATGTAATTAAGAGTTATTATTCACTCGTGCTTATTCACAATCTTCTCTTCCACCATTATACTTGAGGATACTTAGCTTAAGTTTCTTATTTTGGAGAATATAGTCTTGTGGATATGTATTGGATGCTTTGGCCTTAAAAATTTATCCTTATGAACCATAAAAACCTCTAGGAAAAACCCTTTATCCAAGGGAAAGATTGAGTCTCAATGGGTTCACATTCAGGTAAGTATATTCTAACTTTTTTCTCCTCTATTTTAGTAGATTGAAGTAGCATAAGTGTTGGATCGAATAATAATATCTTTCATAATTTATGTATTAGGGTGTTATACTTACCTTAATTTAATCTACCTATACATGCTTATTTTATTGTTTCTAACCCCTAATTTGTGCCACAAGATTTGGTGTGCACTAGATTAGATTTTACTTTCTTATTATTAAAATAGAGTGAACATTTAAAACCTTATGAACCTATTAGGGTTATTATGTGATTGTGTTATATTGTAGGATTTGGAACCCTTCCTATCATGATGTGTTGTGATAAGTGATACAAGTGATTCCCTAATCGAGTCTAGTGGATCCCCATAGTGGTCATGCTCTCTCTTAACAAGTTTATCCTCAATCAAAAGTGTAGGTGTGATCTATCTTATCTCATCTAGGATTAATTCATAGACATGATGTATTTATAATTACATACATAAGTTACTCATGAAGATATTAAAAGGTTATTTCAAGGCCCTTGAATGAATCTCCTAGGAGATACCTTAAAGGTCATTATCAATGGTCATAAATTTAAGGGGGCATTGAATGTAGTTACTTTTAACATGCATATGAGTGGAATTATCCTTCACCTTGAATGGACTATTTGAAGGGAATTTTAATAAATTTAAGGGTACCTCCAAGGTATCTCCTAGGATATACCTTTAAGTTTCCCACAAGGGTATTATGAAGGTTTAAAACACACTTCTATAAATTTTAAAGGATTTGCACCCCATAATTTGATACTCTTAGATCCTTGAAAGTATGAAACTTTACATCCCTTCATTAAAATAGGTTCACAAAAGATACCTCAATGGGAATTTTCATACATTTAAGGGGACATTGAAGATATATCCTAGGAGATACCTTCAACATACACATGAGTGAACTTTGACTTCTCCTTGAAGGCACTATTGTGTGTTACCTTGAAGGGCCTTGTAATACCTTTAAGGTTACCTTCAAGGTATCTCCTGAGAGATACCTTTGAAACATACATTGTAGCATATTTTTATTTAAGGTATCTCTTATAAAATACCATCAAGCTACCCATGAATGTATTATAATGACCTTTAAGGAATCTCTTAGGAGATACCTTGAAGGGTGTTATCATACATTCAAGGGGATATTGAAGTTATCTTATAGGAGATACCTTCAACATGCACATGAGTGAAATTTTCATTCACCTTGAAGGCACTACTAAGTTGGTTGCAAAGAATGGGGTTCTCAAAATAGATATTTTGAGATGAATAAAAAATTTTAAGTGTTTCATGCTCCTGCTCATCTATAGACCTATTAGGTGGCACTCCCTCAATAGAACAAAGACATGAAATTTTTTTTAGTTCATCGACAAGGTTTAAAGTTAAAAGGATTTTCACCCCGTATTTTGGTACTCCTATATCCTTAAATGTATAACACTTGAAATCCCTTCATTAAAATGGGCTTGTGGAAGATTAAATAGTTTTTTGGTCTATGGTATAATGCCTTAGCCTACCATTATCTCTATACCTCTAAGATCTCACCAGGTGGCATGATCTTGTAAAATCATAACCATGGAAGGTTAAAGAATAGTGAATGGTATGAATCCATAGATTAATGAAGAGTTGACACTTATCATCATCTAGAAGAACTAACCTTGAGTATGTGGTAATCATCATTGATAGTCATGTCAAAGTTGATGATTGAACATTCAAATTTAATGAATGTTTGATATATGGAAGGTAATTGAACCCACTAAAGCTAACTAGCATTTTCATAATGAAATAAGCATTTAAATTATTAGTTCATTATCTCTATTAATAATTCATGAATAAATTAAATATTCAAATATTTGAATGATATATGAAAAATCTATACTGAAGGAGAATTCACATATCATTAATCTCAAGAAAACACTACATCTTTGATTTATCATACATTTAAAATACCTAGTTCTTTATAGGTGTTTACGAATTCAAACTAGTCTTTTGAATAGGACCAGATGCATACATCTAATTTAATAATGATGTCAACTTTTAAAAAATCTAATGTACCTTCTCTATATGATTTTATTGGATTGAATAAGTAAATTGATATAGTGTTTGATAAAAATCATTTATATTTCAAATTCCACCATTATTCTATACTATATGATGAGCTAAAATTAGTAATGTTGTACTTGATTTAGGATAGAATTACACTAGCCCACATGTAGTACATTGATGATTTGTTTCCCATCAAGGCATAGGTTCTTCATCAAGTAGTTTTAAAACCATAGGTAATGCCATGCACAAACCTTCTTAGATATTCAATTTTTAATGGCACTTTTACTAATGATTGCTTATATATTAGAAAAAATAATAAATTGGTTGTGTACATTTAGGTAGGGATTTTAAAAGGTATCTTAGGTTACTTGGCCCTAAAATAGCCTATTAGGTTGTGGAGCTAAAAGCTTCACTTGGATGTAAACAAAAGGAGGTTGCTGAGTTTTAGGCAATCGACATCGGTCTAATCAACTGACATCGATCATATTCACTGTAACAGTAACTGATGTCGGTTATAGGTCAGCCAACATCGGTCAAATAGGAACCGATGTTGGCAGCCTGTGTGTGCATGCGTCTCCCAAAATGGTCTATTTTTGGATGGATAGTTTGTTTCCATGGTAAAAGACTAATTTTAGTCTTTGAGCTGTGGTTATAATTATTGTAATTAGAAGTGTAATTATTGTTTGTATGGGATCTATTTAAGAGACCTATGGGTTGTATTGTAAAGTGTGCTAGATAGAGAGAGCAAGGTTAGCTCCTCATAGTGCCATAGTGCCAAGTGTGTATGATTAGGTAGATATACGAGAGAGCAAGATCTAGTATAAGATCCATAGGGGTGCTAGTTTGGATAATCAGAAGGGTTCTTTATGTGTGTAAGATCTCGATCAGTAGGTGTGCAAGGCTAGGTTGATCTGTGGTATAGCAAGATCAGGTGAGATCTACATATGTAAGTAAGATCGGTTTGATTTTAGGTTGTTACAAGTTCATGGGAGATCTACTTAGAGTGCATTGTGTACTTGATTGAGTATGTGTGTATACTTAGTGGTACTAGCAGTAGTGATACTGACTGGTTGGAGGTAAATAACAACTCTATGTTTGAGTTTTTTGTTGTGACTGTGATTGAGAGAGAGAACTCTTGAAGAGATTTACTATTTATGCCCTAGAGGTGTGTGAGCCCTAGAGGAGTGTGAAGAAGATTGTGGCATCTTCTTTGTTGTATTTACTTCTAGAAGAGTAAAATACAATTGGGTATTGTCTCTCATATTCTATGTTATTTCTGAATTTCTAGTTACTTGTTACTTCTGGTTAAATTCTATGTTTAGTTTTTTATACAAAGGTAATCAACTATGCTTTTTATGAGCTGGGGTCCTGACAAAGTGGTATCAGAGCTCAGGTTGCTAGTTCATGCAGTGATACCACTAAAAAAGTGGTATCAAAGCTCAAGTTGCTGGGTATTGTCTCTCATATTCTGTGTCATTTTAGAATTTCTAGTTACTTGTTACTTCTAGTTAAATTTCATGTTTAGTTGCTTATACAAAGGTAATAAACTATGCTCTTTATGAGTTGGGGTCCTGACATAGCCTACAATCAAAACTTGGTTAATATCTATATTTAAAAAAACATAATAGAGAGGAAATTTAAAGATTTGCTTATCTAGGGCTAGAAATTAAATCTCAAAGGGAGCATTACATCCAATTGCATCATTAAATCTAGACCCAAGTTTAGGATAGCAATGGATCTATTGAATAGACTATATGGATTTATGAGTATTGCATAATTTAGGTTGAGTGGGTTCTATTATTGGACATTTTATTGACCTTTGATCAATTAGTTACACCAGGAGAAATTATCTATGCCAAACTAAAGTCCCAAATGTTATATCTAGACTAAAGGCCACCAAATGGTAGTTTTTACATGATGTCCTCTTTGATGGATGCTATTATGGGACCTATTTACAAAAGATCAAGTGAGTTGTGGTAACCCTCAGAAAAATATTTGGCTAATAGAATTAGTGAAGATCATTCTTTTATATTCATTCATAGATATAAGTATGAAATTAAGATAATCTACAATGAAGTTTACTTTTAGATATATCATGAAATCCATGGGAAAGCTATGCTAGGTTATCTGAGAACATTTCTAGGACACTCCAAAAATGGGGAGACTACTAGTTCTATCTAGACATTACTATCATTCATAATAAAGGGATAAGGACTTCTTTGTTATTGCTACCATACCATGTTCTAGATAATATTTCTAAACAAGAAATAACTTTTTAGGTTTATAATAGTATTGATGAAGAACTAGGTTAGAGGAATATGGATTATTATTTTAAGACTCCCATGAGTATCATGCAAATGCATTATATGGTCAGATCACATTTTAAGTAGGCCAAATACAATATGAAATTAACACCATTCAAGAAATGGGATATGAGGAAAAGGATTAGAGGATACCTTCATCAACTTTAGGAGAAGAAGAAGGTGTATTTTTCTTATGTGAATGAGGAGTATAACCATGATTCCATCTTCTAGAATAGCCTTTTCATTTGATCATATGAAGAATATTAAGGATAAGTCAGTGTCTTTTGTTTAAGCTCAGACATTATAATTATTAAACCACTATGAAAGAATCTTAGAGAGCATGGAATCACCAATGGACACCATCTGAGACTCATGTCTCTCAGTAATAGGATTAACCTTCTTCTCCTCTATAAGAGCCTTTAGATGAGTAGGAAACTAATTTTCGTGTCTAATTAAAATCTAATATTTATCTTAAAAAGGATATTATAAGGATTATTCCAAATCCCTAGGTCGCTTCCTTGAAAATAAATCATGACACCCAAGTTTTTAGCACAAAAACTATAAGAGATAGGTTGGAAACTTCTTTAGGCAAAGAAATGAAGAGTATTTTTGTGATGACTCCTTTGCCACCCTTAATAACCATGGCCTAGGTGAGTCTTTAGGATTTATTAGAGTTTTTTTTTCTATTTCATTCCAACTATTCTTGATTCTCCCCCATTTTCTATGGATATCCCTTCATCACCTACATCCATTGGTGAGGATAAATTTAATCAAGGTAACTCTACCATTTCACCTCTAAAAACCTTTCAACCCATCTCCACAATAACTATCACCATGCCTTCACCATCATATCCTATGATGCCTCCCATCACTAATGTTATTTTATCCATGACACCTTCCATTCCACCTTTTACGCCCCTCATCTTCACCTACCAGAGGAAGCCCAAGGGTTCTCCTACTCCTATTGAGATCAAGTAATTGGAATAAATACCATATATTAGTCTATCTACTATTGAGGAGTCTAATGAGAGGGAAAAATAGAGGAAGCTAAAAAATAAAATGAAGGATAAACTTAGGCAAAGTTCCTTATGGAATAAGAAATAAAAGCAATATCATTTGTTAATAACTCAGGTGATGAAGATAAATAAGATACTTATGATGAAATAAAATAAGTATAGCAAGGAAATACTGAAGAGACTCACCCAAATGATGAAGAGGTAGAGTTGAAAAAAGTTAAAGCCTTGAGTCTAGGATAATAAAAAATCCTCATAGAACAACCAAGCTAAAAGATTGATGATTTAGTCTCTTCTAGTATTTCTTCATCTATCAATGTTGAAATTCCATTTGTACACTTGCATTTTATTATATCCCAAGGTTTTATATTTATTCCTCTTAAGGATTCATCAATTCTTTCCCTTTAGTTAATAAATACCCTAGAGAAGAGGTTCCACTTTAAATAGAGGTAAATGTGTCTATTTTTTATCCTCAGATTCCACCCATTTCAAAAATAAAATTGGCTCAAACAAGAGTGCCCATTCCATAGGCCTCACTATTATCCTCAACTATAATTATAGTGGAGAGAACCCTTTATTTGGTCAGGTATATAGCTAAGGTCATGCCACTAAGAAAGCCATCTCTAGGGGAGAGAATTATCCATCAAACTTTCCTATTTATCACTCAAATTAATACTTGAATAGTACCTCCATTAATTACATCTCCTCTTATGACCTCCAACTTCATCTCAAGGCCCAAATCTAATTGAATAAATAGGGGTTCTCATAGTTTCCTAGTGGGTGAAAGAAATGCAAGAAGCTAGGGATGAAAGACAAAATCTAGTTATACGTAAATTTCTCATAGTATCCATCAGGTTTGATGAGAAGAGTGGGAAAATTCATAGGGTGATGAAGAGGAAGGTGGTGCACCTTGGTACAGGTGAGGAGATGGAGTTTGATCAGAGAGATAATATTTTTCCTCTTACAAAGAAATTGAAGAATAACCTTAGGGACCCTAAACAATATATTGATAGCTTCAAATATTTTTTTAATTACATAGGGGAATCCTTGAAGGAGATGAACTAGAGTATTAAGGAGGCATTGAGAAGGTGGAAACAAATGCAAACCACTTAGGCCCCTTAGGAAATTATTGTTGATGTGTAAAGTTTAGTCAATAAGCTATATGATATTTTATATAGTATGTGGGCTTCTAGAGTAGATGCTTAGCCTAATTGGGTAAACATCACCAAGATGTGGCACTAGATAAAATAATTAGAGAAGAGTTTGAATTTATTGATTTTGTGTTCAAGGAATAGTTCTTTCAACCATTTGAATTTAATGTCTAGTATGGATGTAAATTGGTGCTTGAATTATGCCATTACTAAAAGAGATGCCTCTCTTGGTTGGCATAATTAGATGAAGGAATTATTAGGACTCTTTACTAGATATGAGAGTGAGGCCTTGAAAATTTTAGAATATATGAATGTCACTTAGGTGATTAATCAAACTAACAAGTTGATCAACATGCTTAATTTTAGAAACCTGCTTCATGCAATAACAAAAAATTGTAAGGAGGTGGAGGAAATCATCTATAGAACAAATGAGGAGGTTCTACAACTGGTAAAATTTTATAAGAATAGAGTAACTAAGGCTAAAGTCTTAGTAGCTAGCCTTAAGATCCTAGAGGAAGAAAAAGGTAGGTTAATGGATAAAGCACATATAATTCTTAAGCCTTCCTTGATCAATTTTGATATTATAAACAAAGAATTTAATGTAGGAGCACATTATTGGAGTAACTTTAAGAAAAATATAAAGCTTCATCTTCAATTTTAGTTACTTAACCAACTACAAGTGTTACTAGAATAGTTTAGGACTCTCAGTCTTATGGGTTTATAATAATAAAAACTCCCCTATGTCCAGTGTTCATTTCACCTATAGTTACTCTTACAATTAATTTAGTTTCTTCTTCAACTCATCCAACTAGTGGTGCCATATCAACACCATGATTTGAAATGATTATATATATTCATGTAAATTTTAAGGTGGAATTATAATTCATAATCTATTTATTGTACATATATATTATATTTTAGCTAGAGAGTCTAAGTTTAGACACTTATATTATGCATGCATATTTTTCATAATATTGAGATTGTGGATCTATATTTGGACTTGTAGTCTTAGGTGAAGCTTGAATAGATGAGGCCATCCCATCCCAAGCTTATTAATAAATGTAACCTCCTGGTCCCAAAGAGGAAAATTTTGGCTATTTAGACTAATTGGAAAATTGAAAGAGTTTTAGTTGACTTTGTCTTTATGTGAAAATATTGATTCTTCTCGAATTGTGTGGATTATTTGAGACATTAAATTACTCTAGTAAGTTATTGCTTATAATTATGTATGAGTTATATATTTTAAATACAATCAATTATTTTAAGTTATAGCTAATTTGAATATATTTTGCATGGTAATCATAATCCTCTTCAAATATGTGTAATAGAAGTCTAACAATTAGGAAACCTTTGACTATACATGTCTGAGTATATTATGTTCTTTATCCTTTTATTCTTCACTATATTTGATTGATGGTGTGCTATAGTAACTTTCAATAAATATTGGTTTAGATTCCTTATCCTACCTAAGTTCAAGTATTGGTTTTGAAGGGTTTTATCCTAGGATATCTATAGGCCTTATTTTTCCCCTACTCTTCCCTCCTTTTTTGATTTTATTTTTTAGATCAAACCCACCTTAGTTAGAATAATCATATTTCCACCCAATATAATTAGATATAATTTCATTCATAACTAGTCCATAATCTATATCCCTCACCACTATTTCACCAATAGGTTGTTATAAAATTAAATACCTTGCAACTCATGCATTTAAGTGATTTAATTCATTGATCCTAAAAAGTTAGAGGCTATCTTGTAAAAGGACCTAGGGGTGTGCACAAAACATACATTAATAAAATCAATCTTTCTAACATTTAATGTGATGTTTAAAAATAGGCATGGAAGATCTATGAACTTTTGGTGCATCACTTCCTACTATTTTTAGTTTATTTTATCTCCCTTTTCCCATATAAAGAGTGTAATTTAGCTATGGGTAGTTCATTCCATGCAGTTTAGGTCTGCATGGAATTTTTAAACTTGAACACTAATTTTTTAAGGGAATCTATCCCATATCTATAGGTTTAGCTCAAAGATCTTTAGGTCCCACACTGTGGATCTAATCTCATTGTGTCTACAAATCAACTTTGTTTTTATCGGTGCACAATTTGAGAGATAAGAGTATATTCTAGGAGATACCTCAATGGGCACTATCATACATTCAAGGGGATGTTGAAGGTATCTCCTAAGAGATACTTTTAAGATGCACATGAGTGTAATTTTCCTTCACCTTGAAGGCACTACTGGGTGATAACTTTAAGGGAATTGTAATACTTTCAAGGTATCTCTTAGGAGATACCTTTCAAACATGCACAAGAGTAGATTTATACTTAAATGTATCTCCTAAGACATATTTTCAAGTTACCCATGAAGGTATTACAAGGCCCTTAAAGGAATATCCTAGGAGATACCTTAAAGGGAACTATTGTACATTAAAGGGGGCATTGAAGCTATCTCCTAAGAGATACCTTCAACATACACATGAATGAAATTTTACTTCACCTTGAAAGCACTTTTGGGTGATAAATTAAAAGGCCTTATAATACCTTCAAGGTATCTCCTAGGAGATAACTTTTAAACATGCACCATAGTGGATTTATCCTTCAATGTAGCTCATAGGAGATACCTTCAAGATACCAATGAAGGTATTAAAATGCCCTTGAAGGAATATTCTAGTTGATACCTCAAATGGCATTGTCATAAATTTAAGGGGATGTTGAAGGTATCTCCTACAAGATACCTTTAACATGCACATGAGTGTAATTTTCATTCATCTTGAAGGCATTACTAGGTGATACATTGAACGACCTTGTAATACCTTCAAGGTATTTCTTAGGAGATACATTTCAAACATACACAAGAGTGGACTTTTTATTTAAGGTATCTCCAAAGAGATATATTCAAGTAACCCATGAAGGTATTTTAATGCCCTTAAAGGCATATCCTGGGAGATAACTTGAAGGTCATTGTTGTACATTAAATGGGAGGTTGAAGGTATCTCCTAGGAGTTACCTTCAACATGCATATGAGTGGAATTTTCCTTCACCTTGGAAACACTACTAGGTGATAACTTGAAACGCCTTGTAATACCTTCAAGGTATCTCCTAGGAGTTACCTTTCAAACATACACCAGAGTGGATTTATAATTCAAGGTATCTCCTAGGAGATACCTTTAAAATACACATGAGTGGAATTTTCCTTCACCTTGATGGCTCTATTGGGTGATAAATTGAATGGCCTTGTAATATCTTCAAGGTATATCCTTGGAGATACATTAAGTGGCCTTGTACATTTGGACTCTATGTTACATTAATTGGACTAACTGTATTGATGATGAATTTGAGTGTTTATGACTTAAGCATGTAGGTGAATGGTATAACTGAGTTGAAGTCAAATTTTGAGTGAGTTCAGGGAAATAACCTTATAGAAAATACTTGTTATTATGGTTATGAGAATTATACAAAATTTCATTACCACCTTATTACTATGATGATATAAATTAGGTAGTTTTCCATGCTTTCTTATAAATTGAGGATCAACCCTGAGATGTTTATAAATTTAGCATCAACACTATTATATTGTGTGATAATTTATAGAGTGGTACATCTTGATATTATAATTTTTATATAATCATGATACACAATCTAACCTCATTACTTTTTTTTGTTAGAGTATCACCATATTAATTATTGACATCTTTCAAAAATTACACAAGACTTTAACTATAATAATATATCATTTTATTTAATGTTGAAACTAAGTTATGGATGACAAGAAATAATAATGAGATAGATCTAAAATGAAAGGAGAAATGGATATTTTTATAAGATAAATATATCATATATTATACTTTGATAAAAGTGGGTACATTATCAGTAAGATGTAAGGTCTGGCATCAAAACAAATTTCTTATTTGAAATGGATGAATGTGACTGGTTGAGCTATATCAACTGCTCCCATTACTATTTCAATTAATAGGTCTAATCAAGGGACTTTATGTGGTTGACATCATTAAGATATAAATATAAATAATAATTTAATTAACATAATGTGATGAAAAATTTATACAACATGGTAAACATGGTGAGCATTCCTTCAAATCAACTAGTAGTTAGATTATGGACATGCTGAAAATTAAAACAATAATTCTAGAAAAATCTTACTTTAAAAAAATTAAATTTGAAAACATTATGGTTTTATTTTACTAAATAATACTTTACCATCCTATAAAATATATTTAGAAACAAATAATTAAATCTCATTGAAATCATAGATCAAATGGATACATGAATTCCCAAATTATAGTTATTAAAGTAAGACTTCATTCAAAAAATTAGTTAGTGTGGGGATTGATGCAAAGGTATCATTGGGGTCTAGTGAACAACTTCTTGAAAATGGAATATTCTTAAAGAATGATAAGTGAATAGATATGCCTCAAGGATCCAAGACTTTGATCAACCTCAAGATCTTGTTAGACTTCCTTCTTTATCAAAATTATTAAAATTCAATCTAATGATCTCTAAGAGATTGAACTTCTCAATAAGTTTCAATAGATTACTAGCTAAGGTTTGTTTAGACCTAATATGGAGTCTATGCCAACATAGTCAATTTTAGAAGGGCAACCTGGATGTTTCAATTTCAACTTATCTACATAAAAGCATAATAACTTAGCTATTTTTTTGTGATAATTTGACTCCTTTTGAGGTTTTCATTTGGTCCTTTTGATTGGTCTAGGTGATTACCTATAATTATTCAAATTTTAAACTATTAAAATAACTTTATTCCATATAAAATGATGTAACGAAGAATCTATTTTATTTTATGCAAATAAAGTTGCTCTCTTCATCACTAACATTGCTAATTTAATCTAACTTTATGTTTTATTATTTTTGAAATATTGGAGTTATATTCATAAATAATAAATGGACTCGTGTAATGACTTAAATTGGATTTGAATAATATTGGAAGGCTATATGCAAAGAATAAGGAAGAGTGCTTGAGTGTATTTTATTGTATCCTTATGTCTCTCTTGAAAATCAGTGTCAACCCTTATAAATAGACTTAAAATGGCCTTTTATAGGGAAACATATGATCATGGGTTAAATGAATTCCCATTAGGTTGATAAGGGGAAAGATAATGAACTAAAATAATCTAACCATTGGAGGCAAAAGTGAACCTGGACAATAGTGCCAAAAATAAGACACCCTAGGTTCTAGTGGTCTTGTCATATTTAGGCACTATTATCCAAAAGGGATGAGACCTAAGGGGATGGATCTAGGCCTGAAAGGGCTACCTAGGTTTGAAAGGGCTAAGTCTTAAAAGCTTTGGATGACTAGGAATCAGTGAAAGAAGTAGCCTAGAAGGGTTGTGTGAGCCAACATGAGGACCTATGGATTAGGTGTCTTAGCCATATTAAAGTTTTCCAATTTTGAATTTTACATGAATACATTTACCCCCTTTTTATTCTAGTGATACAAAAAAGTGAAATACTAGGATAAAGGAAAATAAGAATCATACCTGAACTTACCTATAAGGGTGAAGTTCATGAAGCTGTGTGATGTTAGATGTTCATAGAGAGAGCACACCATGAATTGTTAATCTAAAATGAAAACATAAAGTAGATCAGTTCTTATAGATACACTATATGTAAAATAAGAATGTACAAGACATAAGAGGAAGTTAAAAGAATGAATACACCTCATCTGGTATGAGAACTAATACAAAACTTGTAGTGATGCTAGATTATGCTGAGTGTGTGTTGAATCAAGAGTAATATCATGAAGGGAGCTCAGTGCTCAATTCCCTATAATTTGGCTTAAAAATTTAAAATCTATCCCTTTGGCTCCATTTTTTCCAACTATGTGAATCTAATGAATCATGCATGTGCTAATTGATGTCTGGACTATGTGTTCAATCCCTTTAAATAGGTGTATCGGGAATATAAAGGATGGCCCTTTGGCTCCATCATTGCCCCATGAAGTGAAGCTATGAAGTAATACCAATATAGAATATATGTCATATGATGTGGATCATGGAGCCCATGGGTGTGATATAAATATGATAATGTGATGTGGATAGCCTAAATGTGTGTTGGAAACTAGGCCACTCTTGGCCATTTCAAAAGATGGAGGTTGGGATTGTATGAAAGCCTCTCTAAAACTGATGCAAGATGCTTATGTGAAATCCAACCTAAGAGCTTAGGTACTTAGAAAGCTAAAATTGTATGAAATTTTAACTCAAATGTGATGCTAACCACCTGTAGATGGAGTAAGGCATGTAACTACTGAGAATGCCTGGAACAAACTAAACTCAGAAAGAAAAGAATATCAATGTGCCATGTGCATTGCCCCTAATCACTGATGTCTAGAACATGGATTCTAATCTAGAAGTTATGCCAACTACCTAATCTAAAATAAAATCAAGAACCATCATGTAGCACATGATAACGCTCTTGTATCTATATTCTTTAATAAAACTATATTGAAACTACTAAATTTGACTAATTTGGAAGTGCAAAAACTATCCCTAAACTAAATGTTTTGCCTACTTCTAGAAACCCTGAGTGTTTTCCTACTTGGAAAAGAGTGCCAAAATGTGGACACCCCTCTTTTTGGAACTACTATCCATTTCTATTGTTGTTTTCTAGTGTGAAAACTGACTATTGATATAAAATTGTCATTATTTTTTTGCTCTGGTTTGACTATTTTGACCTCTAGATTATATACTAAGTATTTTAAATGCTACTATTTTGAATATTAGGAGGTTTGATTTCTATGACAATTTTTTTTATTCCCCCTCTTCTGAGGGTATAAATTATGAATTTACAATGACTGCCATCAAAATAAAAGAGTCCCATAAGTGTGCTAAATTGTATAGATGCAAGATAAAGAATTGAATATTGGACAATATATTTCAAGATATAGATATATTTGAATTAATATATTTTTAGATCAATAGAGGTATGCCTACATAGATATAATAATGTAAGATCATGTGCAAATTACTGAACTAGACTAGTAATGTTAGATATTAGTTTGTTAGTAAGCATAGAGGGATGGATCATGATGTCCATCATGGCATCCATGAACTAAGATAAATTCATGATTGGAAACATGGAATTACACATAGTGAGGAGTAAAAAAGAAAAAAAAAACATACATAACAAGAAGCAAGAAGTATATAAGGGTGGCTAAGGGGCCACACAAACAAGGGACATGGACACATGTCACTCAAACTAGAAGACAAGTATGGAAGGCATGTTCAAATTCCACATACACATATAAGTGGAAAAAACAAAGGTGGCACAAGGGAAACAAGCACATGAAAGAGTAAAAACAAAGGAAATTGGAAGATATCCTAAGGCACACACATGAATAAAATCAAAAGACATTGGCATATTTCCTAAAGCACAAGTAGGAGACAAGCTAGAAACTGAAATGCAATCACATAAGCTATGTTAAGTAAGGAATGAAAGTAAGAGTAATAACTAGAAAATATGAAAGTATGTAAAACATGTATAGTAAAATACTAGGTATATGCTAAGAAATACATAAGTTCTAGGTACTAGTGAAATGTTGATGTAGTAATCTATGCAATCTAGTAAAGAATGTGCATCAGTATGATAACTCAGAGTGTGTAGTGTAGGAATGACATAAACTAGATGGTGTAGTCATGTAGAATATTCCCTTGGTGGTTCTGTATATCAATGTATGTCTCGAATGTAGAAGTGTAATTTCCCTTCAATGGGTAGAGTGAAGCAATCAAAGAGTTGGATGTCACTATGCACACGCAAAAGAGATCAAGTGAAGCATGGTAGTGTAGGTAAATTGACATAGAATAACATGAAATAGTAAATGTAATTCCTATCATTATAGTAGTAATGTAAACATGGATGATGCATACAATCAAAAATGTTTTTGGTGTTCTTGCAATTTTTGAATGTTTTTATATTTTAAAGTTTTATATTATTTTTATATTTTTAAATTTTTTTGAACTATCTATGATCAAGCAAGAGAGTTTATGTATAATCAGTGCTAAAAAAAGTGATAATAAATCATGAGTTTTGGATGAGACCCCCTATCATGGTATCTTGTATCAAGTAATGGGATCATGCACAATCATGAGGAATGATGGAATGTCTAAGATTATACAGCTACATTCTATATACATTATAACTAATCTAAAATCTCTGAAGTGGAAACCAAATGTGGGGTCTCCTTATGACTTTGAGAAGTGGATGAAAATATAGGGATCTTAGGGACCCATCTATAAGTAGGAGAAAAAGCTCTATGAATAGGTGCTCTCTATGTAGCTGTATGAGATCATAATGTATCTACTCTAGGTGTGAACACTATAGATGGAATCTATCTAGAATCCTAAAACTATGGGGGTATATGAACCTTCTGTACTAGTGATGGATATTATAACTATGGTTGGATCAGAAGTGGAAATTGTACTAAAAGTGGAGGAGAAGTTAAAATTGATGGGAGAACTAGAGTTGGTGACTAGAAGCTGGTAGATGGCTCTTAAGTGGGGAGTGGTGACTCATAAGGAACTCCACCAACTATAATAACCTAATTTTCTTGAATTAATTTCATGTATTTGTGAATTGTATAAGGTACTACCTTGAGTTTTTGAATCCATGGTCAACTAAGTAACATGTCAAAAACTCCTACACTGGGAACTATAGTGAACGGTGTGGCCACATATGTAAGACCAACCTATAATGGAAGTGATATCTCACCTAATGAAATCTATCTATGCCCACTTTAATAGTTAATAACTATGTCTATTAGAGTGATATTTTTCTTTGAATAACCCAAATGTTGTAGAAGTGTGAAAGTACACATGTTAAGACTAGAATCATTATCGATGAGTACAATGTGAATACATTGATTCTAAATATGTGCTCTGATAAATAGTGCATTGTAACTTGTGTTATCCTCCACAATATCATGATCTAAAAAATATATCAAAGGCCTAACTAGAACTATAGACTCATACACCACTATCATACTACTCAAAGGATGTGATTCCACTCAAGGTACCTGGTATGTATGGTGAACACCTAATGTGTCCCTTTGCTATTATTGAGAATGCTATGAAATTGGATATGAAAATATTTTCAAATATTTATATTTTGTTGGTTTTTCCTTTGGAGGCTCATCTAAATTTCCCAAATCAAGTAGATTATCATCAATCCCATCCTATATCCTATGTCTCAAATAGATACATCTATTAGTTATATGGCTTGGTGCCCTATGAAAATTGCAAAATGCATGCTGATTATATCCCCATGGAAAAGGCTTTGCTAGATCTACTTCTTGCATATGAGGGAGAGTGATGAACCCTAGTTGGAGAAATTGGTAGATTGGTAAATGCATAATGAGGAGGTGCTAATAGAACCACACACTAAGGGTATCAAAATTTGCATTAATTTTTGGTTGATTATGATTCTTATTATCATTGATTTTAACTTTATATGGTACTTTATTGTTACTCTTGTTAGTTGTGTCTGGGATACTTGAATACTTAAGTTTGCCTATTTAAATTAGCTTGACTTCTCTTCCCTTGAGTGTATGACACAATTTGGTAAAGGAAGAGAATCTTTTAAATAGAATAGATTCATGCAGTATTGGTAGAAGGATCTATTTGAAGATGTCCTATAGCTCTTGATCAGTCATAGGGCTAGTTAAATTAGCTAGAATAGTCTTGTATCTAAGAACATAATCTATGAGAGTCTTGTTTGACGTATGTTTTTGCTATGCAATCTATGAATATGAAACCTTATCACCAATTTTGATACTAAAATGTGCTAGGAACATGTTTGTTAAAGGATTGAATGTCATGACTAACTGATTTAGTAGAATATAAAACCATTGCAAGGCATAATCCTTTAGGCTCTACAAAAAATAGCTTGGTAAGTAACCAATCATTGGGTACATAATCCAAGCATGCTATGTGAAAATATCTAAAATGTGTCTCTAGATCACCCTTGCCATCATAAAGAGTAAGCTTGGGTTGAAAAAATCCTTGTGGTAAGGGTGTAGAAGTGATGTGACGTGCCAATGGTGTATGAAAAAGAACAAAATAATCCAAATCTTATGTAGGTCTAGTGGTAAATTTCTCAATATGTTTCACCTTGGATTGAAGAGATCATATCTCTTACACAAGGGCTACTACATTAGGAGATAGGGATGTACTAGCTACAACTGGTGGCATAGAACATAGCTGGGCTACTATAGGGGTGGTTGAGACATAGTTGCCCCTGTAGTGTCATTTGAAACTAGCTACTCTATGGTTTGAGAAGATTTCCCATTGGTTAATTTTTGTTGTTATTCTTGTAAAATTCTAAGCATGTCATCTTGCATATCTAGATGTTTGGTTAAGAGATATTGAAGTTTGCTTTTATCAGTTTCATCAAAATCAAAATATTGAGCCCTTGGTAAAGTAGGAAAATAATTTGAAAGGTTTTTAAATGTTTTGAAATATGTTTTAATAGGCAATGTTATAGAAATGGAAAGTATTGAATATAAGAAACATAAAGTCTAAACAATAGTGAATTGGAATTGGTGCAAAAAGGATAATGAGCTATCCAACATTTAAGGTGCTACCTCAACAAGAAAAAAGGGGCTAGTACATGCAACTAGGGATTTTCCATAAATATTATTTGCAAAATACTATGAAATTTTGAATTTTAAATTGATTGTTTAATTTAGACACGCAACTAAAAATGTAAAAAATGATTGGAATATGCCTTAAAAATAACTGGGAATTAGTTGATGTAACTGGGAATTAGTTGATGTAACTAGGAATTAAAAAGAAAGAATTTCAAAATTAGTATAATAATTTTAAAAATTTGTTATGAATTTTTATAACTTATCTTGAAAAAATTAGGAAAAATCTAAAAATATGTCTATAATTAGTAATATATTTTTCCTAGTGGTTTGAATGTTTTTGTATGCAAATAGGACCTAGTATGTGCAAACTAGGGTTTGGGTGAATTTATTGAAAATATTTAAATTAATTTGTAGTTTCCTAATTTTTAAATTTAGGAAAATATTTCAAAAAATTATAAATAATTAGCCCTAGGGTTTTTAGGGGTTTTATGTGAAAATTCAAAGTTGGGTTCACTAAATGATTTAACAATTTTGGAAATATTGGGGTTTTATTCCTAATTTAGTTAAAGGGTCTAGATTGATAAACCAATAAATAATATTCAATAAATAAGATATTAATGTATGAAATAGATTATATTTTTGCATTTTCTAAATATAGTATGAAGTGAGATTGATAAACCAATAAATAATATTCAATAAATAAGATATTAATGTATGAAATAGATTGTATTTTTGCCTTTTCTAAATATCGTATGAAGTGAGAGAGATTAAAACTTAGCTTAAATTATGTTGATCTGATTGAGACAAGGTCTAACACTTATTGTTGATACCTGGGATACTATCAAAAATAGGATTTTGTCTTTCATTTTTTGATTAGATAGGAGCACCAAAAATAGGACACCCTACTTTTCATTGTTATAGTCCTATTTTGGCACTATTGTCTTGAGGCTGAAAGCTTTTTGGGTTCTATTCAGAATGCATGTGTTACCCTGTCACTCAAATTTTAGGGTCTAGTATCTCATAAAGCTAACTATGCGCCTATTTTAATATTCAAAAATATTAGGAGATCCTAGTGCTAGAACATGAATATAAACTTGGGAAAGAGAGAGATGGTGTTAGTGTATGAATGATAGGCTAGATGCACTTCACACCCTATGTGTAGGCATGTTTCTTACATACCAATACTCCAAAGAGGGATCAAGCTAATGTAGTACTCCTATTAAAGTGCTCAGTGTAATTTGTGTATGACCAATGTAACTAGAATGCAAAATTGGATGTCCTTTAGCTAGGTAGGGACTGGTGCAATGACTTGAATAGGATTTGAATAATATTGGAAGGTTGTTTGCAAAGAATAGGAAAGAGTGCATGAGTGTACTTGTTAGTATTCTTGCATCTCTCTTAAAAATGAGTATTAACCCTTCTAAATGGACTTAGAATGGAATTTTGTATGGAAATAGATTATTGCGAATTAAATGAATTCACATTAGGCTAATAATGGAAAAGATAAGGAACCAAAAAATCTGATCATTAGAGGCAAAAGTGAGCTTGGACAATAGCATCAAAAATAGGACACCCTAGGTTCCAACTCTCCTATCCTATTTAGGTAATATTGTCATAAGGTGATGAGACCTCGGGGGATAGATCTAGGCCTAAAAGGGCTACTTAGGTCTCAAAGGGATAAGTCTAGAAAGCTTTGGATGACTAGGAATCAGTGAAAGAAGTAGCCTAGAAGGGTTGTGTGAGCTAATAGGAGGACCTATGGATTATGTGTCTTAGCCATATTGAAGTTGTACAATTTTGCATTTTACATGACTACACTTTACCTAATATTTCCTTACTAATCCTCCTAGTCATTTAACCCCCTCTTCACTCTTCATATTCATACACCAACCTTATATCATCCCATAAATCAATTAATTATTCTAATCAGGTCTTATTTGTTAACTAACCCCACTTATCCATTATGTTATAAATTTTTAATTCAAAACCCACCTACCTATCTACTCATAGGATTTTGTACAAGCCTACCCCTATTACTTACCTAACCCTTCTTTTAAACACAATCTAATCCCATATCTAATCCTCATTAACTCCTAATGAAGTATAGAGTTATCTAGGTCTATAAACTTCCTCCAACTTCTCCCACCTCTCTAGAATCCTCTAAATCTTGAAGATTTTTGAGAAAATGAAATTATTTTTCATTCCATCCTCTATAATTATCCAAGGAGTTTTTAATTCTTTGAATAATTCTCCACCATTGATCTTCCCTCCTCCCTCTCTATAAATAACCAACCCATCTTCCATGTAAAGGCTAATGAGGAAATTCATGATCTTTCCTGTCAATCTTATGTTCAAATCCATGAATCAATCAATAGTCTAATAATAAAAATATTATCAAGGCCATCTATGCTCTAAAAAATTTGAGTCTATGGTAATAATCCTCCATCTATAATCATTTAGTATTTTTGTTTTAATATTGATTGGGAACATTTAGATTTAGATAAGAATGTAGTTTTAAATGTTCATTTTATTGTATTTTGATCTAATGGTTTCTAATTTTAATGGTAGATTGATATTTTGAGTAATTTTGATGTAATTTTCATATCATAAATCCATTTCTCAAAATATTGATCTTACACTTATGAAACTCTCTCTTGATGATATTATGAGGTCTATAATTTTGATGTGTTTCACATCAAATCTTGTAATTAAGACAAATTGACACATTGATAATACTTATAAGAGACCTGATACACAAAAATCAATGTATTTTTAACTACATTATTTGATTAAAACACCTATGTACTCATTGAATCCCTTATACACCTCACATAACCTTATATTTTGTCATAAGACTACACATAGTTATATTAGTCTTGAGAGAGGTTAATAATTATATACTTACTTCACATAAGGTCTCAAACACTTTATCTTACCACTATTTCAATATTTAATAAAGAGGCACCAATGTATTTTGTTGGTTCCTAAGAAAACTAGTTTCAAGATCTTTTAAACTCTTTTGGGTCTATATATCCCTAATGTTGCCCTCACAATGACAAAAATTTGATTTTGAGATCCTAAAAGACTTTTGGATGCTCCTCAAATATGAATCAAAGATTAAAATAGTGTTTTAATATTTATACAAGTTTTAAGGTCCAAAACAATAATGAAATATAGTTAAGTCTTTTCTTTTTTACCCTCTATTAACACCTATTGACTGGTTTGTACACAATCATCAATATGTGCTCTACATTAAATAACCTATAAACTAATCTCTAAGGCCTCCAAAAATGAAATTATTATTTAAATGACATCTTAAAATTCTAATACTCTTGACACAACCAAATTAACATATTTACAGTGATTCTTATGCATCACAAAACTAGTAAACTAACTTCATTTCAACATCTTTCCATACAACAAAAATAACAAAAGAACCTTGGCTTGTGGATATTATATAAATGATATTGAAGGGTATGGTTGTTACTATATCAAATGGGTTTATGCGTTGATTCAAAAAATTTGTCCCATCTAATAAAAGGTGGATTTCTATTGTGGCATGGCATTATATGGTCTGATCAATAGGACACCATTGAAACCCTATCGCATCATGACACTTGTTTACTAAGATTATTTGATTACAATTATTAAAAAATGTATTATTCCTCTCACATTAACCATTTAGGTTCTTATTGATTTTCTACACACAACGAAATAAATAATAATAAATAGAAGT
>JARHVA010003073.1:330000-390000 GCA_037957365.1 Torreya grandis | reverse complement strand
AGCCATTAATTTGGTATCATTGGTTATGTGCTTAAAATAAAATAAAGGTGTCCTAGTTTCATGGCTGGTATTTTTTGAGGAGTTGTAGCTCCACTATTATAACAATGTCTCTAAAACTACTTCAATCAGCTAGCTAAGTTGCACCAAATCAAGAATGTTAAGGAATACATTCATCAATTTTAGAATATCTCCTTACGTGTGGTAGACATCACTAAGGAAAATTTGACTAACCTATTTTTGGGTGGCCTTAAAGATATTATCTAATTAGAGGTTCACATGTTTCATCTCAATTTTGTATCTGAGTCCATATTAAGAGCACACATGATTGAGGAAAATGAGTTGATCAGATGAAGACCTTTCACCAATTTTCATGAATTCACCTTCCCAACATGATCATTTCATCAACCTACCAAATTGACACCTCAATAATTAGAATAAAAGCATGCAAAATATTTGTGTTTTGGCTATGATAACAAATGGAGCAAAGGGCATCAATGTGCTAAAAATAAGTTGTTTTACATTTACATTGCCAATGAGGAGGAAGAAGATGAAGAGGCTTTAGGGGAAGGGTTAGAATAACCTAAGCATGAATCTAAATATTATCATACTACCATTTCTAATCATTCACTTTCATGCATTAGTACTCCTCAAACTCTTAAGGCAGTGGAGTTCCTGAAGAAATAGAAGGTGATTGCATTAATTAAATCTGAGAGTACACATAACTTCATCAATAGTAATTTGAATTATCATTTGAATAGTTTCATTTACCCAACTCCAAATTGTTAGATCATGATTTTAGATGGTGGTATGGTTAATTATTCTAGAAACTGCCATAGTATTAAGCTTAATAGGGAGACTATTTCTTAGATTCCCCTATGTTTGTTATTCTCATGAGAGAAATTGACATTATTTTTGGAATGTAATGGTTCACCACTTTGGGGGCTATTGAGATGAATTTCCATGAATTATTCATGAGTTTATATTCAAAAAGGACTTTTGAACTAAATGGATTATGGGCTAAATCTCCACAATTGGTTAGTTCCTACTAGATGATGAATATTATAAAAAAAGATACAAAATATTTTATTGAATTTTTATTTTCCATGGAGGTTCAACCAACCAAGGAATGTATACATCTTGATTTTCAAAAAGTGTTGGATGATCATTCTATTATTTTTGGTGACATGCCAAAAGGAATTCCTCCAAGTCATGCATATGATCATTCCATCATATTCATTCTAAGAAGTACACCAACCAATAACAGAACCTACATGTATCCTTATGTCGAAAAGAGTGAAATTGAAAATATGGTACAAGAGATGTTTGAGGTAGGAATCATCCAATAGTCAAGGTGAATATTCCTCTCTAGTGATCATGGTTTAGAAGAAGGATAATAGTTAGAGGATGTGTCCTAACTATAGGGAACTCAACAAATACACCATCAAAGATAAGTTTTCAATTCTAATAATTGTTGATTTTCTAGATGAATAACATTGTGATATTTATTTTACCAAGCTAGATCTTCACTTTGGACATCATTAGATTAACATCCTCAATAAGGGCATACATAAAATAACTTTTAGAACTCATGAAGGCCATTATGAATTTATTGTCATGCCTTTTAGACTTACAAATGCACCATCTACATTTTAGAGTTTGATAAATATTGTTTTTAAGACAATTTTGATCAATTTTGTATTAGTGTTTTTTAATGATATCCTCATCTACAAAAAAAATTAAGAAGACCATTTTATGCATGTGAAATAGGTGCTTTTAGTTATGAAATAACATCAAATTTATGTCAAATCTGCCAAATATGCTTTTGGTGTCTAAGAGGTGGAGTACTTGGGTAATATTATTTCACATGAAGGAGTGAAATTTTATCCTAAGAAAATCCAAGAAATGATGGAGTGGTAGGTTCCTAAGACCCTCAAGAACCTCCATGGATTTTTGGGTCTAACTGATTACTATCATAAGTTTATCAAAAACTATGGTAACATTGAAACCCCACTCACCTCTTTACTAAAGAAAGACTCTTTCCAGTGGAATATTTCAACTACCAAGACATTTGAATAGTTGAAAATGGTTATGCGCACAACTCCAATTTTGGCTACTCCTAATTTTTCAAAAACTTTTATTGTTGAGTGTGATGCATTAGGATATGCCATTGGGGTTATACTCATGTTAAAAGGTAGACCACTAGAATTATAAAGTTGATAAATGAAAGGGAAAATAGGTTAAAACCAATATATGAGAAAGATATTATGGATATTATTCATGTAGTGAAGCAATGGAGACCTTATTTTATGGGTCATCACTTTCAAGTAAAGACTGATCATGATAGCCTTATATTTTTTGGAACAAAACTTGTCATCTGAAGAACATTAAAAATGGGTGAATAAAATTTTAGGATATGATTTTGAAATAGAGTATTAAAAACAAAAAGATAATGCAGTGGAAAATTCCCTCTCTCAGTATGATAAATCAATTGAGGCATTGTTATATGCCATGACCATGTGGCATATAGATTGGATAGAGGAAACAAGATAAGAATTGGAGACTAATAGTGCTACCAAGGATTTGATTCACAATATTCATTAGGGTTCTAATGAATCTAAAAAAAATATGTGGAAGGGGAACACATTATGGTATAAAGATATATTATACCTTTGCAAGAATTCTCTCCTCAAACATAAAATTCTTCAGAAACTTCGTGCCTCTCCACATGGAGGTTACTCAAGATTTTTGAAAACATATCGTAAAATTAAGTAATATTTATTTTGGGAAGGAATCAAAGTGGATGTTCAAAAATATGTGGATAAAGGCATTGTATGAAAACAAAATATAGGTGAAACCATTAAGACCCCAGATATTTTGAAGCCTTTATCAATCACTAGCCAACATTGGGATGAGGTTTCCATGGATTTCATTATGGTGTTACCATTGTCTGAGGGTAAAAATGTTATCATGGTGTTTTTGGATTGATTCACCAAGTATTCTATTTTTTTATCCTTAAAAAAAAAATTTGTTCTTAGTACAATAACTTTTGATTTTCTTAATAGAGTTCAAAAATTGCATGGTACTCTAAAGATTATTGTAAGTGATAGAGATCCCATATTTACTAGTAATTTTTGGACTGAATTATTTACATGTTTGGGTACCTAGTTAACTCATATCTCATCCTATCATCCTCATTCTAATGGAAAAATATAGGTAGTCAACAAATGTATTGAAGGGTATTTTCATTTTTTTGTTTCTAATAAATAGGACGAATGGGTTCATTGGTTACCACTTGCTAAATAGTGGTATAACACTTATTTTCACACTTCTTCCAAGATGTCTCCATTTATGACATTGTATGGGTATCACCCCAAATCCATCAATTTCCTTTTGATAGTGTATCTTAAGGTTCTATATATTGATGAACACATTCCCCATCAATAGGAGGTTTTAGTCAATTTTTGAGATAATTTAGAAATGGCACAAAATTAAATGAAGCAAGAAGCAGATCAACACTGCATTGAGTGGCATTTTGACATAGGTGATTGGGTATTTATGAGTTTATAGCCATATAAGTATATGTCTCTAAAGTAACATAAAAAGGATAAAAATCTATCACCTAAGTATTACGTCCCTTACCAAATCTTAAAAAAAATTGGTAGTGTGTCTTACAAGCTAAAATTACCTCCAACCACTAGCATACATTCACTATTCCATGTATCTTTCTTGAAGAAAGTAAATAGACATAAAGTTTCCACTCAAATTGAGTTAACTAAATTATATGAAGAAGGACATGTCATTATATATCCTGAGGATATCCATCACATGTGCAATAAGCAACTACAGACTAGAGCCATTAAATAATATTTAATCAAATAAATGACCCTGTATTTTGAATATGCAACATGGGAGGATAAAACATTCCTATAGAAACAACCTAGTTTGATTCAGCATTAAGGACAACATTTTTTTAAGGGTAAGGGCATGTTATTCCCTTAACCTATAATATATCTAGGGATATGTGTGGCTGACTTATGGATTACATACCTTCATATTAGCTTGTTACATTTTTTGATGTTCTTAGTATGATCGACCTATGGAATAACCATGGCTAAGTAGAGTATATATATGAGGTATTGGTTAGTCTTTGATCATCATATTATGAATTTTTTTCTTATTTCATTATTGTGGAGGTTTCCCCCTCAAAGTGGCTCCATCATAATATTCAAGTATTCTATTCTTTCACCAATTGTTGTTTTGGATGTGCTTATTCTTCTCTTATTCTACCATATATAATTTTATTATTATGAATCATCTAAGTAATTTCCTTACACATGAGGATATCATGATAATGCATATTATGATTTGTAATAGGACCATAGACATTTTCCTAAAAGATGTTTTTCCTTGAGATATAATCTTCAAGACTTACACAAATCCCAACAAATTACACTTGATAGGTCTCATACCATGGATTTTGGATCACATCCAAGGGTTCATTAGAATTATACAATTTTCAATATTCTACTATAAGACCATTCAATGAAAATTATAGAAGTTCAAATATATAAATAAAATTAAAATTATCATAATGGAACATTGAAACCAATGGTAATGATTTATAAATAATAGGCTCTTGTATAATAAGTGGAGTATCATACACATTTTTTGAAGATGTAATACTAATATTATGTTTAAGAGAAATAAATGATGGTGATATACTTGAGAATACATCATTACTAGAAATAATATGCATACATGGAATAGATGGTGACTTTGCAACATATATATCCACTTCAAATTTTTATCCAATTTCTAAACCCTAAATTCCTCTTGGTCACTTTTAGTTTTATTAGTGCCATTGTAACAAAAGTAATTTCTCCATTACAATCACCAAGACAAAACTTGATCAATCAGAGTTGATCTCTTTATGTATCAAATATAGATGCCCCCTAATTGAAACCAAGGGATTTTCTATTTTGATGTAGATATTGTGCTAAGAGGTAATCTCTTTACGCAAAGAATACAAGCCATCATAGACTAAAGCATTCCATGGTGATTCAGATCTTGATAGGTCTGTGCCCATAATTACTTTAGATGAATTTATTTTGACATTGTCATGGGTTTGGAGTGATTAGGTTTAACTATCAATTTACACTTTTTCACTTTACATAACCCTTCTTACCAATATATACATGCATACATACATACATGATACACACACACACACACACATTAGTTATTATATAAACATTGTATAATATATATCATAAATTTTTACATATTAAACATTAAGTATATAATATATATGTTAATATAGTTTATCAATCAATATTATATATTTCAGTATAATATATTTAAATTTATATCATATAACATATAAAATTATAATATTATATTACATTATTTAATATATATTCTCTACACCTATAGAGGTTGATATGAGTAAACCTCTTCCATGGGGATATGATGAGAATGCATATTGTGAGTTACAACAAGGCCATATGCATTTCATTAACAAATGTTTTTCCTTGAGATATAAGCTTAAGGACTTATATGAGTCCCAACAAATTCCACATGATGGGTATTGTACCATGGGTTTTGGATGACATCCAAGGGATCATCATAATTAGAAAATGTTTAATAATACATTACAAGACCATATAATGAAAATTATATAAGTTTAAATAGAGAAATAGAAGTAAAATTATCATCATGTAACTTCAAAACCGATGGTAATGATTTAGAAATATTATGCTTTTGCATAATAAGTGGAGTTTTATCCACATTTTTTTAATATGTAAAATTAATAGTATCTTTAGGAGAAACAAATGGTGGTGGTATACTTGAGAACACATCATCACTAGGAATAGTAGGAATATATTGAATAGATGGTGTGTTTGTAACATAAATGTCCACTTTAAATTTTTATTCAATTTCTAAAGCTAAAATTTATCTTGATCGCTTCTATTTTTCTTATCACCATTATAACAAAAGTAATTTCTCCATCACAATAACCCAAGACAAAACTTGATCAATCACCATTGATGTCCTTATCTAATAAATACAAATGCCCCTGATTGAAACCAAGGGAGTTATAATTTTGATGTAGAGATTATGCTAAGAATTTATCTCTTTACACAAAGAATGAAAGCCATCGTAGATTAAAGCATTGCATGGTGATTCAGATCTCGATAGATTTGCACCCATAATTACTTTAAATGAACTTATTTTGACATTCTCATGGGTTTGGAGTAACTAGTTTTAACTATCAATTTGCTTTCTTTCAATTTACATAACCCCTCTTACCAATACATACATACATACACACATCATATAATAGTAGGAATATATTGAATAGATGGTGTGTTTGTAACATAAATGTCCACTTTAAATTTTTATTCAATTTCTAAAGCTAAAATTTATCTTGATCGCTTCTATTTTTCTTATCACCATTATAACAAAAGTAATTTTTCCATTACAATCACCAAGACAAAACTTGATAAATCACCATTGAGGTCCTTATCTAATAAATACAAATGCCCTTGATTGGAACCAAGGGAGTTATAATTTTGATGTAGAGATTGTGCTAAGAATTTATCTCTTTACACAAAGAATGAAAGCCATCGTAGATTAAAGCATTGCATGGTGATTCAGATCTCGATAGATTTGCACCCATAACGACTTTAGATGAACTTATTTTGACATTGTCATGGGTTTGGAGTAACTAGTTTTAACTATCAATTTGCTTTCTTTCAATTTACATAACCCCTCTTACCAATACATACATACATACACACATCATATAATAGTAGGAATATATTGAATAGATGGTGTCTTTGTAACATAAATGTCCACTTTAAATTTTTATTCAATTTCTAAAGCTAAAATTTATCTTGATCGCTTCTATTTTTCTTATCACCATTATAACAAAAGTAATTTTTCCATTACAATCACCAAGACAAAACTTGATCAATCACCATTGAGGTCTTTATCTAATAAATACAAATGCCCCTGATTGAAACCAAGGGAGTTATAATTTTGATGTAGAGATTGTGCTAAGAATTTATCTCTTTACACAAAGAATGAAAGCCATCATAGATTAAAGCATTGCATGGTGATTCAGATCTCGATAGATTTTCACCCATAATTACTTTAGATGAACTTATTTTGACATTATCATGCATTTGGAGTAACTAGTTTTAACTATCAATTTTCTTTCTTTCAATTTACATAACCCCTCTTACCAATACATACACACACACACACACACACACACACACACACACACATATATATATATACACACACATATATACATACATATACATATATATATATATATATATATATATATATATATATATAGACACACACACACACACACACACACACACATATATATATATACACACACATATATGTATATATATATATGTATATATATATATATATATATATATATATATATATATATATGTATGTGTGTGTGTGTGTGTGTGTGTGTGTGTGTGTGTGTGTGTGTGTGTGTGTGTGTGTGTGTGTGTGTGTGTATGTGTGTGTGTAATATTAGTTATTATATAAATATTGTATAATATATATCATAATATTTTTATGTATTAAAAATTATTTATATAATATATATGTTAATATGGTTTATAAGTCAATATTATATATTTTAGTATAATATATTTAAATTTATATTATATATTATTATATTACATTATTTAAAATATATTTAGTATATATTTTAAATAAATATTATATATTTTAATATAGTATATAAATATCATTTTATATTAAATATATCACTTGATTTCAATTCTACTTGACTACTCTCGAGGTGCATTTGCATTCAATTAAAATAGGCGAGAGTCCCTAACGGATTTGAAATTTAAATTTACTTTTCAAAATGGGGTTTGTATAATTTCAACACATTTTTAATAGGAATAAAAACCATTGAACATGTCTGAATAGATACATATTATGATTTTTTTCTCAATATACACTGTAGAACACTGATAGATTAGAATAGAATAGGTTGCAGAGTGGTTGAAGCATTGACCATATTTTTTACTATCATTATGCATATATTTATTTTTAGGTATTTAATTTTAATAATATTTAATATATTTTTTACTCTATCTAAAATGTGTGATTTATTAGTGTTGAATTGGCCCTTTTATTCATTGTTTAGCACTTTATGTTATGAAATCACTAAGATTCAGATAGTCTACCTAGTTTTTGGTTATGAAATGGTTGAGATAATTAAATGACTGAGATTAAGGTTGTTTACCACTTATTGATATTGATTATTATTTATTTTATTGTTTGTGGAAAACCAATAGGACCCAAATGGTAAACTTTAGGGTAAAGATGACATTTTAATAACTATAATCAAATAATCTTAGTAATTAATATATTTAATAGTTTCATATCTAAAAATCACAGATAATCACCCAAACTAACCAAAAGGACCAGTTTATAACCTCAAAAATACCCAATGATGTCTAATTTCTATTTCCACTATGAATGACCTACCCAGGCTATTAATACACATATGCATAAACTTTATACTAGCTTGAACTGCTATGCATATTCGACTAAAAATAGAATCACCACAATTTAGGGTTCTTTTGTATGGTATGTTGTATGGAATGAGGTTAAAATGAGGTTATTTTATGAGTTTTATATGGAATGAGGTTAAGTTTCTCATTTCAAATTTAAAAAATTATAGATAATCACATAGTCCAACCAAACAGACCAGTTGGGAACCTCACAAGGACTCAAATTATCATAAAATAATAGCTAAGTTAATATGGTTTTCTTTAGATAAGTTGAAAAAAATAAAAAAATGGTACCAAGTTGATCGATAAACTCTTGAAAAAATAATCAAATATATTTTTATCAAGCTAACCAATACAATTGTAAGCACATAAAAATATCAAGATAGCCAACACAATGCACAAAACCACATAACAATATTGATATATCCAATGCAATTCCTAGATATATAGATAAAGATATTAGGTTGGATGATACCATTATAATGTTGAATGTATGATAGTTTGGAATATTTTAAACAAATTAATTCTACAAATTATATATTACATGGAATAGTGTCAATCTATAATTTAAATAGAGTAATTATAGCATTGATTCTTAATTTATCTATGTTTAATGTGAGAAATTAAATTAGATATGGTGAGATTCACTTTCCATCATTTACATGTTCATATAAATTAATACTATAGGATAATTAATATATTTTATGTTTCCACCGGATGTCAAAATCCTATTCAAGTAGCATCATTGGTGGAGAAAATCCCCAGTGGTCAAATCATAATATATTTTGAGAAATAAATATTTGTTTAAGTACTCTTTTTTTTAGATCCAACATTCATAATGATTGATTTCGATCATGTTAAATTAATGTGATATTAAAATTGTGATATTCGAGTGATTAATCTTATGCTAAGGTGTTAATGTCGATAGATATTTAGGAATCGGTATGCTTTAGCATTTAATAAAGGGTTCATTCATGACTAAACATGTGATCATGAAGAGTGAGAATGCTATATATTTTTTTAAATATAAATAGTATATAAATTATTTATATTTAGGTAGAATGTATTTCTACATTAATTTATTTTCAAATTTTAAAGGCTAAATCATAAAATAAAATGATAATCATCTTTGAGTTAACTGTGATGTTTTTGGGGATAGAAATCAAACTATGTGTACATATAACCCTAACATATTAGTATGGTATTTTTGGATAAAATGAATCTCCACTCCATGAGATTAATGGCGAGTTTATTCTTTTGAGTGATTAAATTTTATATTTAGTAATTATTCTTTAAATAAGTCTACTTTATCAAATAATAAAGAGTGTAAATTTTCAAGAAATTGTGATAAAACTCATGACATCAGGGTGGCACTAGAGAATTTGCTATTCTATAATTAGATTCTCAAAATTTTGATGCTAAAAATTATTAAAAATTTAATTTTCTAGATTTTGAAGCTTGACATGGGAAATTTGAAGCCTGACATGGGAAATTTGAAGGCCAGGATGCTATGGTTTGAAGACATGTTGCATAAAAGTTGATATTGTGTAAATTTTAGCTCTAGAGTTTTTTTTTATGTAGTTTAATATTATATTATAAATATGTAGCTCTATTATTTTAGAATATAATATAGTTTGGTCTATCAAATGACCCCAACTACATTGTATTGACTTCAACTATTTTTTTTATCATTTACTTACTGCACATTCAATTTGTATTTTGAAATGTAGGTTTTAATTTTATATAATCTCTAAATACAATTAAAATTTTGAGCTAGTCACTAAGCATAATTTGATCCTTATTCAACATTTCTTTGTAATGATTTCATAGAATTGAAATTTGATGGTTAAAAAATAAAAATTATAGGTGTTATTTCTGATTTATGTAATGTTGTAATAAAAATTATGTAAAATGATATTATAGGTCTAATTGACACTTACATTGTTAAAATGTCTTGGTTTCTATTTGTATCTTTTTTGTCCTTGTGGTTGAAGCATAGTTATTTCGTAGAAGTGCTCCAATACCATATTTTTCAAAGATGTTATATAATTATAAATGATGACCAATGTAATGTTTGAAAAAGTATTGGCATATAAGTATGATTTATACATAGGATTATTCCATATAATATAAATTTTTCATCGATAAATGTGCAAATATGCATGTTGATAAGGAGGTGAAAGGGTGGATAGGGCATGAAATAAAGAAAGGTAGATGGGTCAACTCTACATCATGGTGTATGAAAGGGATAAATGGTGGTGTTTCAAGTGTTTTCATTGCATAGGGGCTCAAATTTTACAAGAATTTATCCATGATAAGAACCAAGATCTAATACACATCAAATTTAGGACCGAATGAGATGTTTATGTGACAAACGTCACTATATTCTGCATTCATGATTTTTAAAGACTCAGTGTGTGAAATTAGTCTATAGAGATGAGATCAAAGCCTTAAAAAAATGGATAATTGGTGTTTTAAAAATTATTAAGACAATAAATTCACCCTTAATAAATAAAAATTATATTTCTTGTAAATAGTATTTTATTCCACTAAAGGTATTTTGTTTATTTTCTCTACATATCTCTACACATTAAATCTATATATTAAAACCTTTGTAATGACCATTTCAATAAATATCAAAGGTGTTATATATCCCTTCAGGGTATGCCGTATGAGATACCTTGAAATAAAATTTCAATCATGTGCATGTTCAAGGTATCTACGAGCATAACTTTTGAAGGTACTAGAAGACCCTTTAAGGTATCTCCTAAAATCTACCTTGAAGGGAATTATATTACCTTATAGGATAATTTGAAGATATCTCATAGGAAATACCTTTAAAAAATGCATAAGGGTATCTTTGAAGATATTAAAAGGCCCTTAAAAGTATCTCTTAGGAGATACCTTGAAAGAAAATTCTAGTCATGTGCATGTTCAAAGTATTTACTAGGAGAACTTTTGAAGGTACTCCAAGGCCCTTCAAGGTATCTCTTAGGAGATACCTTAAAATTAAATTCCAATCATGTGTATGTTCAAGGTATATGCTAGGATAACCATTAAAGGTACTATAAGACCCTTCAAGGTATCTCCCAGAGGATATCTTGAAGAGCATTTTAGTACTTTCAAGGGTACATTGATGGTATCTCCTAAGAGATACCTTTCAAATATGCATAAGGCTGCCCTTAAAGGTATTACAAGACTATTCAAATTATCAAATTGTAGTGTCTTAAAACATATTTTTAAGGGAATTGTAATACCTTTAAAGTTACCTTTATGCATGTTTGAAAGGTATCTCCTAGAAGATACCTTCAACATCCCCTTGAATGTATGACAATACCCTTTGAGGGATCTCTTAAGTGATGACTTCAAGGACATTTTAATACCTTTATAGGTAACTTGAATGTATCTTCTAGGAGCTACCTTGTAGGAAAAATCAACTCTTATTCATTTTTGAATAGTATTTCATAATAGATACCCTGAAGGTATTATAAGGCCTTTAAATGTATCACCCAATAATGTCTTTAAGGAGATACCTTTTGAATATGCATAAGTATTCCCTTGAAGATATTACAAGGCATTATAATGTATAACCTAGTAGTTCCTTAAAACATACTTTGAAGGGCCTTGTAATACCTTCAATGGTACCCTTATACATTTTTGAAAAGTATCTCTTATGAGATACCTTCAATGTCCCCTTAAATGTATGACAATTACCTTCAAGGTATCTTTTAGGACATAATTCAAGGGCTTTGTAATATATTAATGGGTAAATTGAAGGTATATCCTAGGAGTTAACTTAAAGTAAAAATACACTCTTATTCATATTTTAAAGGTATCTCATAGGAGATACCTTGAGGGTACCTTTGAAGGTATTAAAAATCCCTTCAAGGTGTCACCCAGTAGTGATTTCAAGGAGATACCCTTTGAACATGAATAAGGGTACCCTTGAAGGTATTATAAGGAAATTAAAGGTATCACCTAGTAGTGCCTTCAAGGAGATACATTTTGAGCATGCATAAGGGTAATCTTGAAGGTATTACAAGGCCCTTCAAGGTATCACCTAATAGTGACTTCAAACATACTTTAAAGGGCCTTGTAATACTTTCAAGGGTACCCTTATACATTTTTGAAAGGTATCTCTTAGGAGATATATTCAACATCTCCTTGAATGTATGGAAATTATCTTCAAGGTATATCTTAAGAGATTATTATAAGGGCCTTGTAATAACTTAATGGGTAACTTGAAGGTATCTCCTATGAGCTATCTTGAAGGAAAAAATTAGTCTGGTTCATGTTTTAAAGGTATCTCCTAAGAAATAATTTAAAGTTACTAGTGTCACTTAGTTTTTCACTCTTGGAGAGGTAGTTAAATCCTAATCCAAATTGAGTGGAACATGGGATTACCCCTAGACCTATGATTTGTCTATAATAATGGCAAACCTCTAGATTGAAGGGCTAGCTCCCTTGATATGTTCATTTGAGCTCATCACCTATACTTCTAGTTTGTTGAAATGAAAAGAGATAGAGAAAACATGAAAGAAACATATATTAATGAGGTGGTGCACTAATTTTATCTCAAATATACTATCATGTACTTGCACTATGAAATATTATTCACAATACTGACTTTAACATCCTAGATTTCCTTAACATAAGTATTTCAAATATGAAGATGATATGCAATGCACTTTTTCAAGGTGGATGAATAATAGGTATGATTCTATACAATAATACAATAATTTACACTTAGAGATAGAAAAATACAATAGATACACTTCATCTAACCTATTAGAGAATAAAATACCTGCACAAAACATGAACGAGTAATGTGAACACAAGGATAAAATATTATCACTTATCATTCAACATGTACTACTGCACACACTTAGGAAAGAATATTTATAACTAAAAACCAATTTTAAATATTATATTAAAATGAAAATGTTAGTATTTAAACCAGCATGGATTTTATATACCATATGTGTATTAAACAAACTTAGCCAAAAGTGGATGCTTTTATAGAGAATGGTTGAGAGAGAGAGAGAGAGAGAGAGAGAGAGAGAGAGAGAGAGAGAGAGAGAGAGAGAGAGAGAGAGAGAGAGAGAGAGAGAGAGAGAGAGAGAGGCAGGCATAGTAGAGAATGATTGATAAGTGTTTATGATCTTAAAAAATAAGGGGAGTTATGAGATAGTACCGATATACCTCTAAGGACATTTTTATTACTATTAAATTATCTCTAACCTTCTAAGTGGTGTAGGGGTTATAAAATAGCTTGACATCTTGACTAGCTTCTTGAAAACTATCCTTCATTACATAAAAAGAGTGACAAATGGAAATTACAATAATTAATTAAAATTTAAGTGATATTATACCACTAATTTAACATATTATATTCATTAATGAACTATTATAACATAACATTCCATCATTCATGTGCATAGGTGTCTGGAAACTCTTCATTTCCCATGCCCAGTTTGGTCCAAGTGGCTCAAAACTCAATTGCATATTATTCAAATAATCTAAACTACATGAATGGTATTAAAATGTGTTATAAAATTTTTAAAAAAAAAACTATTTTGGCTCTTGTAACAACTCCCAATAACTCATTTTTCTCCTTAAGCCTTCATTAGGCCTAGTTTCGTTGTAACCCTAAAACCATGTAAACCTACTTGTGTAGGGATTTTTACATATTATTTTAAAAAATTAGAGCATATTATAGGACAAATTATGGCCTTATATCTACATGTAAAATTTAATCTTTAGACTCTGATTGGAAGTCCATCTTTTTTACCTTTCTTTCTCTTGAATTAGGCCTCAATTAGACCTCCTTGGTTAAGACCCTATTTTCTTGCTCCAAACCTATCATATTTTTTTAATTAACACAAAATAATTTTATCCACTTTATATATTCCATAACTGACCTCCATGTCAAATTTAGAGTCTT
This sequence comes from Torreya grandis, assembly GCA_037957365.1. NCBI lineage: Eukaryota > Viridiplantae > Streptophyta > Pinopsida > Cupressales > Taxaceae > Torreya > Torreya grandis. The sequence continues at coordinate 375,489 of JARHVA010003073.1, read as the reverse complement.
GAGACCCTATGGAAGTATGCAAACTAAGAAATGGCCTTACCACATAGTCTCATTTTGAGCATGTTTAAGACTACCTTGGAAAATGAGCCTGGTTTAATCACCTCAAGAAAATATTGTGATTTTTTTGACTTAAATGGATATTAAAACTCTAAAATGACTTCATCCCATGATTGGGAAGCTTTCATCTTCTCAAAACTCTTGTAAAACACCAAAAACATGTAAAAATAGGGTATTTGTACATGTTCAGATCATAAACAACATAAAATAAGTTTCAAGAGAAAATGATGTCATTGGATGTGTATTTAAGGCCTTTTCTCTATAACTGGTCACTATCAGTGTTTAAGAGAGGTTTAAGTCCAATTTGGGGTCTTAACAATTGTTCATAAAGAATAGATCATCAAATGACCTCATTCCACTTGGAAAACATTCTTTATTGACCTCCTCAACTATCCTAAATGGATCATACTCCCATGTAAAGTGTGATATATGGTATGAGCATCTAAAGTTGTTCTTTGGGTGGTATGCTTAGTTTTTCTTAAGCTCAAGAGAGGTCAGATCTAAGTTTTGAGTCCAAAAAATAAATTATATTAATGGGAAGAGTTCATAAACCTTAAAAAACCCCAAAAATTATTCCACATGATTTGGTATTCCTTTTTACCCCACTGTATGTTCATGGTGTACTGATCAGGGTATTTGGGGTTTAGAGCCTATCTCCTTCTTGCTAGCCCTCAAGGGCATTAAGATGAAAAACTGAGCTTGAGTACTTATTAGAAGTCTATGGATACATTTTTATGACCTTTCCTTTCCCTCATATCCATTTATGAGGTTTTTAAATTCTTGGTTTTCTATTTAAGACCAAATGGATACCTTAGTCTCATGACTACCTCTTACCAAAGGAGTGGGCCCAATCTAAGACAAAATAATGGATATGCCCACTACTACTATGACCTTGAGTTTACCATGTGTGATTTTTTTCACTCAAAACCACCATATTTACCAAATTTCAAGGCATTATCATTCCTATTGAGGCCTCAACACTTCAATTTCTCCAAACTAGTTATAGGTCTATGACTGTGTGTGTCCTTCCTTCAATCTAGACCGAGTATGGAGTTTATGACTCAATTTTATCAATCCTATCTATTTTTAATTTATCCTAAATTCAAGTTATGACATTTTTTGTATTTGAGGTAGATTCAAAGCCCCTTCACCATGTTTTTTTTCTCACTTAGGATCAAAAGCAGCGTATTTCAACTTACAGCCTATATGTGGATATTTAGGATCCCTTGATTATGTTTTTGGGTTTGGACCTCATATTTTACATACCATATTCCCAATAGACTTTAAATTTTCTTGGAATTCCAAAATAGTTTTATATATCTTCTCATACATTCTCTATCCCTCCTTTAGGTTTGAGAATGGACCAACCCTCTAAGTAGGCCTCTAGGTGCTTTTAGAGGGTCTTTTGACTATTGAAGTTTGAGACTTCACCTTGAAATCACATACTTTATCTTATTCTTGAACTTGATTGAAATACCAAAATATGTTAAATAACCCTTTAAACATATCTCAACACCTCTGATCCCTTGTATTGCACTTTTATTTCACACCTTCAAAGGCATGGTTGTAGGTGCTTACTAGGGTATTTGAGCATTAAGATTATCACTTGGAAACTAGTCTTCTCAATATTCTTTATGCCTAAATATCTTGACCAAAGGATTTGATTATATTGTATATACATAATCTTCCAACTCATTGTGACACTTTCAAACCTTCTTTTCACATGATTCTTCCATATAGGGTACTATATATGCTTATTTGATTGTGCACTTAGCTTCTTGATTCCATTGACTGTCCAAGTGACTTAGATCCTCTTCAAGGGTTTTCAACATTGTTTATATCTGCATGAGATTGGGTGCCACTAATTTAAGCTTTGATTTATGTTAGAGATTGATGTTTATCAAGGTCCAAAATGAGGACCTATAGGCCTAAGGCTTGTAGGTCTGTAATTGACTATTTTAGGATTACAAGAGACACCTTATTTAGTCTTAAGCTTGTCAGCATTATCAAACCACTACATACCATTCTTGATACTTCTTTAATGATCCATAAATTTACATGATAATGATTCACATCACCTCAAACTCACCTTCAATTTACTATACAGACTATAGGTACAGTCATCTTATATGCATAAGTTATGTGTGTAGGGACTTAGAGCATATACCAAATTTGAAGCAACTTGGTGATGGAAATGAGGTTTTTATATACCATTGAATACATGAAGATATGTACTATGCCTCTCCATGACTCTTGAGCATTTCCCATATATCCTTACAATCTGTATAACATGCAATTGAAGGAAACAACTATGAATCTTACTGGAGAGTGTGCATATGGGCTATTATCTTGATCTATCTATAATTCTAATTGTCCAATGTTAAGTTATAACCTTATAATATGATATATTATTTGTAATTGATCCAATATTGATAATCAAACTTTTGGTAAACTATTCAAACACAAACTATGTTCCCAAAAACAAGTACACTTGAAGAGTATGGACCAAAACACATTTAAAACAAAATAATAATGAATTACATGAATCTGAGTGATCTCCCATGAGTTAAAAATCACTATAAATCTCTAAGAATGACCACCATGAAAAGCAAATAGGAACTTGAAGCATGATTTTTTGAAGTAACATATTCATCAAGACATTCTTATTCCAAATTAAAGCAACTCATATAGATGAATTAGATGATGAAACCACCATGAAAATGAGCTTCATGACCTATAAAAACTACCCTAAAAACCATTCCTTTTCATCTATTTATGAGTTGGATAAATAGGTGTAAAAATAGACCCCTATCAAATGCATAGGCCATTGTGACCTATTGTCACTCTTAGTAGTTATTCATAAATAAGAATCCATAATTATAAAAACCAATTCAACTTATTTTAAACTTACTAGGACCCCTAACAACGGCTAAAGTTTTAGATTGGAACACACACTCTCTCTCTCTCTCTCTCTCTCTCTCTCTCTCTCTCTCTCTCTCTCTCTCTCTCTCTCCTAGATATACCATTCAATTAAAATTTGCCTTCTTAAGCTTATGAAGGCAATGATAGAGTGTAAAAGTTGTCTAGAGTATCAATTTGACTTATAACTTGGTATAGAGATGAAAAATTATCTAAGCAATCCCAAGGGATACTTATAAACTATTTGAAACTGAAAGCTAATCTTACAAGGTCATATAAGTACTTGTAAAGTATCATTGTACCAATATTAGGTGTTGAAATGTAGATTATATTAGACTCTAAATATCCCTAAACATTCTCTAAGCAAACTCTAACATCAAGGACATTTGGAAACTTCTTGAAACATTCTCTCCTTGAGGTGGTATGTCCAACTCTTCTAAAGGGGCTAAAATGTGATTTTTTACATATGAAAGTCAAATAAAGGTTATTTCATGATATTATGACATTAAAGACACCTCAAATAACATTTTATAATTACTTTAGATTATATTATACCATTGACCTTATTTGACCATTCCAAGACTTTGTGATTGACCATAGGACTAGACAAGTGAAGTTAAGACTAGCACTTGGACAATGCTAGACAAGGGAACATATGACCATATAGGACTATTTAAGACCACTTGGGACTATTAAAAGATCATGAAAAATATTAGACACATCTATGAAGTTCCAACATATAGGGGGTGACCAATTTTTACTTGGGGTAATATTTGGTCAACAGGTACCCTCGAAGGTATTTGAATGACCTTCAAGTTATTGTTATCATTCTAAATTGCACCTTTGAGAAATTTTTTCATGCCCCCCCATTTAGGTAATATCAAGGAATCACCTATAGGTTATGGGTTACCTAATCAAGGGGATGAATCTCTAGATAGGGATAGCTTCCTTGATGCTTCACCTTGAAAGTACTATTAAACTATTGATTGATAGGGGAAAATGGGGAGAAAAGGATTGAAAATAAGGAAATAAATCTATAGGTGATGCACCAAATGTATCTCCTTTACTTGTCAATGCTTGCACTATTTGAATGATAAATTATAGGCTGATTGAACTACTTTAGGACAAGTTCTTCCACATAAATAATTCAATATGAAGGCTGTAACTAGACAATAGTCAAGGTGATCAATTAAGATGACTAAAAATAGACACTAATGATACTCCAACATTTGAATACAGTAAACCATATGATGCAATTTATATGACCTATAAAAGGCAACTAATTCACATAAAAGCATGAATGAAAAGGCTAAATATAGGGAAGCAATAAAATATCATTAACATTCATCAAAAAAACATATCAAATTCACCAAAATGTGAAATGAAGCAAACATATTCCAACTTGAATTCTATTCTAGAAGCCACAACAAGTATCAATTTTGGCAGGGCTTCACCTTACAATGAAAAATCCTAGCTTATATAGGCAATGGGAAGATCTTGGGAGAATTAATACAAAAAAAGTGTGGATACCAAAATTAAGTGTGATAATAAAAGCTTATGAACTATAGCTATTCCATTCAAGAAAATAAGGATGGATAATATTAAATGAGAACTATTCCTTTGTCCTCAAATCATGGTGATAATCATCTTAAACTTGGAACCATTAGTTTAGCTTATGCTCTCATTAGTTGGAGAATAACCAATATTTAATCTTGGATGATCACATAGTTTAATTGAATGTTTTAGATGAAAAACTATGACTATAGTTAAATTTTTCTTATTATAGACTTCAAAACCATGGCTAGCATTCATGATTTGATCATGATCCTATTGCCAATCATATTCACATTGGCACCTTGCAGGTTTGAAGCTTCTTGTGTCAACTGAGATCCTTTTGGTGGCTTAGATAGACAAAAAACCCATCAACTTTGTGCCTATGCATTACTAATTAAGTTTCTGACATGTCTCCTTTTGTGGGATCTCGACCATGCAGTCCTTCATCATGCTTTCTAATCATTTCTATAGATTTGACTATCTCCAATAGCATTTCTAGTTATGGTGAAGTGGGATCATTCCACTTGGCTTGATATCACTCACTTAGGGGCTTCTACACTATTATGTATGCATTAATCATACTAGGACTACTAGTACTATGGGACCATGACAAGTGTAATCATCCCATCTACTCAGGGATCTACAACTCTACATGGATGGCTCTAGGGATCTAGGTCATTAGGATAAAGCCATGTGGAATCATCCCACTAACTTGATGTTATTTTTGACCTTACTAATGTGGGAATGACTAGGGAAAATATAAAGGAAATAACTAAGTATTGAGAGACTTTTAAACATGCCCTAAATTTGTAGAATGTTAGCATATGGATCTAGAGAGATGGAAAAATTATCTAAGTCTCATTCAACTATCTAGCCCAAGAGGGTTCTAGAGATCAACATGTGCCCTTGAATGATACTAAAAAAATGTCTAATAATTTTTTTTATCAACTCTTGTAATTGACATAAGATCTAGACTCAGCTTAACTTGGGAAGTAACTCAACTTAGCTCAACTAACTCAGATCAGGATGACTCAAGATAAACTCAAATTGGCTTGAAATACCTAGAAAGACTCAAGTTTAAAATAAATTTACTTAGAACATATTGGGAACTTGACTCGAATTAGATCTTGATCCTATATGGGATGTTGGCTTAACTCAACTCAACTAGCCCTACCTTCTTTTATAAAAGGATAATTATGACTAAAAAGGGATAGCAAGGATCACCCTGTAGTACCTTCAAAGAGATACCTTTTGAACATGCATCTGGGGAGATGGGAAAATTGTCCAAGTCTCATTAAAATATCTAGCCTAGAGGGTCCTAGAGATCACCATGTGCCCTTAAATGATACTAAAAAAATGGCTAATAAAAAAATGTTATCAACTTTGGTAATTGACATAAGATTTAGACTCAACTTGACTTAGGAAGCAACTCAACTTGGCTCAACTATCTCAGATCAAGATGACTCAAGATAAACTAAAATTGGCTTGAAATACCTAGAAAGACTCAAGTTTAAAATAAATTAACTGAGAATAGATTGGGAACTTGACTCAAATTAGATCTTGATCCTATAATGGATATTGGCTTAACTCAACTTGACTAACCCTACCTTCTTTTATAAAAGGATGATTCTGACCAAAAAAGGAAAATAAGGATCACCCTATATTACCTTCAAAGAGATAAATTTTTACCATTTTTGGAAATTTTTTAGATAATAGGGGTATTAATTTGGACTTGAAATGCCAAATTACTAATAGTACCCTTATGTATGTTTAAAATAGACAACAAGGATCACCCTGTAGTACCTTCAAAGAGATACCTTTTGAACATGCATAAGGGTACTATTATTAATTTGGAATTTCAAGGCCAAATTAATACCTCTGTTATCTAAAACTTTTCCCAAAATGGTCAATTTCCCAATGTAGTTGGTCAAACCAACCCATTATGGTCTAAAAGTGAAAATTTGGGTCACAAAAATACAAAAATAGGGTTAAAATGCATTAAAAACTATTTAAAATTTATCAAATTATCTCAAAAAATCTTTATTCATGTTCAAAATGGTGAAAATAACCTAAGTCCAAAGTTTCAAATCATAAAAAGGTCATTTGATATGTTAAATAGCCCAAAAAAGCCCCCAAATTGACTCCCACATGTGAAATTTGCCAATAAAAAGTTAAAAAATTGAAAATATGCATGGTATCCACGAAATTATTCTCAATACTTCCATTTAAAGCTGTGGGAAGCCTTAGTTCTCTTTTAAAAGTGGAAAAGAGATTGTTTTCACCTATTTCATAAGAAATAGTACAAAATCCATACATCCATGGTATGGGAAGTCATTTATAGGGAATTACCAAGCTTCCATAGGAGTTTCATGGAGTTTCATGACTATACATGCCCTAAACCAACTTCCTTTTACTTTCTTACTTTTTGGCACAGGGGGATATGCCTGTAGGTTTTCTATTGGTATGATCTATTCGAGGAGGGTAAATATCTCAAATTTGTAATGAAAAAACTAGACTCAGAGGTATTCTTGATGGATTAAGTGGTTTCTCAATTGGATTATCTAGGCTTAAGAACCATCTATTTGAAGTCACGTCAAATTTTGATGATTAACATCAAAAAAGGTAGTTGTTTTTCTTCTATTTCTCCTCACCAGGGTAGAGTTTCATAGAAATTTAACCTATTACAGAATATTGAGGAAATTATCTACCTATCCTTTGTATACTTCATCTATTATTCATCCATTTCAAGTTCCAATATAGGTCATAAACTCAGCCAATCCAAATATATAGTTGGCAAACTTGCAAAGAGAATTTGTATGATCCAAGGAGAGGAAGTTAGCTTCAAATTTTAAAGAATTTGCATTTTAAAAGTTTTACACAAAATTTTCGTGATTTAATGATAAATTTCAAAATATATCCAATATTAATGGCAGGAAATCTCACCTCCATGCTCTAAAGGTGTCTTCAAAGAGCCAATTTAGCAAATTTTAAGGACTTTTTGCAAATTTTAAGGTTTTTTATGAAAAAGAGGATTCAATTTTGCTCTCTCAACCTTATCCAATGTCCTAAAAATTCTTTTGAAACAATTTTCATGTGTTCATCTTGGCATACTCTCCTCATCCTAGTCTTCTCATGTTCCTAAACTCACCTTTCCCATCTCTACTTCACTCACTCCCGTACTAATGTCAAATGTCTATATTTTCCACTAGGTTTTGTGCCTTTTCACCCTCCTTTAATGATGTTTCAAACACCTTTCATCAGCTTCCAACCTCTCACCATATCCATTCAATGTTACCATTATCAAAAGAGCCAAGAGCTAGTATGACCATCATAAGCATAAAAGGAACATATGGACCAGTCAAAGTACCAAAATCAGATGCAGTCATGAAGAGTCATATAATAAGGTTACACCTATAAAAAGGTTTTATAGTCAAAATTATGGTTACAAATATGATATGTAAGTCTTAGTGACAATAAAACCTTATGATTATGAGGAGGATACAATAGAAAGTTATTATGGGGTAAGATGTAGGTTCAGACCTTAAACATTAATCACATTCATAGAGATTACCTGAAACCAAAGGGGAGTATGGTTGTGTTTTAAAAGTAGGGTGCTTTGACAAAGAATGTACTTTATGATCTCTCCTTTGGTATTTATACAAATATCTTCATCAATCTTAGTGGAGGAGAATAATAAGGCTCAAATAAATTTTGTCCTTCATGAAGTTCTCCACACTAGTATCATCTGTACTATGACATTGGTTACATGAGTTCAATAAAATAATTGTATATGGATCTTGATTTAAGATAAAATATCATATTGAAGTAAATTAAATGTGAAATTTTATGGATATATTGATGTTTTTATCTTCTTAAATCTCCATGTATCAACATATAGTTATATACTTGCATTGAGTGCACCCACATGTATGTGCTTGTCATGGGAGGGCTAATTGTATATAAGTTAGGCTCTTGTGAGTTTCAAGAAGTAGCTTTTGATTAGAAACAAAATAAGATACATGATTTATATTTAAATTACCTCATTATGCTTGATTAAGAATGGAATAAAGATTAAATCTGCCTTTGGCTGTCCTTGAAATTATGTATAAGTTGTTGTCCATAAAAGGCATTATCTAAAGGTCCATACAATGCCAATCATGTTTGTGTGTATATCAGGAATGTTTTTTTTCACTTTTATAAGGACATTATTATGTGAAGATATCACCATAATATTTTAAATATAAATTTATTTGTTATACCTTGTACTTCTTACAAAATGCACCTACAAACCTAATTACATAGTCCTACAACTACCTCATATATATCTACAGTCAATAGATGGAACCCTAACCTCTACCTAAACTATAATGAAGTTAAAATAATGATGAATTTATAAGGAGGTTAAATCTTAAGGGATGATATAATGAGACCAAGATATTGATCACCTTCCTATAGGAGAATATGACACCTATAGCCACCACAATTTGAAACTATAGCTGGTCATAAATAAACCTACAACCAACACTAATTGTAACCCTACAGTCAAGGTAGGGGTAGTAGTTTTAGATTAAGGTAAAAATAGGTTTTGAAGGGACCTCGAAACCCTGAAACAAAGATAGAAAGATGAAGCATTTACGACCATAGGCAAAACCTAAAACCTACTACAAAGAAGTAGCAAAAATAGGTTTTATATGGACCTGAAACCACCTAAAAGACGACAAGTCAAAACCCAGGTTTTACATAGACCTGGCTACACCATAGTCAAAAGATTAAAAAAAACTAGGAAATAGGACCAGATAACACAACCAACTAGAAGAACCAGGCTATTCTTCCAGTTCCAAAATCATTTTCACTGCTTCCGTACCTTTCACAGCAGTATCCTGAATGGTAGTAGCCATCGACATGGCTCCCTCTTGCATAGCTTTCTTTTTTGAGCTCTGTCTTGTCCTCTTGCTAGGCACCTCCAAGGATTTGATCTCCTCATTAGCTCTTTTTCCAATATTAACAGCTGCAGCACATATACTAGATGTAACTTCCTCCATTTTCATTCTGCTCTCCTTGATGAGTTCCCTTAGGTTGTTCTCATCGTCTTGGGTAGTAGTTATTTACATAAAGGAAAGCCTAATTTATAGAGGGAAAAAATTCTTAATTATGACATCCTCATTATATTGTCACCTTAAATGGACTCACTAGACATACACCTACCGTCCCTTGTCTATATAAGGGCAAGATACCTTAAAGAGCAGTCAATAATGCTAAAAGAATCAGGGTTATTGAGGGTTTCATGACAATGTATGGTTTATGAATTAAAATAAGGATGTTTTGACCATATGGCTGATGATTTATATATATTTTACAACAACACATATTACCTTAGGTTTTCAAAGCTTAAATTAATAGGCCCAATTCGTACAATCTCTAGGGAATGATAGTCAAGCTTAATGCAAAGGCTATGACTAAAAGGAAACTATATCTAAAATCAAGACTCAAATGGTTTTAAGATTGTGATTTAATGAAGTGATCAAAATGGTAAAAGCATAAAATGTTTCCAATTCAAGTAATAACCTATAGTGCCTAGAAGGAGTTCTACAATCCTATGCTATAATAAAGGAAATCCTAATAGCTAAAGGCATTGACTTTCACATAATTGGTTGATCATCAATGAATTTTTAGAATTTTTATGCATAAAATATCATTAAGTTTCAAGTGGTGAGGTCATCACAATCATTCAAAAATTCCAAGAAGGATATAACTAGTCTCCATGAGTACTTACAACCGTGTATACCTAGAACCAAACAAAGTCATGCTATAGCTAAGGGTTTGGGTAGTCTACAATACATTTTCAAGGGATAAAGAGTGATGTAGTCATTTATATTAGGTTTTTAATTTAAAATTTAAAATATAAAATGTTTAAAGGAATGTTAAGTTTCAAATAAAGATTGAAGAGGAGTGACCTACAGCCTAGTCAAGCCCTATAGTTCTCTGTGTGACTGTGTGAGGGCATTTTTTACAAGAGGAAAGATTATCCATGAAAGGAAGCCAATTAAAGTTTTAAAAAGTAAATTAATATGGATAATATCATCCTAATTATTTAATAAATCAAACATTTTATATTTTAATGAGGGTTTATAAGGTCATTTTGATGACCTATAGCCATTCAATGGAAAAACACAATCACCTTTCTAGATTGACAAATAGGTGGTGGACATGACAACTTGGAATGTTTATTATTGAAGATAAAATATCATGGAATGGTGATTTTAGTATGGTATTAATAAAGATATGTTGAAAATTATCTCAATCTCAATTACCCTTCAATTGTGGCAGTCATCAGTGATCCAATGCTTAACACAATTATATGCTTGTAGGTGTGTGATGAAAAAACTTTCATGTAAGGAACACACATATGAAGTGATTTTGAACTTACTAAGTAGTCATGGACATATTAAAATAACTAAGAAAATGATATTATCATGAAATTTTTTCTATGGTGTAGAATTGTATAGATTATGAGCTATACCATGCCTAATTACCTTGTTTGGAGGTCTTATCATGCTTAAAAATAGGGGTAGAGGTTGTTACCAAAATATTGAAAGAAATATTTAGAAAAATGAAGATTATTTTGACCTTGAAATCTATAAAATACATGAAATTCATCTTCAAAATAGGAAAAATTAGTCAAAATATAGATAGTCCATGCATAGAGGTCACTTTTTAGGGAAAAATGAAGATTTTGGGAGCTACAGGTGGAGTTAGGACTTTAATTTTTTTTTAAAAGGTAATAATGATTGGAGAAACATATGAAATTTTTTCATGGCCATTATAAATGTTCACATATTCTCTATCTTGTCTCAGACCTTAGCCTATTTGTTTGAAGTCACCATTGGAGCATGCTTCATCCTGGAGTGCTTCAGAAGATTCCAAACCCAAGTAAATAATTTAAAGGAATGGGATGATGTTTTTAAATAATAATCAGACCTATATAGAGTGTAAAAACTCTATTTTTTATGCAAACTATGCTCACACAATGTTTTGCGTGCAAATAGGGACTTAGGCAAAAAAGGCATTTTTGGACTTTTCAAGAAAAAGGATTTTCAGAGTGTTTTTATAGCATGGTATAGGTCCCATAATTATGTTTTAATTTTTTTTAATATTTTAAGGATTTTTTTTATCATAATGAAGTTTTTCACTTTTTACAGTTCTATGCACCCTTCCAAGCCACCTGTTGAGATGCTCATTTTGTTTATCACGTGTAGAGTTTGGCTAAATTATATTATTATGCTTTTAGTAACCATATTAAATTATAATTCATGAAAAATTTAGATGAGTTTAGGCGCTGTGATTTATGAACAATTGCTAAGAGTGTAGGCAGCCTATAATGTAGTCAATTCCCCACAAGCCAATTTCATTTACATGGTTAATTTTTATATCTTTTGTATGGGAGCCCAATATTTTTATGGATATAATAGGGGTCAATTTTATACACATAAATGTAATTTTTTGAGATTTGGAGGTCTGTACTCCATGAATAATTAGTTTAAAGATTTAGCTTTAAAACCTTCATCAATGCCTAAAAAACCAATTTTGAGAAAAGTGGATTTATTGTCATAAATTAAACATTGATCAACTTCAAACCTTTTTAAAAGTCAATTATACTTAGATAGGATTCCATAAATGTAAATTTTATGCATGGATATATATGAATGAGGTCTAAAATCATAATTTTTGTGGAAAAAGTGTCTAAAATCAAGTATAGGGAAGTTCAAATTAATCTAATCAATAGATATATAAGAATAATACTTTTTACTCATCATAAAATATTAATTTGGTAATAATTCATCTAGAAAGTGTCTCTACTAAGTTAAGTAAAATGGCCAGTCTGCTAGAAATTTGAGCAAAATAGGCCTAGTCAACCATGTTGACTAAATGGTGAAGGTTTTCTTATCAAAATCACATTTTTGGTGATGAAGAAATTTTTTTAGGTGTAATTTTTTTTTCCAGTTTTAATGGTGTCAAAATACACAAATTAGGCTTTGGGTTTAATTACTCTAGTTGGCCTAATTCTTCAAAAGGTCAAGTTAGAGTTTGGAGTTGAATTGGTGATCAAGGATTCCAATTTGGAGTTCCACACTAGTTGATGATGTTTGAAGAAGATAATTATGAATATTTAATCCTTCAAGGTCATTTTCATGCAAAATAAGGTTATTTGGAGATTGATTGGTCTTACACTTTGGTTGAATAGTTACAAGTCATGCTTTTCTCCTAGTCATCTCATGCATTCAATGTTCCAACTCATCTTCAAGTTCAAATCAAGTTATATTCATTTGAATACATGTGGTCTAAAAATCCATTCAAGAAAATTTTTAATTCTCAAATGGGCCCACCATCCCTTAGACACCAAATTTGAAACAAAGCATGCAATTTTTTGTGGAGATAAGGCTTTTTATGAATTGTTTAATCTTTGTAAGAGGAGTTGTCTTGAGTTGAGTCAACTAAGACCACCCATTATCCATTTTTAACTCTATTTTGTGACTTTATTAGGTTTATAGACATATATATTAGCTTAGTCAATCCATATTTCCATTATTCCTATAGTAGAATAATAAATTGTAATATGGACCATACATCAATAAAGAAAATTTTGTTTTGCATATGAGTTTTGATAGAGAATAGAGTGTATTTGATTATGAATTAGCATCAGGTCCCTTTTTCACCTATTACTTTATATCTCACCTTCTGTAGGTCATTTGAAAAGGTAAAAGAAATTTGCAATCCAAAATACTTTCAACCTTTCATAGGAAATATTTGTGCTTAATGGAAAAATAGGAATTTTATTAGCTTATATGAATGCATTAATTTCAATAGATTTCATAGGATATAAACAATTTATGCACATCACCCCTTTAATTAGGATTTCCCTTTACCTTCCCCTTTCCCTTTTCATCTAAGAAATCACCATAGTTAGACCCAATAGATAAATCTTAAGGGAAGCAACCCTCTCTAGAGTTTCTTCTCATCATAGAGCCAACCACACTTTGAGAAGTTCCCATTGTATCAAATGGAGAGAAGGTGTGATTGCACATATTAATGCAGGGTGCACTCCAAAGTGATAACAATTTTTGGCATGCTTAGTGGGACCACTAATTCACACTTTTGAATTATTATCTGTGTATTTAAGTATATATTATTCATTTTCAAATTTTTATTTTCAGATCTGTATACTTTTCATGCCACAAAGAGTTGTCACAAGATCATCTACAAAAGGGAAATAAACATATTTCTTTGAGTTATCTTTCTAATTAGCAAAGAAGAAGAAAGCCTCTCACTCAAATCCAAATCCTACACCTTATGTTAACCCTATTATTGTACAAAATCCTCCTTTTCAAGTCAATATTATTTAGAAAATTATTGTTTTAAATCCTATTCCTCAGATGGTTATTCCTAGAAGATAGGCTTTTGTTGCATTCAATGGTGGTAGTCCTCTAAATCTAAATCAACAGGATTATACTCTAGATTTTGCTCTAAAGGCTCTTCCTTATTTTATAGGATAAAATCCAACAAATACTATATAAAACATTACATACATTTCTAATATTTGTTCAGTGCATCATATGACACAAGAAAATGTATCAATGAGGTTATTGGCAACTTCATTCAAAGGAAAGGCACTTCAGTGGTACAAAGGTTTGACTCCTGCATCAATCAACAACTAGGATGAATTTGGAAAACTTTTGTGTAAACATTTTGAAGACAAAAGTGATCATATTTCACTTGTGGAGAAACTTACAACAATTATGAGATTCAATCATGAATTCATGGTGGATTTCAACTATAGATTTTAGAAGATTTGGGATAGAATTCTTGTAGTGATCAAGCCTACACCTAACTATTCTTTTATGTACTATCTAAAGGCTTTTAATTCAGATGTGGCTATCATGATCCAATCTATAAGACTTAGTACCTCAACTGAAGCTTTTTAAGTAGCATTAAAGGCTACAAATTTCCTTATACAAGTAGACAAGTTATCTCCAAGGCCTCCAATGCCTCTTTTTCTAGAGATCCATCCTCCTCCAACTATTGCTCCAATTCTAGAGTAATCAAAGTTCCATCAAATAAAAGGTGATCAAATTGATATATTGGGGAAGATAGAGAGTCTTATCAAAGCTCAAACTAACAAGTTGGTTGCAATAGAGAGGAAATAAGCTCTATCATATAGGCCATATCAAAATATTAATTAGAATTATCAGCTCAATAACCCATCCTATCAATCCAATCAATAAGGTCAAAGGCATAATTATCAATCAAAGAAATATAATCCTAATGCTAGAATAAATTCAAGAGCTATAGTTCTAACTCAGAGAAATTATGCTCAATAAATACAATGGAACAATTAATGGGATCAAGTAAAAAATATGGTAATGGCTCCAATTGGTGAAAGTTCTCATCATTATTTCATGCAACAAAGTTTAGTTCTTTCTTCATTTGAAAAATAGACATCTTCTCAAAATGAGGAATATTCTATTTCTCATGGAGACATTCCTTCATTCACTAAATTAGAAGTGCCAAATCAACAAGGAGAAGGTAGTGGTAATGCACCTACTAAAACTACATTTGTCAACTTCCAGGAAGGTGAGAATTCTTTTGACTGCTTGGCTAAAAATTAGACTCAAAATTTACCTAATATTGATATTTAACTTTTATCCCATACTAGATCTATGAAAATAGAAATTGGAGAAGGTTCAAGACCTGAAAGGGTAACCCCTTCTTCTTAACCACAACCAAAGACAACAATATATGAGCTGCCTCAAAAAAGTTTAAAGCAACAAGCTCAAATTCCAAAAGATAAGAATGTGAAAGGGCCTTATATTACTCAATTCACACAACATTTGGGAGATACTTATACTCTTTAATTATAGTTAAAGGCATCCAATTCTCCACTCAATATCATGGATCATATGAAGAAGAATTTAGTATCAATTTTAATGTGGGATACTCTGCTAGTCCTAGGACAAAAGGAGTACTTTCAAGAGGAAATTTCAAAGCTCAATATCTCTAAGAAACCACCTAAAAAATAAAGATTAAGTGTTGTCATAACTAATTCCAATCTAATTTATGAATTTAAACATCTTAAGGTGACTAATCATACTCCATTTTACCTTGTTGTTATCATTAGAGATTGTCTAGTTCATAACTGTATGATTGATAGTGGGGCTAGTACTTCTGTCATGCCCAAACCAATAGCTAATAACTTAGGATTGTAGTATGAACCCCATGAAAAAGGAATTTTGAAATTATATGGGTCTCTTAAAAATAATATAAGTGTGTTGAAATATCTAAAGATCATACTTGTTACTTGTCCAAATTTCACCATTTTACAAGATGTTGTTGTTGATCTACCTCCATATTTTGCACTATGATTATCCAGATATTTCACTACCAAAATAGGAGGTTACCTTTCTTTAGATTTATCATAAATGGTTTTTATAACTAGGTATGGAACCTAATTTACTATTATATCTGAGCCTATTTCCATATTTCACCTTGAACCATATATGCCAAATATGTCAAATGTGAATTGTAGTATTTCATAAGAAGATGATAACACCATTGAACAAGAGCCTTTTAAGCCTCTTGAAGGCATTATGGATCTTCTCCTAGATTAATTGGCTGCTTATAATAATGGACATGACCCCTAAAAATGATTTATTATGTTGGATATGGAGTCTACTATATTCATGAAGAAGGTGATTTATTGCCTAGTCTCACTAGCTCAGTGCAGGATCAAGGAGTTTGGAATCTATTCTTTAATGGATCCTGAACAAAGAATTGAAGTGGGGATAGTGTAATGTTGGTTTCAAGATGAAATAATAGATATTATTTTTATATTATATTTTATTTTAGTTGTACTTATAATCCTATAGAGTATGAAGCTCTTATTTATGGTCTTTAGTGGGCTAGAAAGAGGGATATTAAGCTCTTGCAGGTGAAAGGTGAAAATGAGTTGGTATCCCAAAACGTTATAGGTTTAAGTGAAGATAATAATCCTATTTTTAAGGAATATAAACATATATTTTATGATCTCATGGAATATTTCCTTGCATTTAACATTTGTTCCATTCCTAGAGGAGCGAATCAACATGCTAATATACTTGCTATTGTAGGAGCACAATATGATATTTCAGATCAGATTAAGGATAATAAAAATAATACCCAAATAAAGGTTCTATGTATGCATTCAGTACCAAATAATTATTTAATTTGGAAATTTTTTGACTCTGATAAGAAAATAACATATTTTCTACATAATGAGGTAGAGTTTTACAAATGAAATCAAGATAAATTACAGGATCAATATAAAAATCAAATTGTGTAACTGAAATCAAACAAGATTCCTAAAGTTTTGGTGAATTTATAAATTATATTAAATGAATATTATTATCCAAAGAAATAAAAATTGAGTATTTCTTCCAAGAAAGAGAATTATGAGCCAATTACCATAGCTGAAGGTTAGCAACTCAAGTTTGGTAAAGTGAATACTGATTCTGAGAGAGTAGCTTTCATTTCATTATGTCAAGAATTTGTGAATGTATTTTATTGGTAATACCATGATTTGAAAGGTTTTGAACCCAAATTAGCATAACATACTATTGAATTGGAATAGGATACAAAACTAGTAAGACAAAAATAAAGGCCTATCAAATGCAAGATTGATATTCTCATGAGGAAAGAACTTAAAAAGCTGATTGAATCATGTATTAATTTTCCTATTAAGCATTCAAAATGGGTAGCAAATCTTGTTCCAGTAACAAATAATAATATAGATAAGGTTCTATATATATTTTAGAGATTTAAACATAGTATCATTGAAAGATCACTATCCACTTCCTTCCATGGATCAAATTTTCTAAAGAGTATCAGGTTCACAAAGGTTTTATTTATTAGATGGGTACTCAGGATACAACTAGATATTAGTGAAAGATAAAGATTAGTATAAAATATATTTCACCACCAAATGGGGTACTTTTGCTTACAAAAAGATGCCTTTTGGACTCTCTAATGTTGGAGTTACTTTCCAAAGGGCAATGGATGTTACTTTTCATGGCCTTTTGAATGAAATGGTTTTAGTATATTTTGATGACATTAAAATATTTTCAAAGGATCCTAATGATCATCTAAAACATTTGAATATTTTTCTTGATAGATGTAGAGAATTTGGAGTTTCATTGAATCCAAAAAAATGCATTTTTTTAGTGCATGAGGGGAGAATTCTTGGGCATATGGTGTCTAAAGCTGATCTTTCCATTAATAAAAAAATAATAGAGTAAATCCTTGCTCTATATTTACATAAACACAAGAAAGGATTATAGATCTTCTTGGGTAAGATCAACTGTATCAAAAAATTCATTCTTGGTTTTGTAGAACTAGTAAAGCCACTTACTCAAATGCTAAAGAAACAACAAGAGATCACTTGGAGTAAAGAAGGTAAAAGAAGTTTTGAATATATCAAAGAAGTAATCAGCCAATATCCTACTTTTCTCAATCTAGATTTTAGTAAGGACTTCTTTTATGCTTTCTATAACTTCTAGTACTATTTCATCCATGCTTATGCATCAGAATGATGAAAGTTTGGAATAGCCCATTGCTTTCTTTAGGAAAGATTTAGAGGGTTATGAAGAGAGATATTGATTTTTATAAAAAAAAATTATTGATATTATAATAGGTCTAAAAAAATTTAGACATTTGATTTCAAATAACAAGATTATATTAATGGTTGCTCATCCAAGTGTGAAGGACTTCATTCTCAATAGAGAATTTAGTGAAAAGAGAGTTTGATGGGTCACTAAGTCCATGGAATATGAAATTGAAGTCAAATTTATAAATTTGGTCTGAGGTAAAATATTATGTGAACATCTTTCAAAAGATGTAAAAAAGAAAAAGAAACAATTTTGACAATTTAAGACACTCAGCATGAAGCTGAAAATACACCTCCTACAAGTTGGACATAAAACATTACTAAATTTATTCAAATTGGAGAGTGTCCAAGGGTTTTGAATGAATAAAAAATAATACACTTCATGATAAAATCAGTACCATACATTTTTATTGATGGATTTATTTTCAAAAAAGACATTGGAGTTATGCTTTTGAGATGTGTTGAAACTAGCCGATTTGACAAGATTTTTTAGCAATTTCATGAAAGTCCTTATGGAGGTCATTTTTTAGCCAAGACCAAAACTGAAAAAATCATTATATCTAGTTATTTTTGGCCTAATGTATTTAGAGATTCATATGCATGGGTTAGTAAATGTATAAAGTGTGCAATAATGTTTGTAGGAAAACAAAGACTAATTGCTATGCCACTAAAGCCAATTCAGGTTCAACAACCTTTCATGCAATGGGGTTTAGAATTCATTAGAATGATTCATCCTTCATCCAATGCTGGTAATAAATGGGTTTTGATAGATATAGACTATTTCAGTAGGTGGGTGAAAGTCATGCCTTTGAAAGAGGCAAATGGGAACTCTATGCTTGAATTCTATGAGATCCTAATCACTCATTTTGGAGCACCTTCTACTATCATATCAAATAATGCTTTGGAATTAAATATTGAAAATTTATGTGAATGGGCTCTTGAACATGGTATTTATTTGACATCTTCATCAAATTACTATCCATAGGGTAATGAACTAGCTGAGTCCACTAACAAGAAACTGATTTGGATCATCAAAACAACAATGGAAGATAATCAAAGATATTAGCATAAAAATTTAAAGAATAATTTATGGGATGATAGGATCACCACTAAGAATTCCATTGGTCATTCACCATATTTCTTAATTTATGGAAGAGAAGCAATGATGCCTATCTCATTGGAGCTTCTAGCTGTAGAGCTTACACACCATTTAGAGCTTCTAAAAAGTGATGCAGTAGAGGTAATAATGAATAAACTAAAATAATTAGAGGAGATAAGAGATGATTCTATGAATACCATGTGGTCAAATCAATAGCAAGTCAAGAAGACATTTGACAAGAGAGCTTCATCAAAAAAATTTAAGCAAGGAAATATATTACTCAAATAGGATGAGGAGTGTGCAAAGCTAGGTAAGCACTCCAAATTTGATAGCCTTTGGAGTGGACCTTATATTATAATTGATTGTAATAATAACAATGATTTTCAATTATCTAGATTGAGTGGAGATGAGCTTCCCATTCCTATGAATGGGATGTTTCTTAAATACTACTACTAGAAGAGTCACTTATTTATACAGTCATAGTTTCATGCTTCTAAGTGTTTTTTTGCACATGGTTTTAGTAGTTGTTTTCCTTTTTAGTGTCATTTTTTTCCTTTCTTGTAAGTGTATATGTGCAGATGTTGTTGTTTTTGAGTTAGTTTCTCCTTTTGTGTATTGATCTTCAAGATTTTCTAGTTTTAGTATTTGTCTTAGTCTATCCTTGTTAGAGTTTTGAGTTTTTTTGACTAACATGCTAGTCAACCCCTAAAATTTTCCAAAATTGTTAGTAATTTGGCCTATCAAGGCCAAATTACTACCCCTATTATCTTAAACTTTCCCCAAAATGGTTAGTTTCCCAATGTAGCTAGTCAAACTAGACAATTATGGTCTAAAAGTGCAACTTTGGGTAAAAAAAGCTAAAAATGGGGTTAAAAATCATAAAATAAAATTTCAAAAGTTATGAAATTATCTCAAAAAATCTTTATTCATGTTCAAAAGGGTGAAAATAGCCTAAGTCCAAAGTTTTAAATCATAAAAAGGTCATTTGATATGTTATATAGCCCCAAAAATCCCCCAAATTGACTCCCACATGCCAAATTCACCAATAAAAATTTAAGTTTTTAAAAATATACATGGTATCTAGTAAATTATCTCAATACTTCCATTCCAAGTGGTGTGAAGCCTTAGTTCTTTTTTAAAATGGAAAAAGATCTTATTTTCACCTATTTCACAAGCAATAGTACAAAATCCATATAGAATCTATATAGTTAGGGTAGGGGAAGTAATTTTTAGGGAATTACCAAGATTAAAAAGGAGTTTAATGGATTTTCATGACCATAAAATCCCTAAAATAGATTAATTTTGCTCTCTTACTTCTTGGCATAGGGGGACATGCCTGTAGGTTTTCTACTGGTATAGTAGTCTAATGGAGGAGGGTAAATCTTTAAAATTTGGGGTGAATAAAATTGAATAATATTATTATTTATGATTTAAGTGGTTTATCAATTATATTCTCTAAGCTCAATAACCATCTAGTTGAATTTAGGTCAAATTCTACTACTTAGCATCTAGAAAGGTAGTTATTTTTCTTCAATTTCTCCTCATCAGGGTAGAGTTTCAAATTAATTAAACCTGTTATACAATATTTATGACTTGATATATCTATCCATGGTATCCTTTATCAATTATTCATCCATTTCAAGGTCTAATAGAGGTCACAAACTCAGCCAATCCAGATCTGTAGTTGGCAAGCTTGCAAAGAGAATTTGTACAATCTAAGGAGACGAAGTAACCTTAAAATTTTCAAGAATTTGTATTTCCCAAGGTTTAAATTAATTTTTCATGATTTCATACATAAATTTTAAAATATATCCAAGATTCATGGCAATAAATATCATCTCCATGCTCTAAAGGTGTCTTTAAAAAGCTAGTTTAGCAAATTTTAAGGATTTTTTGCAAATTTTAAGGTTTTTTGAGAAAACCAAGTTTCAATTTTGCTCTCTCCACATTTTGAAATGGCCTTAAAATAAATTTGAAACAATTTTCATGAGTTCATCTTGGAATAATCTCCTTATCCTAGTATTCTCATGTTCTTAGACTCACATTTCCCATCTCCACTTCACTCACTCCCATACTACTGTCAAATGTCTATATTTTCCACTAGGTTTTGTGATTTTCACCTTCCTTTAATGATTTTTCAAACATATTTCATCATTTTCAAACATCTCAGAATATCCATTCCATGTTACCATTATCAAAAGATCCAAGAGCTATTATGGTCATCATAAGCATAAAAGGAACATATGGACCAGTCAAAGTACCAAACTCAGATGCAGTCATGAAGAGTCCTATAACAAGGTTTTTTAGTCAAAAGTATGGTTGTAAAGATTATATTTAAGTATTAGTGACTACAAAACATTATTATTATGAGGAGGATACAAGAGAAAGTTATTATGGGGTAAGAAGTAGGTTCAGACCTTGAACATTAATCACATTCATAGAGGTCACCTACAACCAAAGGGGAGTATGGTTGTGTTTTACAAGAAAGACGATTTCAAAAAGAGTGTCCTTGATGATCTCTCCTTTGGTATTTATAGAAATTTATTCATCTAGATTAGTGGAGGATAATAATAAGTTTTAGATTAGTTTTGTCCTTTATGAAGGTCTCCACACTGGTATCATCTGTACTATGGCATTTGGTTACATGAGTTCAATCAAAGAATTACATATGGATCTTGATTAAAGATCAAATATCATAGTGAAGTAAATGAAATGTGAAATTTTAAGGATATATTTAGGTTTTTATCTTCTTAAATCTATATCCATGAACATATAGTTATATACTTGCATAGAGTGTACTCACAGGGCTGTACTTGTCTAGGGAGGCCTATTTTTATATAAGTTAGGCTCTTATGAGTTTTAAGAAGTAGATTTTGATCAAAAACAAAATAAGATACACGATTGATATGGAAATGACCTAATTATTCTTAATTAATAATGGAATAAAGATTATGTTTGCCTTTGGCTATCCTTGAAATCATGTATAAGTTTTTGTCCATAAAAGGTATTATCTAAAGGTCTGTACAATACCAATCATGTTTAGGTGTGTATCAGGGACCTTTGTTTCATTATTATAAGGATATTATGAGGTGAATATATCATAATAATATTTTAAATACAAATTTATTTGTTATACCTTGTAATTCTTGTAAAATGCACCCATAAGCCTAATTCCATAGTCTTATAGCTACCTCATATGCATCTACAGTCAATAGATGGAAACCTGACCTCTACCTAAATTATCATGAAGTTTAAAGAATGGTGACTATTTAAGGAGGTTAAAGCTTAAGGGATGATATAATGAGACAAATATATTGATCATCCTCTCATAGGAGAACATGACACCTACATCCGCCACAATTTCAAATTATAGCTAGTCATAAGTAAACCTACAACCAACACTAATTATAACCCTACCGTCAAGGTAGGGCCAATGGTTCTTTAAATAAAGGAAAGAATAATTAATATAGGGATATAATTATTAATTATGGAATAATTATGCTATTTTCACCTTAAATGGACTCAATATATATACACCTATAGTCCCTTGGTTGTACAAGGGTAAGATACCTTAAAGAATAGTCAATCATGCTAAAAAATAGGGGTTATTGAGGTTTTCATGAAAATGTAGGGTTTATGACTTAAAAAGAGGATTTTTTGACCATAGGGCTGAGTATTTATATAAAAGGGACGTCAATGCCTATTTCCTTAGGTTTTTAAAGGTTAAATTAATAGTCCCTGTCTGTACAATCTCCAGGTTATGATAGTCAGGCTTAAAGCAAAGGCTGTGACCAAAAGGAAACTATATCTAACATCAATACTCAAATGGTTTTAACATTTTAATTTCATGAAGTGATGAAAATGGGAAAACTATAAAAGGTTTCCAATTCAATTAATAACCTACAGTTCCTAGATAGAGTTCTACAATCCTGTGCTATAGTAAAAGAAAGCCTAATAGCTAGAGAAATTGACTTTCACAAAATTGGTTGATCATCAATGGATGTTTAGGATTTTGGTGCATCAAATATAATGAATTTTCAAGTGGTGAGGTCATCAAAATCATGAAAAAAATCCAATAAGGATATACCCAGTCTACATGAGTACTTACAACTGTGTATACCTACAACTAAGTAAAATCATGCTATAGCTAAGGGTTTGGGTAGTCTACAATACATTTTCAAAGGACAAAGAATGGTTTATTCATTGATATTAGGTTTAAAATTTATAAGTGGAAATATCAAAGGTTTCATGGAATTTTAAGTTTCAAATAAATATTGAAGAGGAGTGACTTACAGCCTAGTCAAGCCCTACAAGCCTATGTGTGACTATGTGAGGGCATTTTTTACAAAAGGAGAGCTTCTCCATGAAAGGAAGCTAGTTGAAGTTTTGAAAATTAAATTAATATGGATACCATAATCCTAATTATTAACTCAATAAAAAAATTTATAGTTCAATGAGGGTTTGGAAGGTCATTTTGATGACCTACAACCATTCATTAGAAAAACATAGTCATCTTTCTAAGTTGACAAATAGGTGGTGGACATGGAAACTTGGAATGTTTATTATTGAAGAGAGATTTTCATGGGATGGTGAGTTTATTATGGGAGCAAGCAAGGTAGTTTGAAAATGATCTCAATTTCAATGACACTTCAATGGTGGTAGTCATCAATGATCCAATGCTTAACACGGTTATATGTTTATTGGTGTGTGATAAAAAAACATTCATGTGAGGAAAAAACCTATGAAAGTGATGTTTAACTTACAAAGTATTCATGGAAATATTAAAATCACTAAGACAATGATATTATCATGAAATTTTAGCTATAGTGCAAACTTGTACAGAATTTGAGCTATACCATGCCTAATAGCCTTGTTTGGAGTTCTTATCATGCTTGACAATAGGGGTAGAGGCTATTTAAAAAATATTTAAAGGAATATTAAGCCAAATAAATATCATTTTGACCTTGAAACCTCTAAAATACATGAAATTCATCTTTAAAATAGTAAAAATCAATCAAAATATAGATAGTCCATGCATAAAGGTCATTTTAAAAGGAAAATTGAAAATTTTGGGAGCTAAAAGTGGAGTTAGGACTTGAAATTTTGTGCACAAGGTTTTCATGAGTTTGGGAACCATTTTAAAAAATTTCACATCTATTGGAAAAGTGCACATGTTTGCTATTTTTTCTCAGACCTCAACCTATTTGTTTGAAGTCACCATTGGAACATGCTTCATCTTGGAGTGCCTTTGAAGATTCTAAACCCAAGTGAAGATTTAAAATGAATGGTATAATGTTATAAAATCATAAAAATAATATAAAGAGTGTAAAAACTCCATTTTTTATGCAAACCATGCTCACATAATGTTTTGCAGGTAAATATGCACTTAGGCCAAAAGGGCATTTTTGGACTTTTCAAGAAAAATAACTTTTAGATTGATTTTATAGCATGGTATAGGTACCATAATTATTTTTTTAGAATTTTTGAATCTTTTAAGGAATTATTTTCATCATAGTGAAGTTTTTCACTTTTTACAGTTCTAGGCACCCTTCGAAGCCACCTGTTTAGATGCTCTTTTTTTCACCACATGTGGATTTTGGCCAAACACTCTTAGTATTTTTTCAGTACCCCTATGCAATTATAATTCATAAAAAAATGATATCATTTGAGGGGATATGCTTTATGAACAATAACTAAGAGTGTAGGTATCCCAGAATGCAGTCAATTCCCCACAAACAAATTTCATTTATGTGGTAACTTTTCATATCTTTTGCATGGGATCATAATATTTTTAGGGATGTAATAGGGTTAAATGTGATATGAATAAATGTAAATGGTTTGGGATTTTGAGATATGTATTCCATGAATCATTAGTTTCAATATTCAACTTTAAAACCCTCCTAAATGCCTAAAAAACTAATTTTGAGAAAAGTGGATTTTATTGCCATAAAATCACCATTAATCAACTTTAAAACTTTTCAAATTTCAACTACACTCAAAGAGGATTCCAAAAATGTAAATTTTATGCATGGATATATACTAATGAGGGATGAAATCAAAATTTTAATGGAAAAAAGCATGTAAAATAAAGTATTAAGAATTTCAAAGGAATATAATAAATGGAGATCGAATATTAGGACTTTTTATTCATCATAAAATATTCATTTCATAATAAATCATCTAGAAAGTGTCTCTACTAGCTCAAGTAAAATGGCCAGTCTACTAGAAATTTGAGCAAAATAGGCCTAGCCAACCCTATTGACTAAATAGTAACAGTTTTCTCATCAAAATCACATTTTTGGTGATGAATAATTGTTTTTCAGGTGTAATTTTTTATTTTTTCAAGTTTAATGGTTTCCAAATGCACAAATTATCCTTTGGTCTTAATTAGTCTAGTTGGCCTAACTATTCAAAAGGTCAAGTTAGAGTTTGGCATTAAATTAGTCATAAAGGAGTTCAATTTGGAGTTCCACACCACTTTGATTCTATTTGAAGAATATAATTATGAATATTCAATCCTTAAAGGTCATTTTCATGAAAAATAAGGCTATTTGAAGATTTATTGGTCTTACACTTTGGTTGACTAGTTACAAATCATGCTTTTCTCTTAGTCATCTCATGCATTCAATGTTCCAACTCAGCTTCAAGTTCAAATCAAGTTATATTCCTTTGAAGATGTGTGGTGTAGCATTCTATGAAAATAAATTTTTACTTCTCAAATGTGCCCACCATCCCTTATATGCCAAATTTGAAACAAAGAATGTAATTTTTTATGGAGATAAAGTTTTTTATTAATTGTTTAATCTTTTTAAAAGGATTTATATTGAGTTGAGTCAACAAAGACCACCCCTTATCCATTTTTAAATCGAATAAGGGCTTGAATTAGGATTAGAGACATATAAATTGGTGTAGTTAAGCCATTTTAAAAATTATTCCTGGAGCAAAAGAAGAAATTGTAATTTGTACCATACATCAATAAAGAGGATTTTGTTTTTCATATGAGTTTTGATAGAGAATAGAGTGTATTTGATTGTGAATCAGCATATAAGTGAGATTATATCTCATTTTGGCAGGTCCCTTACTCACCTATTACTTTCTATCTCACCTTCTATAGGTCATTTGAATAGGGAAAAGAAATTTGTAATCCAAAATACTGTCAACCCTTCATCTGACATATTTATGCTTAAGAGAGAAATATTAATTTTATTGAATTATATGAATGCATTAATTTCAATAGCTTCTAGAGGATATAAATAACTTAGGTGCATCACCCCTTTAATTAAGATTTACCTTCAATTTCCCATTTCACTTTTCATCTAGGAAATCACAATAGTCAGACTTAATAGATAAATCTTAAGCTACCTATCCCTATCTAGAGGTTCTTCTCATTATAGAGTCACCCACTCTCTAATAAGTCATCATTGTATCAATTGGAGAGAAGGTGTGCTTGCACATCTTCAATAAGGGTGCACTCTAGAGTGATAACAGGTACCCTTGAAGGTATTACAAGGCCCTTCAAGGTATCTCATAAGATATTCTTTAAAATAAAATTTCAATTGTGTGCATGTTCAAGGTATCTACTAGGATAATCCTTGAAGGTACTACAAGACCCTTAAATGCATCTCCTAGAATACACCTTGAAGATTATAATACCTTCAAAAGGTACATTGAAGGTATTTATTAGTAGATACATTTCAAACATGCATAAGGGTAATCTTGAAGGTATTACATGGCCCTTCAAGGTATCATATAGTTGTGCCTTCAAATATACTTTGAAGGGCCTTATAATACCTTCAAGGGTACCCTTATGCATGTTTTAAAGGTATCTCCTAAGAGATACATTCAACTTCCCCTTGAATGTATGACAATGCCCTTTGAGTTATATCTTAGTAGATGCCTTCAAGGGCCTTGTAATACCTTCATGGATAAATTTAAGGTATCTCTTAGGAGCCACCTTAAATTAAAAATACACTATTATTCATTTTTGTAAGGTAAATCCTAAGAGATACCTTGAAGGAAAAATAAGATGAACATCTAAAAATAATTATGACCAAGGAAAAAGAAATAATCATGAGATATTTTATCAATTACTTATAATATACATAATTACACATATTTTTGAGGAAAACTAATATTAAAAAAAGAAAATAAAAGTTAGGGTTATGAATTAATAATAAAATCTTTAAAAAATAATTAGAAAATTTTAAGGGCAAAAGATCAAATATACAAAAAAAATTACTAACACATATACAAATAAAAAATATTGAACACCTATTAATGGGTAAATCATAAATGGAAATAGAAATTGTAAGAATAAAAGTAGGACAAGTATTGTTTGGAAAGCTCTATAGCTAGGATGGTACAAACTTAATTTTGATGGAGCTTATCGAGGGAACTTTGGGGCCTCTAGGGTAGGGTGTGTGATTAGAGATTATAATGGGTCTTTAATTATATCATCATCTATTAATATAATAGATGGGACTAATAATGATGATAAATATCAAGCCCTAATGGTGGGAGTAAATCATGGACTTTAATGTGGTGTACCTAGGCTAGAAATTAAATGAAATTATAAAGTTATCATTCAAGACTTATCTAAGCAAAGGGATAAATCCTATAATTTGAATAAAATCATTAAAAAAGTGTGGGATGATGTCTATATAATTTATAACTAGAATTTTTCATATTACAATAGGGAGGCCAATCTAGATGCTAATTTTTTAGCTAATGTGGGGATTAAGCATATTGAAGTCAGATGGGAGGACAATGATAGGGGAGCATGGAAATATTTTAGTGATGTGGTTAACCTTGATTTTTGAATGACATTTATAGGTTTTCTACTCTTTTTTATTTGGGTGGACTAACATTAAATTAGGCTTATGATCTTTAAATTAATAGCTTATCTTATCTCATTCATTGGGCTTATGCAAGGATTAAGTATATTGTAGTCAGATAGGAGGATACTGATATATCAACCTAAAAAAATAAAATAAGATATATCAACCTAAAATTTCTATTGCATATTTTTAATTTATATAACCTTACTATTTAATCATAAGCTACTTGAAATTGCTATTGTATATATCATGAAACTAAGCTATTAGTTAGATAAAAATTCATAAACACTATAACCCAAAGATGAAAGAGAGAAAATGAATCATGAAACATAGATTTTTATAAAAACCAAAATACATTTGTTTATATTGAATAATAAAATTTATCCTCCCTTTGGAATGTGAAGGTTACATGTATTTATAGCTAGGGATGGGGATGCCTCATCACACAAGCCATTTTCAAAGTTTACATTGTTTAAAATATATCATGAAGATAAAAGTATGACATGTATGGCTCAAATATGTCATAACATCCCATTAGAGATAAGATTATCATAGTAAAATTTTAATTACAATATTCACCAAAAGATGATAAAATAGTTTGTCTATGAGGAAGCAGTTACATTCAGTGACATCAAGTGATGTCATTTATTATTGCTAAAGTTATTACTAAAGTTGTTGTAATGGTGGGTCTAACTACTAAAGGTGTAGATATTATTGAGGTGGCTAGTGGAGGAAAAGTTTCCTAATAAGCCTTTTTTCTTTCTTGCATTTGCAAGTAGAGGGCCTAACTTGCCTAAAAATCAACTTTTATTACTTTAAAGTCTAACAAGGCTCTCTTAAAGAGATGGGGAGCTTATCCATTAAATTTTTTTACATCTTCAACATAGCCCTAAATTCCACATAGAGAATATTTTAATTAAGGACTAGCTCACCAATTATAATAAGTCATCCTATATTTTATATACTATGTCTTTGATCTCTATTTTGAAACTATTTTCTGTAGTTTAAAGCATATCCTTGAAAATAGATATAAGGACTAGTTCTCCTTACTAACTAATCACATTCTGGATCCTTAGCTCTCCCAAAATGGAAATGGCCTACCCCTTATAGTCAATGAGTTGTAACACTAACTTTTGTATCTCTTGATAGCACTTGATTAAGTCATATCTTCTCATAGCCACATAATTTTAGGCCCATGCTACATCACAAGCTATTATTAAATTTAGATGATCATATTCCTTATTCCTATAAGCTTGGATTAATAAATAAATTTTAGACTCCATTTGATTGATTTTTTCATCAATGGAAACCACATCTCCCCACCTCTCTTGGCACTTCTTATTAGCTGGATAACATCATATAGCTTCCAAGCTACTCCTTGAACACTATTAACAATTTCCATTAGAGGTTGTATGGTGATTATCTCTTGTAGAGTCCCCATGGCTTGGTCATAACCTTTGAACATTTCCTTTATTAATCCACTCATTGAATCCACAAAAGAGTAAGGGTCTTCTATGTAATGGGCCAAGTTAGAGGGGAGTGCTTTTCCTCTTTTGGTTAGAGAGAACACATCCTCCCTTTGCACTAATTCTATCTTTTTCCCTTCATCTATCACTTTTTTCTTCTTGATGTTCCTCATAGTCATGGTTTATTTATTGACATATAACTTGAATATGGGTTATTCCACCATAACTAAATCCTATCTACCCTCTTCTACCTAGTGCATCTTTTGATTCTATTTTGGGAAATTCAAGGTGAATAGTTATGTTGTAGGCTTTGCCTACTCAAGAGGAGTAGAATATAGGGATTGTATTGGAGGAATCATAGTTTTATGAGAATAGGTTCCCATTTGAGGAAGGGGGGAATATATTTTATCCATCTAGTGATGTTTTTAGTGGTTAATTTATCAATTACTAGCCTTCTTTTATCTAACCTTTTTACTGATATAATGGAAATAGACTCTATTTGGGTTTCATGATTGATTGTCAAGTCTAATTGAGTAGATGGATGGGGAAGGGTATTCAAGGAAGAAAAAATAGTAGAGGAGACCAAAATATCAAAATGTAGTTGCTCATTGGGTCTAGAGGCCTAAGTTTTAGGGGGAGTAAAGAATGAATAAGTAGAATTTATTTTCAATAACTCTTGTAAGTAGATAGTCACATACTCATAACTAACCCCAATAATGTTTATGGAAGGTAAGATATGATACAACTACTCTGGTCATAGGGTTTATGATTAGGGTTTGCCAAATTATCACTATATCTATTTGATCATTCTTGGAGCCTATAATAGGGGAAATAATTTCCATAGTACTATCTAGAATAGTAGTGATTGTAATAATTAATGAGGAATGAGGAGCCTAATTACTTACCTTTGTGTAGAAATAGCTAGGGAAACTACAACTATAAATAATATTTTTATGTTAGATGGTGATGGGGATAAAGTTATACTAATTGGTTGTCCTTATGTGGGAGGTGGAGGCCTAAAATCTACCTCATACTCATTGTTCCCTTTTGAATTATATAGTAGTTTAGTTAAAATTTAATTATTCCTTAGGATCTCAATATCCCCTAATTGGGCTTCCTCTTCTAATATCTAGTCATCATCTAGGTCACTTTTAGTGGTCTTCCTAATTGTTTATAACAAGGATGTTCTAGTTTTATCTTCCCATTATTCTTCAGTAGACCATTCTCTTTCTATGAACTTCTTACATTCTTCATCGTTTTCCAATAATTCCATAGGTGTTACTTCTTTATAACCTTTCCTAATGCTTAACTTTTCTTCTATTTGTACTTCAAGGGATACCCTCATGGCTGCACATCAAAGAGAGACATGGAGTATAATGTGAATATAAGAAGGAAATGGAGATGTAAGGGGTGAAAGAAAGAGAGAAATAGTGGCTACTAGTGATGAACTAGGGGATGGAGGTGGAAGAAAATTGGTTTAAACTGGGGATAAAGGTGGAATCAAACCAATAATAGGGGAAAGGAAAGATGGAAGGCTTACTTGTTGTGACATAGTGAGTGGAAGAAAGGGAAACTTAGAGAATGGTCCACTTACTTGAGCCATACTTGAAGAACCTTATGCATTAGCAGTTGGTTGATTAGTAGTGTAAACTATAGTGGTTTACATAATTATAACCACTAGGTTGGGTTGTTGAAGAAGGGCCTAACTAACTCTTTACATCCTTGTATGAACCTCTATTTCATTTAAATATCCATTAATACTTTGTAATGTTGATATGAAATATGGCCATAGTCAATATTCAACCCATATCAAACTATATCTAGGTGGTTATTGACCCTTTTCTTTGGATCCTATGTTCTGTAGGTGCCCATTTGAAGTCATAGGAAGTTTTGATTTTGACCACTAGTTGAAAATGTTCCCATATAGTTTATTAGATTGAACTAATGCTAAGGGGAGTTGGATGCACTACCCCTTGCTTAGCCCTCCTTAAGGTGACATCCATGGAATCAACTAATTGAGCTACAATCTCTTTCTTTGCCACCTTATTTGGGACCAATCAAGGAAGATACATGGGAAGGGCTCTAGTGAATTTTATTTTGATGATTGTAAAATATATGTAAATCCAAAATTTACCAATATTCTTAATAGTTCTTTTTATATGATCAGACACTCTAGGCATATCCTTGCCATAAATGGCTTGGTATACCATAGGGTATAAAGTCTCTATCAACATGGTCATGTTTTTCCTAAACTTATGGATGTGAAAAATGTTAAATTAATCACAAATTATATTATTGGGATGCTCATAAGATGGTTACCAAAGTTATTCAAATGATGAGTGGACCATCCCAGTTATTGCATCTACCATATAAGACATCATATAAAATTTACCATTCAACTAGCTATCTAAGCTACTAAATTGGTGAATCAATGTAACACTAATGATTTCCCCTATGTCAATGATCTTAGTGGAGGTAAGGATGGTGTCTAGTAGGGGAATATAAACCTTGTTAACATGGGTTATGATTAGGAAGCTATAAATTCTATTCAACAAGGCCATGTCAATCCTAATTTGAGGCCTAAAAATGATAATTGGGATAGCAATAATTGATTTACTAATTGGAAAGGTGGTTTGGTTGTTTTCCCACTCTTGTAAATTATTAATTACATTATTTGAAGACATCCACTAGTTCACTAAGTCTTGATTGTAACTTATTTTAGGGCCAAGGAGTCTACAGTAATTCTCAAAATCTTGTCCACTAACATAGGCTATTGGTATATTATGCTAGAAGTGTACAAGCTTACTATAAAATTATTCATTTACAAATATATCAACAACGAAGTTAATTAATATAATCACCTCAAGTTTTATCACTATAGCATGTAGGCCCATGGTCTTGATTGCTACCAAGTCTTGTTTGTATTACCATGTAAAGGTAGACAATTGCTCTATGGAATCACACAATTATGCTACTTTGATTTTTTCCCATATATTAGAATAGTGATTGAATTCATGATTGAGAGAAAACTCATCAAACCTTGTATCAATGTATATCCCTAACCTTGTAATGGAATACGTAGAGGGGGAGGTGGAAGATGCAATACAGAGGTCACTATTTTTTCTCTCAAGTTTTGGTTCTCTAAAATTGTAAAAAAGAGTCAATTTAGTCATGATAGATCTTGATTTTATTGGGAAATAACTAACTCAATGATAATTTAATTGAAATTGACTTAGAGGATTGCCTATACTTCCTTTTAGATTCCAAACCCTGCTAAATTAAATGCACTTACTTGGCCAATCATGCATATTAATTAATGCAATAACCCTTTGCCTTTACACTCTTT
Organism: Torreya grandis; assembly: GCA_037957365.1. NCBI lineage: Eukaryota > Viridiplantae > Streptophyta > Pinopsida > Cupressales > Taxaceae > Torreya > Torreya grandis. The sequence continues at coordinate 342,518 of JARHVA010003073.1, read as the reverse complement.
AATTATTTCATATTTTGAATCTAACCAATGAATTTCCAAATTTTGTGAACCTCACTACCATGAGGTTTCTCCTCCCTTTGCCTTCCAGTGTTTTTCATCATTACTTGACATTTGTCACATGGTTGGTTCCTTTTAAGAGTTTTAACACATGGTGAAATTTCACCACTTCACTATTTATTGAGCCTTTTATTTTATATCCTTCACTTTATTTCCCTGGGCTAGAAGGATCATAACATGTGGCATAATCTAGGCAATTCATTCACCTAGGATCATCATATACCTTTATAAGTTAAAAGATTTGAAGATTTATAAGAATGCTCTAATAGTAGATGAATAATAGGATCAAGACACATGGATGTTTTTCTCTACTTTTTTCCCCATAAATTTCATACAAATTAACTTTAACCTTGTCAGTCACTGAGTGAACAAGATCTGCACATGTGGCCAAATCCTAGTGATCATTTCACCTGAGAGTATTTTAGTATTTTCTAAGTGTTTGAATGGCTATGGGTAAGTAGGTACACACCACATGGTATATTTTTATGACTTGAAAATTCTCTAGGAAAGATAAATAAAAAAATTGAGTGAAGAACAACCTACATGAGGTAATAAAAATACTTAGAAAAACTAATTAACTAGTTATCTTGAAAGAAATAAAATTTAGAAGTAAGAAGTTGCATAGATGTTCAGAAAAATCAAAATGTTGAAGAGTGATTAGGGAATTATATCCATCATAAATTTTAAAACCTACATACACATAAGTCTTTTGATAATGACTAATAGGTTAGCTTGAAAAGCAAAATATTGAATACTAAGATAACTAAGAAAATGTTAATTCTAGTAAATCTTGGAGAAGTGAATATTAACAATATATTATTAATAAAAAAATGAGAACTTCAGAGACCTTATCTTTTTAATCATGCATTCAAATGTTAATAAAAACTCTCATATCTACACTAATTTATCTTTAGGGTGTAGTGGGTCCTTATTCAAAATAAATTTGAGAGTGGGGGACATTGGGTACAATAGTACCTTAAAGGTATCTCCTAGGAGATACCTTTCAAATATGAAACCTATTTAATGTTCTTGATACCAATAGGTATCATGCAATAGTACCTTCAAAGAGATACCTTTAAGGGCATTATATTACATTCAAGGGTACCTTACATGTATCTCCTAGAAGATACCTTTAAAACATGCATAAGGGTATCTTTGAAGGTATTAAAAGGCCCTTCAAGGTATCACCTAGTACTACCTTCAAACATACCTTGAAGGTCCTTGTAATACCTTCAAGGGTACCCTTATGCATTTTTGAAAGGTATCTCCTATGAGATACCTTCAAACTCTTGGGTTTACCATAGAGGTTCAATCACGTACATGATCCCAAAATATAAGTAGCTAATAGTTTTCTCTGATTTTAAGCAAAACACCCATTGCTCAATAAAATTTTGTATATTATTAAAATACATGGTTAAATGTTGATTTAGTTAACTATTTTTATCTACTTGGATTTTCCACTCTTATGCATGTTTAAAAGGTATCTCGTAGGAGATACCTTGAAATTAGGATAAAATGAGGATTTAAGTATGTAGTACTGATATTAAAAGTTATAATTTTTTTGGATTAACATAAATAGTGTTGTTAAAAAAAGTGTTATACATTACCTTTTTAACATTTTTAGGTTTTAACATATCTCTATGCTTGTGTTATGTTATAAATAAATCTTTATCTCTTGCATATAGGTATATATTAGACTGATTTTATAATAACTGGATTAACAAATATTCTCATGTCTTTTACAAATGTCTAGGGTGAAAATAATACATCAATGGATTGCCAATTTGGAAGCTATGTTTCTCTCATAAGTAATGGTGGTGAAGGAAGAATACAAAAATTTACAAGTCTAGATGTTGACTCTTTGGAATCCATAAATCTCACTTCCACATACCATAATGAGAAAATACCTATTGAAGTGTAAGTTTTAATGTGACAAACGATTTTGATCGAACTCTACCACTTCTACTTATTAATCCTTTTATAGATAATTTGGGGGACGTAGTTGATAGTTTTACTATATCGAGCACAAGAATGATGCAACACATTACAAACAAATTTTCTATAGAGGATGATATGGAAAGACATAATAATCTCAATTCAGTTATGCATATATAACTAATTGCAATGAAAATACCCTTGATTGGATTCATTGGATCAATACACTAATGATCCTATCACATTTCATATTCTAAAAAATGAGTTTTTAGGGGAAATGGTATTTTTTTGCATAAATTTACAACTCTTGAAAATGATGTAAAAAATGGTTTTGGTTATGTTGAATTTTAACAACCAAGGGAGATTTTTGGTTGAAATCCTATCCAAATAGTGTAAAATGAATTGGGAATTTACACAAGTCATATTTTTACAAAATTTTGAGACTTGCAGTATAGAGGTAACTAAAACATCTATCGTTAGATAACCTTCCAAAAAGATAGTGGACATTGAGTGTAAAGCAATCAATTTACCATACATAACACCAAAGGAGAAAGAAATTGGAAATTTTTAAGTAGTGGATACTTAATTCATTATTTTTATGACATTCCTAGAGCAAAGGCATCCAAAAAAATTAACTCATGCCTACAAATACTCAGGCTAAAAAATAATTCAACCAAACACTTCACTCATCCAAGTGGAGTTTGATGCAAGCATAGATAGTGAGATTGCAAAACTTTATGTAAATAAATTTTGTACCAAAAAATGTTTTCAATCAAGAATGTCATTTGAGATGGTAAATTTTCAAGGATAAATTTACTTGACTCCACCATAACAGATAGGAGGCAACATGTTTTGGATTCCCTTTTTATCAGTTTGTTTAAGAAAAATAAAAATAAAACTACCATTTATTTTTAGGGTATTGAGTTTTGTATGATTGTAAATTTAATATATGGATTTAATATATTATAAATAGTAAGTTAACCTAAAATATACAAAAACATCAAAGCGAGAGAATGTAGAAGTAATCAAAACTTAGTTAAGGATTCTTATCATCATTTTGCTTCTCTTGGCTTCTCTTCAAGATCTTCAAACAGATTTTTCAAGGATTTTGGATTGCTTGTTGATTTTCTTGATAATTGTGGATTCAATATGAAAATATGAATGTATTCTTGGATGATGGGATAGATGCAATAAAATATGAAGACTATGGAAGAGATTGCATGAATTCTAAATTCATCTAACCAAGCTCCATGTTTGGTTATTTATAGGGTGATAGAGGAGAATTAAAATGAATTTTAACTTCATTATAACTCTCTAGTTTTAGAGGATTCTAGAAAGTTAGAGAAGGATATAAAATTTAAAGAATTATATATTTGATTAGGATTTAATAGGGGTTTAGGGAGGTGATTAGATGGGTCACTAGGGACTAAAGATGTAAGAGAGCCTATGAATAGGCTAAGGTAGGTGGGATTGGAATTTTAAATTCTAGTATAATGGAAAAGTGGGGTTAGTTTATGAATAAGAAATGATTAGAAGAAATAATAATTTTTTGGAATAATATAAAGTTAGTGGATGAGTAATAAAGATGATATATAATATAAATATGGCTAGATGAGATGATGTCAGGATGAAATTAGAAGATATTAATGAGATTAGATGAGATAGGTGAAATTAGTGTCGACTAATAGTAATATTAGTGATGATAAATGAAGTGATAAAATTTAGATGTATACAAGATTTTTTTGGAAGATTGGCTTAAAACATATGGATTAAAGAGAAGTAACTTTTTTGACATTCAAAAGTGTCATGAAAATGGGGAATTAAATGCATTTCATGTAGGGAGGTTTTAACAAAATACACAAAACAAGACAATAGTAGCTAATTTTTTTACCAATTGGTGTATGATTTTGTAGATGTTTCTATGAGAATTAAATGCTAGGTAGATATAGATGGCACATGAGAAAATGTTCAACATCTTTTAGAATCTTTCACTCAAGAATTTTTGAGGTGCCACATCAATTCAAAACTAGTAGATATAAAATATGAGCCAATATCCCAACCAAAATTCAATAACATGTGGAAAAATAATTTTTATAATGTGACTATTACCAAGTATGATGAATTCAATAGGTGTAAAACATGTATCATTTTGACAAAATAGAAATTATCTAGGTCCCTATCTAGAGATCAAGAAGATCATATCGATCAAGAATTCATGATGCACTCAAATTAGATACTTTTTTCAAGACAAATATATTACACACAAAAAATATCAAAGTATTACCTGAAGAATGCTTCAATGTCATTCATGACAAGGTGGAATATCTAAAAACATTTGTGTTAAAGACTGTAATAAAAAGAAAAGAACTTAGAGTTGGTTGGTAAAGTGAAAGGAAACCCCCAATGCCCCTTATAAGAGGAAGTGAAGATTCCTTTAGGGGAAGACTAGGGGTTGGTTTCTAGTGGGAAGGACCAAAACTCACGTGAGAAGTAGTATAAGGAAAACCTTAGAAACCAAATAAAAGACTTGAGTAGTGGACATGAAGAAAGGGAGGAGGGTCAGCTAGTCCAATCTTATGAAACTCCTTCGACTGAGATGACTTTGGTGGAAACTGAACTAGATATACATATCCTAAAATTAATAATAGGAGGCTTCAATTTAGAGGCAATCCCTTTGTATAAAAGTTTATCCCTATCTCTAGGTGCAAGAACTAGCAAGAATGTAGAGGAATTAGAGAATTTAATAGTAGAAATATAGTGGATGTGGGGGTGGACAAAATTAGGGGTAGACCTTTAATCATGCAAAAAAGGAAGAGAGATATGGAAAAAGATATTTATAGGGGTAGACAGACCACCTTGGTGGTCCCCCTTAGGATGACTAAAAAATGAAGATAGTTTCTTAGAATATCAGAGGGCTTAATAACCCTCATAAGCAAACTAGTTAAGAATTGTATTTTAGATAATGAAGTAGATATTTTTTTACTTCAAGAAGTCAAGATGTCTAAGGATAACTTCAAGTTGGTGGTGAGAAAAATTTGGCCTAATGCCAACTATGTTATTAGTGGAGCTCAAGGAGCTTTAGGTGGTATTACCACATTATGGAATGAAAAATTTCAAGGGAGGGTGGTATCTTATTCCAGGTATTATATTGAAATTTCCTTTCAGTCTAGTTATATTAAGTGGACTTTGGTCAATCTCTATGCCCTAAATACTCATAGTGGGAGAAAAGAGGTATGGGATAATCTCTCAAAAAAATTTTTTTTTTGGATAACTAAATGGATGGTGTTAAGGGACTTGAATACCCCACTATATCTATATAAAAAAATGGGGGGTCTGATAGATCACTCTGATAGCATGGTATACTTAACAAACTTTCTAGGTAATACTAGCCTAATGGATGTGGATCTAGAGGCTAATGTTTTACCTAGTCGAATAGAAGATAAGGGACTAATCTTATTCAAGTAAAGATTCATAGATTCTTAATAACTTCTAATTGGGCTATAATCAACCTTATTCATCTGGTTACCCTTCTAAGAGTAGGCTCTAAACATAACCCTTTAATGTTAAACTAGAAAGAAAGGAATTCTAAAGGTCCCCTCTCATTCAGATTTGGAATAATGTGGGCACTACAACTAGAATTTAGAAGCTACTTGGTTGAATGGTGGAAAATTTCTATCTAAGGATAGGTTATGTATAGATTGGCCCAAAACTTGACCAATGTAAGGAACAAAATTAAGGGATGGAACAAATATACTTTTGGTAATGTTATAGTCAGGAAGAGAAACATAAAAGAATAAATTATAGAAGTCCAAACTAGGATGGAATAGGGGGACTTATTAGAGGAGCTACAAACTTTAGAAAAATCCATCTCAAAAGATTGGGTTTTAACCTTGAAGGACGATAAGGTTTATTGGAAACAAAAATCTATGATTCAATGGTTAAAAGAGGGGAATAGGAACACATCCTTATTGTATTAATCCAAACTAAGGCATAGAAAGAGAAAATCCATAAGTAATCTCATGAATGAGAATGTGAATGTGGTAGAAGATGATGAAGAAATAGGGAAGTTGGCCTCCATTACTTTAAGAACCTTTTGGTAGCTCAAAAGGTCAACACCCCATAAGGAGATAATGAGTTCCTTTTGGGAGCCATCCCTACCATATTATCTAATGAAGATAATAGCTTATTGATTAAACTAATTATAGAGGAGTAAGTTAGGGATATTATCTTGTCAATGGGATCTTTCAAAGCTCTAGGGCTAGATGGGTTCCCCTAGCTTTATTCCATACATTTTGGGATGTTATTGGGAAGGATATCATGAATGTGACCCAATATTTCTTTTGGATAGGTAGACTCTTCTAGTATTTAAATAGTAAATTTATATCCCTAGTCCCAAAGAAGATCGATGCCTCCTCAATGTCATAATTTAGACCAATTAGCCTCTATAATATGATATACAAAATCTTCACTAAGATTTTGGTCTTTAAAATTCAACCACTTTTAGACAAACTCATTACCCTTAGCCAAAAAGTATTTGTTTTGGGTAGGAAAGACCATCACCACCCATGAAATAATTCATTGAATCTCAAAAAGTAAAACCCTAGGTATGATATTCAAATTAGATATCTCTAAAGTATATGATAGAGTCAACTAGGAATTTTTTATTAGAGTACTCAGGAAATTTGGATTTTTATACCGAGTGATTAACTTGGTGGAGTGTATTTCCATAGTTATATTCTCTATTTTAGTTGATGGCTCTCCCAAAGACTATTTCCCCTCAAGGAGAGGCCTCAGATAGGGACACCCACTTTATCCCTATCTCTTCATCTTGATAGTAGAAGTCCTAGATAGGAATGTTGATAAATTAATGATGCAAGGATAATTTAGAGGCATTAATCTTACTTCCACAACTTAGTCATCATGTATCCAATAGTTTGTTCATGACACGATATTGTTTAGAACTAATTTTATAGTATAAGTGAGAAGATGGAAAAATCTAATTAACACCTATGAAGGGGCCTTTGGATAGAGTATAAATTTTGAGAAAAGCCATATATATTTCCTAAACACTAAAGAGGACATTCAACAAAAAATAACTAAAACTTTGGGATGCTCAGGTGAGAGGTTGCCTACCACCTATTTTGGGTTTTTACTTACAATTTCTAAAATCACCTTGGATTATTGAAAGGTTATAGATAAATTTGGTTGGTTGGAAAGGATCCCTACTAAGTCAAGAAGGTAAGTTTCAACTCCTCAAATCATCTCTCTAAGGCATCCCTAACTACTTCTTAAGTATTTTCAAAATCTTGAGAAGATATAAAAGAACTTCTTATGGTTGGGGGTGGAAGAAAAGAAGAGGATTGAACTAGTAGGATGGGAAAAGGTTTTCACTCCCAAATATCAAGGATGCCTTAGCTTAAGAAGGTTAATATCATGAACAAAGCCCTCATGGCAAAGATAGGGTGGAACCTAATTCAAGGAAACAAGGATTGGGGTGACATAATGACAACTAAGTATCTCAATGGTGATACTAGTAGTAAGATACTAATGGAATAGGGTCTTCTTAAGGGATTAGTAATCTATAATGGGACTCTCAAAACCTATGTTCTCCTCGATAAAGGCATCAGATGGAAGATTAGGGAGGGCAATAATATTATATTTTGGGAGGATAGATGGCTAAAAGATCTACCCCTTAAAGACCTAAATTATGGTAGACTAATGGATATATCTTGTATTTTATTTATAGATAAAATGACTAACTACATTAATATAAATGAAGATAATAGGAGTTGTAAAAAACATCATAGATTGTACCCCTGATCAAGATGAGATTAAAGAGGGTACCCTTCAACTACAAGGGGAATTGGTTGAATTTCGGCTCTCCTTTTTCCCCAAAAAAGATTAAATTATCTAGAAAAAAAATGACAAGGGATTTTAAACTATTAAAAGTTCCTATGAATTATTTTTAGACACTAGTGAAGATATGCTATGGGGGAAAGTTTGGTTTGAAAAACTTCAACCAAAAATCAATTTCTTTTTGTAGACACTAATACATAACAAAATAATAACTTTGGACAATTTAAAGAAGAGAGGCTTTCAAATTACAAATATATTTATTATCTATGAGGAGGAGGAAGAAATGACCACTCACCTCATTCTACACTGCAACTTTATTTGGGAGGTTTGAAGCCTAGTTATACAGAGGCTTAACTTGACCCAAGTTTTTAATGGCATGATGGTGGGCCTAGTTAGAGATTGGAGACCCCCATTAATATTTCAAATAGTGAAGGAATTATGGGTTAAAATTATCTCTCACCTTGTGTGTAACTTATGGAAAGAATGCAATAATATATTTTTTATGAAAAAATATAAAACCCCTTAGAAGGTGGTTCATACATTCTCTAAGCTGTTGGTGGAGAGTATTAATACCAATAATTTCAAAGCTATTAGGAGCCCTTCAGGTCTAAAAGAATAGAGAATATTAGAACAATGGAAAATAATCACAAACATTTATCAAATAGATAATTCTAAAAAGATTGCTAGGGCCAATACCAAATGAACCTTGCCTTAAGAAGGATGGTTTAAGCTTAACTTTGATGGGGCGGCCAAAGGGAGCCCAAGGATGGCTAGTGGAGGAGGCATTATTAGATTGGGTTATAGATTGCTTATGGTGTCATACACTAGGGGAATTGGAATTAAAGGCAATAATGAGGTGAAATCTCTAGCTTTGTTGTGGGGAATTAAACTTGTTATTTCCGTAAACATTTGAAAACTTCATGTTGAAGGAGAGTCACAATTAATTATAAAAACTACCCTAGGATTAGTAGACATAGGTTATAAACTAGAAAATATAATAGGAGACATCTGATTATTTATTAATTCTATGGAGGGTAAAAGGTATCCCACATTTATAGGGAGGGAAATGTGGTAGTAGATGCTATGGTAAACCTAGGAAGCAATAGTAATGGTTAGCGGTGCTAGAGAACCCTATCTAATCTACCAAGTGAGATCCAAATTCTTTTAAATAAATATGGAAACACGTATGTGGATTAAGTGGTGTGGGATATTATCCATCTACAAGCTTAGTTTGAGTGGGGGTGACTATTTACTCATGAAAGGTGATAATATATTTATGGATTATAGAACTGATGGATTCTAAGATCAGGACTTTATCATTAGAAATACTATAGTACTTAACAATCGACATGGGAATGTGAGTAAAGAATGCATGGAGATATCTAGAAAAAACACAAATATTCCAACATGGCTTTTGAAATGTGGGATAAATATTTGGCCTAAATATTGGCTTGCTTAGAAACTAAGGAAACAAAGCCATGTTGACTGGGTGGCTGACTAGATATCAATAAAGTAGAAGAGGTGGATGAAAGATAGGTAGGCTATTATGATGAAAAGTTAGATGGGCATGGATATGAGTTTCCAAATGATGATTAGAGGAGGGTATATTTATAGGTCAAGTTATATTGAGGGTAATTATTTCTTAACACACCCTATCTCTAGTGATTATTGCATGAGATGACAAATGTGGGTCAGTACCAAGGCTGAGTTCTAGCATGGGAAAGGCTATGTAGATCTCCAAAATTATTTTTATATGATGAGATTATAACTCTTGTAATCCTTGATAGGCTTAAGAGGACTTATTAATCTTTCTAGATATCTTGTAAGGCATTCCATTTCACTTTGCCTTAAATAGTCTCATGGGCTTTATGTCTCTCTAGTTTCGAATATGGGTGGTGACATTATTAAGATTGAGATGACCTATTTGGAGGAATTTTGATAGGACCCTATAGTTTGACACATTATCCAAGAGGGTGAGATGGCTTATTTCATTTATGGGATGATTGGTCATGATGAAAATTTATCTCATTAGTTTGCTGAGTCTTGGGAGGAGAATTCTAGACAAGTCTATATGGTGGGTTGTAGTTTTAAAGTCTTTAAAGAGGTGATTAGGAAAGCCATGAAGCTCCAAATAAAAGGGAAAAAAATTAGTTAGCACAGTAGGGTGCCAGACCTATAAAACATAGGGATTTTCTTTAGGGAAGGTGAGGTTGCTATGAAGCTCCATGGGGTATTTGAAAGAGAGAAGCTGCCAGTGCCATGGGGGAAAATTTGTCTCATGATAATGAATTTCTTCACAATTGAAAGTAGATTCAATGTATTTTACCACTACCACTTTGCTTTACTCAACCATTTTAGGAATAGGATGTAAATTATCTTCCCCTTTTTCCTATTGTCTTCTCTAGAGAATTCCATTAAGTTAGCTCAGGAAATTTAGGCCAAAAATCTTAAATTCCCCCTCATTCCCATCCACCAAGGTCTCATCTTGAGATTATACCACTTTAATTTATCCTTGTGTCCCCTTAAGCAAATCTAAGTTAGCATATTGGAAGGCTCCCCATCACACTCTTCTCTTGCTATTAAAGGTAAAGGCAAGAAATTTGATGAGACCCCCAAAATTTCCCTTAAAAATCTATTAGAGGAGCCCAAAATTGAAGATTTTAACACCCTAATTGTGACCCCCCTATTTCCAATGTTAATTCCCCTAACTTACCCTATGGTAAGCTTGAGACACCCAACAAGGGGATTGTGAAGGGGTCTACTAAAAGGGGTTAGAAAGTTATTGAGGAAGAAGGCAAAATTCAGTCTAAAAAGGTTGAATCTATGAAGGAAGATCCTAGGGGAGCTGAGGAGTTAGGGAAAGTTTTGATTTTGGGTCCTAATTTGGTTGAGAATGAGACTGGGAGTAGTTTGGGTATTTATAGGTCTAACTATATTTCTAGAATCCCATCCTTGAACCCTCAAGGCATTGTCATCTTTGATGACTTTGAATTTTCTAAAGACATTTATGAGACTAGTGAAGATGGGACTCCCTCATATTTAGAGCAAGAAGCTGAGGAAATGAGCCATTTTCTTGAAATGAATGAGCCCTACTCAGATGAGATAGAAAAGGATGTTGTAAAGGCCCAAGTCTAGGAAAAGAAAGGTAGCTACTCACTATGTGTCATGATGATGGAGGAAGTCATGACAATTAAGGCCAAAATGAACAAAATACATAAAAAATAGAGAGTAATGGTTGAATATGCCTCTAAGTCTCTTCATCATGGAGCTTCTGTGTCTACTATAGTTAAGGATTTTCACAAGTTAAGGGATGTTTATGTGAATTGTACTGGTGAATATAATTAAATCTTTGAGTTCCTAGCCAAATATGGGACTAATGATAGTGCATAGTTACTTTTCTAGCTCTGTGTGTTGGCCTATATTTTTTTGTTCTTATTTTATGTTGTGGTGTTGTGTATGTGTTATGTACGTGTTATTTATGTGCTATTTCTGCCTTGTTGGTGGATTTTTGAGCCCTTGTGGTGGCTTTGTAAAGGGACCCATATCCTCTTTTCATAATTATTTAATTAAAAACAAAAATAAAAGAAGTTACCAATATAATAGTAGAGTTTTTAATGGTAGGGATTACCACACATGGTCATGGTACAGGTGGATATGGATTTTTTTTACCATATGTTCTTGGAGGGTATAACTTTAATATCAACTAAATTAAAGTGTTTGAAATATTTGGAAATAATAATGTCATATATTTATGGATCTTTACTATATAAACCTGGATCTTCGAAATATCCATTATATGATGCACTTTTGACTAAATAGTGCTACCTTGAATGTAAGAAATACATATAAGAAGCACAATAAATTGGTGCCTTCAATAAACTTCCTTCTAGGCCATACCTTCAAGTATATAACTATTTTGGTAACAATAAGAATAGTTACTTCCTTCCATCTATTATTATACTAAAAAAATGTCTAATGTTATATGGAACTAAATGTAATTCTAATACATTTACAAATTCACAAAATCATGTTTTTTGTTCAAGTTTGTGTTTCAATATTTATCTCTCCTTATCTACACATGTATTTTCCTCAATGTTGAGGTTGAATTTATCCCTTTAGGACATACCCATGAGGACATCAATGACACATTTATAAACTTGTCTAAATGCATAAAGAAGAAAGAGGTATGGAGTTTAGCAGAGATGATGGAGAATTATAGGACATGTGAAAATACAAGAACTTGATGCCATATTTGATTGAAGAAGTAGTATATTTCAAAGACTATGTTAATAGTTACCAAATGAATGTAAAGAAATCAAATAGTAGGCTTGAAAAAAGGTCAATATTTTCCTTTATACATGGAGCAAGCTCAACACATTATGCATTGTAAAAACTATATAAGAGATAGAAATTGGTCCCCCTAATTAAATTATGGGGAAAAAAGGAAAATGGTGAGTCAAAGGTTCTAGAAGGTAATACGATAAGAATAATTTTCAAAGAATTGAAAAATAGATAAAAGTCAAAAGATTCCATTATTGTAAAATTATTAGATAGAAGTAGAAAAAAGAGTGAAAAATAAATTAAAGATAACTTGATTATGTAAAGCAATTTAATGAATTTGGTTTGACTAGAAATAGTAAGTTGAAGGATCTAGCATATTAATTTCAAAA
>JARHVA010003073.1:0-325000 GCA_037957365.1 Torreya grandis | reverse complement strand
AAGGCACAACATCTTGTTGATAATTTCCCCCCAGGCCAAATTTCAACCCCTACAATCCAAACTTAACCTTTTGCCTCAATTTTCCTCACAAATAATTCTAAATGGGGGATTTTTCAATGAAGTTTAACATTGTTTAAGGTAAATTTGGAGAAATTAAGGTAATTGTTCCATTTATCTTATGCTTATCTAAGCCTTTCTAGTGTCAATTCTAACATTATTCAAGCTATTATGAAGGTCAAGAAGGCTATTTTAGGCCATTTATCACTTAATTAAGATCATGTTATGCATTATGCCATCTATACAATAAAAAAAGGTGTAAAGTTTCCTTTTTTGACATATAACTCACTTTGAAACTCTTGTTATTTGTCTTCATTTTAAATATAACATAATGGTAGTTTTGTAAGGAAATTAAAAGGATTTGTATGTTAAAATATCATATTATGGTTATGGAGAGATCCATGGAATGTATGAAATGTAACTACAATAAGGGATTACTCAAATGAACATGTTTCATAATAAGAAAAGGAAAGTTTTGGAGAGTTTTGTAGGTTTTCATAGTGAATCAAAGCATTCTAGGAAAGATAAAAATGCCATAAGGTGAATTTATTCTCACCACAACATAACACAACTTACTCAGGTTCAAACCATGCTTAGGAAGAACTCACAAATGTAAACAAGATAAAAACGTAGTTAACTTCTCCATTAGGTCACATGCATAGGCAAAAAGGTCAATTTGTGATGAATGGATCACAGAGGAGAGATAATCTCAAATAAAATGATCATAGGTGTCATAAGGTACAACTATGACCTTATAAATTAAGGCAAAAGTCTAGAAATATAGGGCCTATGTTTTATGAATCACTGGTAAGAATATAATTGTCCTAAAACCCCTCCAAAACCCTAATATCATGGTTTTCTATTATCTGGTTATGTTTAAAAGTTAATAAATAAAAATGAAAGAATGTGAGTTATTTTTTATGGTCTAATAATCCTCCCTACACCATCTTTAGATAATATTGAATTCATGGATCAGCTAAACATGAAGGTATAGGTTTGTAGGCATTGAGAAAGTATAGGTTTTGAATTGTTTGATGATATTATAGAGTTTTGAGGATCATGAGGAGGGTAAATAATATGTTTTGAATATTTAATAATCTATCATATCTCACTCCAAGTGTCCCAAATCTTTCAATAATCTCCTTCAGATCTTTCTAATACTAGTTTAAGTACACAAGCCTAAGCAAAACAAGAAAAAACTTCTAGTCAAATACATTTGATGTTTGAAGGTATAATTATATGAAAGAGGTTGTAATATAATAAGGTATAAGTGAAAAATATACAATATAATAATTATAAAACCTTCATTGACAATCATATTTGAAGAAGAAGAGTACATGCAATTGGTATAGATAATTGAGAGAGCATGAGGTTTGGGGTAGTTTGGTATGTAGTTTGGAGTAAAAGGGATCATGAGAAAGGTTGAAACACAAATTATAGTATCTTAAAATATCATATATTCACACTAATAAATTTTAATAATAATAAACAAATAATGTTAGATAAGAAAACAAGGTGTTCATACTTGCACAGGCAGACTATGTCAAGTTTGTAGGCAGTAAATAGGAGTTATTGAAAAGCATTGCATAGTTTCTAATCTGAGAAGGTAATAAAACATACCGAGTAACATATAAATTTTACTTAATATCATTAAAAATCATGATATTAATATATTTTATCTCAAAGAGAAAGTTTGTAATAGGCTTTAGGCATGGAATGCACACATACAGGTTCGCATATACGAGCCTATAGATAATATGCATTTTGGTATCAAAATTGAGATTTGAAGACTCATAATGAATTTTATTAACCATTTTGAAGGTTCTAATAAGTTTTGTATAATTTTTTAAGAATATAATCGAATCAGAAGAACCTTTCACAAGCTATAGCAAGATGACAAACTTAAGGGAGAATTCATAGGTCTACATACCAAAATGAGAAAAATATGTAAGTGTTGAGTCAAGTATGAATTTTGGAACTAAAGGTAATATTTGAGGGAAATTTAAATAGTTTTATATATTTTTATGACTCCTTATCAAGAGGATAAAACACCAAAAGAGACCATTAAGGTCAAAATGCTAAAACTACCTACAAACCCTGAGTAAGGGTTAAACCAAGTTTTAAGGCCATTTAAGGGGTAATATGCCTTGAGAGACTATATTTAGAGATAATATAACATGTATAAATTCATTTTAGTTAATTTTAATTTGAAAATGAGTATTTTTATGAATTTTTATTCCAAAAATGCATCTCAAGTAGTGACATATAGGCTTGCAAGCTTGTGAAGGGATCTTTTCCCACATGAGAAGGATGATGAGAAGATGGATGGATAATAATGGTGTTAGGGAATGTTATTAGGTTTTATTCCCTTAAAATTAATGGTATTAGTATATAATTTAATCCCCTTCTCTTTTTGAATAATCATTAAGAAAGATGGAGCACTCCAAGACTGCCAAGAAGCCTAAAAAGACCATATGACTATGTAAGTCATTTTTATGTCTCAAATGAACAAAAATTTTTCTTAAAACACCTAATGACACTTTTAATCCTTAGATTTAACTAGTGTATTAATGATTCTAGCACATGTGGAGTAAAAATTTAGGAAAATGACCTAAACAACAATATTTCAATCATGATTTTGTAGGTTTTTTGGGGTATAGATCTACTTGATAAATTGAGGAGGTCTCTTAGGCATGGGAAGAGGTATCATGAGCTTATAAAAACTTTTCAATATGTCTCTATGGTGTTAAGTTAGGCTACAATAAACTAGACCAAGCCTAGTAAATAATGACCCTTGTTGGCATTAAAAGGATGATGTTTGTAGACCCTCTTGAAGATATCTAATGACACGAGAATAAATCACCTCTATAAACACCTCATATCACTCTAGGATACATATCCAATTCACAATCAAGGTAATTTCACAACATAAATATAATTTTTATGGGCTTAGGTATAGGCAGTCTACTAACCCCATTAAGATGAGAGCTCTCTAAGGTGAAATGCAACTTTTTCAAGCTTGTCTTTAGTTGGACGCACTCTTGAAGAATATAAAGGAATACTAATAAAATTGAATCATCACTATGTAGGTAATGAAAACATGGATAGGGAATCATATTCATCTCCCAAGGCTATATGAATCCTCTATCACATGAATTCTTATAACCATCTTCAAGCTTATTTTGAATGGAGTTGTGAAGACTCAATTGCGAGTGACCTATAAGATTGAATAATATTTACATAACCTCCTACAAGATATATATTGAGTGAATAAGTTGTGTAGTTTGAAGTAAGAGACATCAATTCTTGAAGATGACTAGGCATGAGATAAGTGTCAAAATTATTAAGGGGAGTTGAATCCAATGGATAATATGAGCTACATAGAAAAGAATTGAAATCCATGATGAGATATGAAGGTAGTACAATCTGTAATGAGAATCAAGGTAAATAGATATTTTTATAAATAATCTTCAAGAAATGAATTGTAAATATTCATTTAAGAACCACACCACCTTTTCATGAAGAATATTATCACACCAAGCTAACGCATGGAGAGGAGGAGATATGAACTATTTTCTTACTCTCATAAATATTATAATTGATGGATGATAGTTATCATGTACTTTTCCCATGTCCTCTTCCTCTCTCTTTCTCATCATCTTCTATATAAGTGGCCTAGAATGGCTTGTAAAGGAATTTTAAATTTAAGTATGGAAAATCCCTACTCAATTTAACACTTGTTCTTGAATTTTAAATTGAATAACAAGTTAGTTTTATACTTCTTCAAGCTTACTTTCAATGTATACTTGTGATTTTGCATGAATGATAGTGGTAGTGTCCTAACTATATTTTTTTTTGTCTTCTCACTCTTACCTTTTTACAAGTAGGTTGGATATTTATAGGTCACATGAAGTGTTATATCTAGTTGTGTATGGAATTAGATGTGGAAATATTCCATTAGTGTTTTTTTAGTTCACCTCTTGATTGTCCCTAATAATTCATATATTTCTCAATATCTCCATGTTAAAACATTGATGTAAGGAGAACCTGAAATTGGATTTGTGTGGTCCAATATATCTTGCTTCACTTCACAAGCGCATATGCAAGTGGAGGTTAATATTTTGGTGCATTACCTCTCTTTACTTTTAATTTTATATTTATCTTTTCCTTTCTATTTGAGTAGGTTAGTGTTAGTTTTAGGTGTTTTATTAATGGATCTATCCCTTTATATAGGTTATATCAAGTCATAGATCACCCATAGCCTTAGAGATATCCCATTATGTCAGTTGGGTGAAGAGGTCCTAAAACAAGCCTCTTCAAGGGTATAACTCAAAGTGATAACACATATAAAATAAGAATAGATCACGTATCTATGTATGCCTATATAAAACTTGTGTAGAATCATGACACACATGTCCATGTAAGAGTAAAAGATATGCCATCCATCAACATGGATATAATACATAGATGTCAAGAATCCAATAAAGTATATTTTATGTTTAAAGTGTTTTTATATGTTTAAATGTTTTTGTTTTTTTGGTATTTTTTGAATGTGAAAGGGAAATAATATCCAATGATCCCATCCAAATGGTGATAATAGATATCTCCCCACTGTGAACGTAGTGTAATAATCTAGTGACACTACCAAGGAATATGTATAGGTGAAATATCTATGACTATAGTATTTATGGTGATTTATGTATGTAAAATATGACTCTAAGTTCATGAAGTATAAATATAATGAACAAGGGTAGGGGTTCATAGAACCCATCATTGACTACTCTATGGTTTATTTAGAATAACATAAATAGGAACATGTGCTGATCTAGATATATAGATATGATGCATAGTAGACGAGGATTCTATGGAATCAAATTTATGTATCTAATGTAAAGATCTCTCAAGTATTGGCCACCTAGTAAATGAGATTTCTTATTGCCTATTATTTTGTAGTGGATTAACCTTAGTAGGTTTTATAGCTAATTACTTGGGTATAATTTTTTATTGTTCAAGAGGATGCTCATATGGGATTCTCAAAATTGTAATTATGTGATTAGTATGAATGCATTTAACACACCTTTTATCACCAATTTTTGCACCCTAAGAGAATGTTGTTCAGACTTTTCCAAATTTGGTGAAACATGGGATTACCTCTAGACCTATGAGTTGTCTATGATAGGGGAAAACCTCTAGATTGAAGGGATGACTCCCCTTGATGAATCACATAGGCTCACTTTCACTAGTATATTACTTGATTACTTTGAAAAGGGGGGAAAATAGCTAAAGCTAACCTAACTATAGTGGTGATGCACCAAACTTTTTTAATCACTACCACAAATTTCATAATACACTAAGACCTATAAAACAACATGAACATACACAAATCCTAGAATGAAACTATTGCATCAATGTTTTGTATATGGGTAAGGCATTATAAAACTAAGAGGGAAGACTAATTACACTTAAAACCCCACAAGAGACCCCTGATGATGCCAACTACAACCTATAATAGAGAAAAAAACACATAAGGCAAGTCAATTAGGACACAAACAAGGTAACATATATCTAAACTTGATGAGATCAACCATTTAGAGACTTATCACTACATGTTATCATATAATGAGATAAAACATCATCTATTTTATTGATCAAAGGTAGAAAAATTTGGTATGGATTTTCCATACTCAGGTGGATGATACTAACTTATCTAAAAGTGGTTCAATATATAGAGAATGTGAGAGAGAAGAGAGAGAGAGAGAGAGAGAGGTGTGGTAGAATATGAGTGATAATTATCCATGATATTTAAAACCAAAAAATGAGTTATAATATAGTCTAAAAAACCTCCAAGTCCATGTTTCTCACTCCTAAAATAGCTTTAACCTTCCAAGTGGCATGGGGGTTACAAACTTACATGACACCTTGACTAGCTCCTTAGAAATTGCCCTTATTTGCATGAAAAGAGTGACAAATGTACCTTAAAACCATGAATTTTACTTTAAATAATAGTAAAACACTCATTTAACATCTAAAATTCCTTAAGCAACTCCTCTATCCTTCAATTCTATCATTCAAGTACATAGGTATCTTGTAACTCTTCATTTCCCACATCTAATTTGGTCCAAATGGCCCAAAACTCAAGTGCATGTTCTTAAAATCATCCAAACCAAATGAATGGTCTTAAAATATGTTATTAGGTCTGAAACACAAACTTTTTAACCATTTAAAACTATTTACATTTAGTAAAAAACAAATAGAGAAAAAAAGAACAATACAAAAATGTAACCTAACTTAAAATCAAGATATGAGCAATCAAGATTTAAGTAGGCACAAGGATTATAAAATCAAAGCAAGAAAAAACTGATTAAACAACCTAAAATCAAAATATGAATAATCAAGATCCACATGTATTAACAAAATGTACTTGAGAAAATAAACAAATAATAAAACAAGTTAAATACAAATGAAACACAAAATAACAAAATAGTTTTTAACAAGATAAAATAGTAAAATAAAAGACTAAAAGGGAGGCACAAAAAAAAACCAATAAATAAATAACAAATTACTAATAAAAAAAACCAATAAAAAAACACCAGTAGAGAAATAACAACTCAACAAAACAACAATGAAAACATAATAAAACACCAACAAACAAAATAAAGACATAACACAATGCAACTATAAATGAATAAAGAACAACAAATCAACAACAAAAATCAAATAAATACATAAAAACAATGGTTAATCACAAAGTTAGTGTAAATAAACAAAAAATAAATTATTAATGTAATTATAATAGAGGCATTACACTATTCGATATGGTGACCCTTGAGCTAAGACATAATTATACTAGTACAATGAGACAATAAAAAAGAAATAAAGTTTCCCCCAAGTGATAGGGAAACAACACAAAGAAAAGTGGGGCAAAATAGAAAAAAAGGAAGAGGTAGCTGAGGTAAGTGGATGCTACCTACATACTTTTATGGATGTGAGATCCAACATGAACTTCAGGTCAAATGTAGTTATCCTAAGATATGAAATAGAAAAATAGTGATGATAGGAAAAACATTTTATTGTAAAGGAATAAGGAAATGGTCTCACAAAATGGTGAGTGTATTCAAATGATTGCTTGAAAAATGGTGAGAGCATAAGATAAGTGTTTTTGGTTTGGATGTCTATAACTATATGATATTTCATGAGTCTGACATTATTTTAGAGTGGTGTCATCACTATTTCAAACATACTCAACTTATCTTGCTCTCAGACCCCTTGAAGATCCTTAAAAACTTCTCAAACCAAGAAAAAATTACCATGAGAGGAAGCATGCCTATGTCATGCCATTGGGATAAGTATGTACGGGTTTCTAGTGTTTGAAAACATTAATTTGAAGTTTTGATGAACAATGTCATCACCATTAGATTTTGCTCAAATGCTTCACCTCTCTCTTATGTTCCCATAGACATCTACAGTCCTTTTAAGAAACACAAACCTCTTTTTCATTGGAAAACCTATGTATGTAATTAGGCATGTGACCTTATTTGATCAATTTATATCAAATGGTTTGGTGACCTTGAGTTTACTTATAGCTTTTAACCACACCCTACACCACTATTCTAAAGTTTTGAAAACCTTGGTCATCCAAATAAACCTACAAGTGGTCAATGGCTTGTAGGTGTGATCTTTTGAGATGGTTTGCGAACTTGGTTTTTAAAGAGTCCTTTTAATCATGAAACTATTCAAATATCATCATGTTAAGGATTATATGAGTACCTTCATAAGACCTTGAACTTTATGCTTCTATCATTATCTCAATATAGTCTTAAGACTATTGGTTGTAGGTGGTCCTTTTGAGAGCTCTGACTATGCATGGGTTTCATGACTTATATTATCACCTTTCAACCTTCCAAATGACTTTTAAATAAATTTATTGGTGTATTGAAACACTTCTCAATACCCTATAATACTCTAAAACTCATGAATATCTCTATTTCAAGGCCAAAACTCCAACTATATGTAGGTGGATGTTTGAAGGTATTTGACTTAGTTTAAAGAGTTTTATTTAAACCAAAACCACTCTTATTTATTAAAAGGATTTTTATCATGTTTTTATGATGTATTAAAACATTCTTAATGCCCTAAATTCCAAGACCCTTGAAACATCACTATCTCAAAGCTAATTTACTTAACTTGATTGCAAGTGGATGTTTGGAGTATGACTAAGTGTAGTAGTCTTGGATTAAGCCTTTATCACTACACCATGGTTTTATTATAGTGGTAAATAATTATGAAAATTATCTCCTCAATTCATTTCAAGTTAAAATATCCCTTTCAAGAACTTCAAACCCTATAGACTCACTACTCAAGGCAAGTCCTATGACTGACTATAGGTGACTATTTTAAGGTAGTTTAATTGTGTATTAGCTTGAATTTGTAGTATTTTAGGCCTCCAATACCAATCCAAAACATCTTCATTGGCTTTATATGTCTTATTTTTGTATTAATACCTTCCTAATTCCTTTAATAATCTAAAAATCATGAACATATCTATTAGGTGGTTGCTTTGAGAATTCTGAGTGTATGATTTTGAGTTACCATTTTCAAATCTACCATGGTAATTATAAAAGTGGTAAGTAGATTTAAATATATTTATTATTTCATTAATAACTTTATTAGGATCTTTAGTTTCTTTAAAACCTCTATTTTCACTATTCATATAGTCAAAATCCTATAAGTGTGTCATTAGGTATCTTAGCTTGTTAACTTAGTCACCACTCTCTTTAGGTTCTTGGGAAATGACTCATTGATACATGACCTCAAAATATTGTAAAATCACAATGTTTCCATGTATATTAAACCTTCATAACATTGAAAACATTATATTTACCTTAGAATTTCAGGCCTAGAGGTGGTAAGTGATGAGGACTGCAACACTATTTTTTGAAGCCTTCAAAAGTATGAACATGATTGTTATAGACTAAATACAATTTAATTATTTGAATAATCATGATATATCAATAAATATATATTTATAACTCCTTTAAAATGCATGTTCAAACAATTAAATCACCATGCTCATGTAAACACATAGAACATAGTCTAAGATGGTGAATGAAGATGTGTGACCATTTGGGATTTGTATGTAATATATATTTGATAAAGAGAAAATTAATAGATTTAAATTATATTATAATACCATTAATAACCACTTAGACACACTAGACCACTTGGATAACCTATGAAACATAGAAAATTTACCATTTACTTCAAACTATGTATAAGAACCACTTTTCATGCCAAAAGGACATACACACATGCCACCATGATTAATTAATGAATTTTAAGAATATAAATACATATTATAAATCAATCCAACTTATTTCATACATCCATGAATTCGCATTTTGCACTGGAGCTACACCAAACTCAGCCTATGGGGGTTTAAGCTCTAAAAATGTAGTCTAAATTATTAGTAGTTTTTCATAAATTTAATATCAAAAATATAATAAATAATGCCATAAATTATAATACCATAGGTATCCCAAAATAGTTTCAAAATATTATCACACAACTCTACCTATACAGCCTATACCATCTAATTGAACTTGGCCTTCACTAGCTTGTGAATGGAGTGATGGAGGAGAGAATTAGTTTTCTAAAAATTTTGGACCTAAAAATTCCTTAAAATACTTTTTATTATATTTAAGATATTAAAGGACACATTTAAAATGTTTTCACTTGAAAGTGACTTCCACAAGTCCATACAACTTCCTCTAACTCCTTAAGATGGTGTTGAAATACAAGATTCTAAATTTTATCTGATTTTATGAGAGGTGTGGTAGTTGTGTAACTATTATAAGGAACTTGGAAGGTGTGAGGTATGTATTTTTCACTTAGTTAACTTTTTGGTAAGGAAAATGTTATATAAAATCACCTTTTTCACTCATTTTCACCACCTTCAAGATAGTAAATAAACCTTAGGAATTCTAAAACTTCATGAAATGTTATGAAAAGATGTTTAAGACATAAAATGAAATTAATAAACCCCTAATTAACTATTAAAAAAATTTAAAATTGACCATGCCTTATCTCTCTATGACCTGCCTAAACCACTATATGACCACAACATGACTTTACCTTAACTTTTCCAAACTAACATTAAACAGTGCTAACAAAGTTATATGAAGACTCTAGGGACCTTATAGTGTATGAAAATACCATATGACACATTTGAATTTATAGTGGGATGACTATTTTGACCTAGGGTCAAATTCAATTAACATTGTTGGTAATTCATAGGGGTAGCATGCATAAAATGTTAATAGGACCAGTAGCCTTGCATGTCCATTATGCAAGAGTCTCTTACACTCAATTTTAGACTTTAATTTTTTTGTAACATGACTTTAGAAACTGATTTACCTTCACAACACACTCAAATAAATAAAATAAGACACAAAGAAGAAAAAGACACACACATGTGCTATCAAACACTTGGGAAACATAAAAACAACATAAGAAAACTAAACAATATATAAACTAATATAAAAAATAACTCTTTCTCCTAGATCAAAGGGGAATCTTTCAAAATATTTTTCTCTATGAGATGGAGGGCATGAAGCAAGTTGTCTTTTGGGCCTTGAATTAATGTCTTCAACTCTTTCATGCTTGCCAATCTTATTGGCATGATCTTAAATGCAATAATGACAATTACAAACATGTCACCTATGAAGGTGAACTCTTCTTACACTTAAAAAACCTTCTCATGACTCTTGATTTTTGTGTTTATCTCAATCATTATCACATCTTGAATTATAGGAATAGTGTTAATCTTGGCACTTTAGAGATTGTCATGTTGTCCTTCAAGAAGCAAAACATATTTAGACTTCTTACCAGTTCTTGCAAGCTCATCAAGCTCTTTAAGGAGATTAACATACTAAAACCAATCCTCATCATTGTCCTCAATAAAGCTAAGTTATTTAATCTCATTATGCACATGATATTCAGCCTTATAAAGGCCTTCAATCTATTAAAGGAGTGTAATATGCTACCACCAATAACTTTTATATTATTTATCTTAAATAATCATAACTTCTTCAACTTCATCTTCTTAGTCATTGTGTTCTTCATCAACTTCAACTTGATTACTTGAAGATTATTCAACTTCAAGGTTGGCTACAAATTGCACAAGTTTGGGTGTCATAGTATCTTCTTTTTGGAACACATCATCAAGAGGCAAGTGATTTTCAAGAGTGTCTTCAACTTGACCAATAGGAGGTGTTGGATTTTGAAGGACTTCAAATTCTTCACAAATTTCATTGAACTTATACCATAAGTCAACTTGTTCTATGGATTCATCATCAACTTTATTCTTAATTGGTTTTTCAAACTCAACCTCTTGATCATGATCATGAGTCTCAATGAACTTAGCTTATATGATGTCCTTCTCAAACACCTTCTCTTATATTTCTTGATCAACCTCTCTATGAATAGATGCAACCTCATCAAGATCTTCTCTTTCTTCATATCCTTCTTGAAGTTTTTCAATAGTTTCAAGTTATTTTTCAACCTCTTGACGTTCCCACTTCTCTAATCTATCTATCCACCATTGGATATAGTTTATTGTCAAGTATAACTTCTCATTTATTTCATATTGGGTTTCCTCTTCAACCAACCTCCACATATTCATCAACTTTTGAATTCAATCTCTTAATTACTCTATGAGATGAAAATGGATCACATCAAGCTCTTCATCCCATGTTCTCATCTCTTATTTATCTAGCACACTTGGCATGAGTATCAACAAGGATTTAGAAGGGGAAAAATGACTTGGAAATGGAATTGAATGAAAAGGAGAGTTAGAGTATGACTACTATAATTCATGGTGAGGTTGATATGAATCATAGGGTTGGTAGGAGTCATATTGAGGTTGAAAGGAAGACACTTATTTATACTCTTCTTGATATCATTACTCATATACTTCTTCATAGGGATTCTCAACAACATCATGATCATATAAAAGGGAATTAGGATGACCACAGGACTTCCATAACTCATAGGGCTGATAACAATCTTGATAGGGTTATTGAGTCACATAATTAGGGTCATGACGAGACTGATAAGGAGGTGTATAGTAAAAAAATT
The DNA here is from genome assembly GCA_037957365.1 of Torreya grandis. Taxonomy (NCBI): domain Eukaryota; kingdom Viridiplantae; phylum Streptophyta; class Pinopsida; order Cupressales; family Taxaceae; genus Torreya; species Torreya grandis. The sequence continues at coordinate 312,808 of JARHVA010003073.1, read as the reverse complement.
CATCATACCCAACCATCCCAACTTCATGAGTCAAATGAAAACACAAGATATGATAATTTTGTTCATGATAAGTACCTAGGCTAATAAAACTAGTTGATTACATTTGGAGTTGTTATTGGTGTTTGTTGAATGCTTCCAAAAGCTAATAGGTAGAAGAACACACCAAAAGTTATTCCAATATTTTGGACCTTAGTCTCATCAAGCATGATAAAACTACTATCACTCAATTTTAAACCCTTGGAGATTTAGTTCAAGCCACTCCAAATTGAGTGGAACATGGGATTACCCTTAGGCCTATGGGTTGCCTATAATAGGGGTAAACCTCTAGATTAAAGGACTATATCCCTAGATTTGTCTTGAATGCTCATCAACTATAATAATTTCTCATTTGGATGAAAAGGGAGAGAGACATAACATAAATTAAACCTATCATAATGAGGTTATGCACCAATTCTAATTACATTTCAAACAAAATCCTAATATGCACATACACTAATCCAAATATACCTCTTGCATTAGTATTTCTCATAGAGGTCTGAGAAGAAAACTTAAGATAGGAGGACTAAACACAAGGTCATGACATGACTCTGTTAGAGAGACAACTCACTAAACTCATCATACACTTCATTAAAACACTTAAAGAGACTTACAAAAGACTATCAAAACTAAATATGAATGCAAACAAGGATAACATGCTAAGGAAGAGAATCTATCACTTAGCAAGATCAACTAACCTAACATACACATTTAAAAAATTCATGGATAAGGTAAAATATATTTTTATTTATTACTCAAAGACTAAAAATGAACAAGGCTTCACCATACTTAGGTGGAGAATACAAACTTAGCCAAAAGTGGCTTCTTATATAGAGAAAGTGAGAGAGAGGAAAATAAGGGCATAGGAGAGAGAGAATTAACACATGTCATGTGAGTTAAAATAATAAGAGGAATTAGGGAACGACCTAAATATGTCCAAAACACTATGTTTATCTCCTCTGAAGATGTCCTAACTCTCTAAATGGTGTGGAGTTAAAATTCTTGTTTGACACCTTAACTTGTTTCTTGAAACTCCCCTTTGTATTGACATGTTGAAGGATAAGTGTCCTTATTGATGGTTATATAAATTTATCCTACCTCTTTTCTCTACTCTTAAAACCTCTAAACTAACCCCAATAGGTTCTCTTTGACACACCATCTCTTTGTCTACAAATTATTTAGAGGACTCTTCATCTCTTTAGGCCTATTTTGCACACAAGTGTCAAAACTTGGATTTTTCTTATTAAAATCATATAAAACCTAGAAAAATCCATTCTAAGGCCTCAAAATATCCCCAATAGGTCATTTTATACCAAAATAAAAAAATTGGCCTTATTCTTTATAGCTTTAAAATGATTCAAATCTAATTATGTAGAGAAAATTATAGAGGATGTTTAGAATCTAAGGACATATTTCAATACCTAGTATGGCCTTACATCTCTAGGTTTAATTTTATGCTATGAGAGTGAGTGGAGGTGTACATTTTTATATCTTCTCTCTTCTAACTAGGCCTTAATTAGGCTTCCCTAACAAGAGACTAAAAAATGGCTCTATAATCTTCCCACACATGAAAAAAGAAAAATAAGCATGTGATTCAATGAGACAACATCCTCCCCATCCTCCATGCCAAATTTGAAGATCTGACAACTTGTATGGACCTATAAAATAGAAAAAATTAATCTTTTTAGGTTTATTTCATACAATTTTATATAGTATTGTACCAACAATAGAATGGGATGATGATCAAGGGAGTCTTAAACATGTTTTGGGTGGTTTGAAATTTTTTCTAATTCATCTAGAGGCATAAATCCTCATTTCTCTCTAATTGCATTCTTATGGCTATCTTAGGTAGCTAAAAATGTTTGAACTTCTTAAGGATGATTCATAAAGCCTATGAATTAAATCATACAACCAATTCCACAATATGGAATTATACCAAGGTGGCTAAATTCACCTAGGATCCCAAGTTCACATGCATCTTCTCCAATCCATGACAGGTAAAGCAAACTAGCCTCTCAAGTTGGAAGCAAGCCTTTTGTGAGGTCTAAGAGGAAATGGTTAGTGATCTGCATCCTGAAGTTAGCATGAGATCCAAAAAAATTCATAATGTCAAGGACATCTTCCTTGACCTATGCCAATGTCTACCTTATAAAAATCATTCACCAAACTCTCTTATATCCCATCAGTCTAGGCCTAGGGTTATTATGCCAGGTTGACTATCACACCCTAGGGGGCTACATTCTCTTATTTTTCTCTCTATTAGATGTATGAGCATCATGAAATGTTTGAATATGATTCTCACCATATTCTCAAGGTTTTATATGGCCTCATATATTATAAACTCACTCCACTTCACCTCTTTAGGACTCACTATCTTGTGCAGGCCTTTGTGTGATTTTAGGACTATGCAAGGTTTAGAAAAGGGTAATGATTGCATGGTATTGTTTGAGTCTGATATTATTATAGAGTGGTTTCATGACTATTTAAACCATTCTCAAATTATCTTCCTCTCAAACCCCTTGAATATCCTTAAAGATTTCTCAAACCAAGAAAAATCTACCATGAGAGGAAGTAGGCCTATGTCATGCCATTCAGATGGGTATGCAAGGGTTTCTAGTGTTTTAATTATTAAGTTTGAAGGTTTTATGAAAAAATGTCATCACCATTAGACTATGTTCAAATGTTTCACCTCCCTTTTATGTTCCCATAGACCTCTATAGTCCTTCTAAGCAACATAGATCTTTTCCTCATAAGGCAAACCTATGTAAGGACTATATGTAAGTAATTAAGAATGTAACCCTATTTTATCACTTTTTCTCAAATATTTTGGTGACCTTAAGTTTACTTCTATATTTAAACCACACCCTACACCACTATTCTTAATTTTTGAAACCCTTGGTCATCCAAACAAACCTACAAGTGGTTAATGGCCTGTAGGTGTGTTCTTTTGAGATGGTCTACCAACTTGGTTTTTTAAGAGTCCTTTAAATCATTAAACTCTTAAAATATCATCATGTTAAATATTTATTGAGCACCTTCATAATACCTTGAACTTTTTTAATCTATCACTTTCTCAAGATAGTCTTAAGATTGTTGGTTGTAGGTGGTCCTTTTGAGAGCTCTGATTGTGCATGGGTTTTAGGACTTCTGTTATCACATTTCAACCTTACCAAGGCCTCTATCATATTGTTATTGGTGTCTTGAAACATTTATAAATACCCAATGTAGACAATATAAAAATGTGTAGTATGGTTCTACTTATCGTACTAACCCTTAGACCACCTAGGGACTATCCCACAACCTTTCGACCATAAACCCTTCAAATTCCAAGCCCAAGTAAAGTTGGCTAAAATTAAATCTTATAAATTTACCTTATTAACCATTTATGGTTAGGTTGAATACCGATCTTTAGGTTTTAACCACCTAAACACTCAACTCAAAGACATCTACATTTTACTTTTTTATATTTAGCTTGCCTAATCCATGTGCAAATGAATGCATGTTCGAGTTAAGATTAGAAAAGCTTGTTGAACCTATTATTAGAATTAGTTGATCCAGCTCTCCTTTACTTCTATAAAAATAGAGGAGGATAATTAGATCAGGTATCATTAACAATCATCAGAGCTTCTTGTATCAAAGATTCTTTTGGAGTCATTCTTCTTCCAACAAGATAGCAAGTGCATTAGGGATAAAAGGTGCTACCATTCATCATTCGATGCCAAATTATTAACACTCTACTAGAGTTTCTCCAAGATCCATAATAATCCTTTAGCCAAAAACCTCAATATTATTTAGATCAGAAATAATAAAGGCAAGTATCTATTCTCAATAATTAGTTCCTTTGTTTCTTAGCAAAACCCACCTCCCATAATCTATTATGTAACCTTCTAAATCAAACTTATTAAACTAGGCCAAAACCCATATTACTTGTTGATGGTCACCTTAACTACCAATAGTCTATCCTAGCCACCGATGGTTTCCCAAATTGTCAATGGTCACCAAACCACCAATAGTCACACCCAACCACTGATGATCACTGTCAACTAATTTTAATAGTAAGTTAATCTATCCTACTAAACCTTAACCAAATCCCAACTTCTAACCCTCTACCTGATCACATAACATCACCTTATTTTTTTAACCACACCTAATTTATTTATCATTAATATATAACTATTTATTGATATAATTAGTTAAATTTATCTTTTATCAATAACTTATTGTATTCAATTTCAGTATCTTTTGTTATACAAGAAAGTAATTTATCTTTTATTTTTTGAACTTAAATAATTGAGAATGTGGATTGACAACCTCCTAAGAAGTTCATGATTTTTGGATCTATATCACACTAGGAAATACACCCAAATAATCAAACCTTTTCTTTAGTGCTTTCTTATCTATAGGTCATTCCTCCCTAAACAAAGAGGAGTCTCTACAATCATCTGATCAATGTACACACAACATACTAGATTTTTCTACCATAGCATTCTCAAGTTTCTTCTCTCTTTATTTCAATACTATAAGTGAAAAATTACTAAAACATTTTGGGATGCTTGATGGGACCCTTGAGTCTTAACTTGGGTTCATTAGTTTACAACTAGGTGTTCTTCTTCTTGTTTTGTGCTCATACAATGAAATAAAAAAATTCATTTTGGGATTAAAATTGACTTCATACATTGTTTTCTTATAATTTTATCTCACATAGCTCCATTAAAGAAAGTAACTTGATCACATCTTCACTCTTATCACACAAACAAGACCAAACCACTTACACCTAATCAAACATCAAATAATTGACATAAGGCCTGATTGGGATTTCATCACCTAGAGGTCACCTTCACCCCTTAGCTATCTTAATTTGATGTCATTAATAAGAAATAAAACCAAAACTCAGCTCTCTAGTTAAGTATAATATCTGGCAATTGGTATATACTAGTTAAGCACCCAACACCCTTATCACTGTAGTGCGTGAAGTGAAGGGGTAGGCCCCAATATCAAGCCATGTATAGATTTCCAACACAAATATTTTTGAAATCTTAAACCATCTAAAACTAGTGATAGACTTCTTATCTAGTACCTATTCTACAAACCGAATTTGAGTACCACAATTCTTAAAGATTGAGGCATAAGTTAAAAGAGAGACTAAAATTAACCTTAGGATTTAATGTGTTGTAGTGTGTGTTTATTTTCCTTGACTTTTATTGTCTTCTCTTTTTTTGATTTATGAGATTGCTTTTATTTTTTCCATCTTCCTTATCTGTATGGTTTTAACTCATCAATAACTAAGAAACCAAGTAGAACAATATCCACCACTAAACCATCTAACTTCTTCTACCTCTTCATCCATGGAGTACATCTTTGATGCAGAGAGTTCTCCCCATCCTTCTAAAAGTCCTATTTTATCTCAGATAATTTCCCAAGGTGACCCAAACTTTACCACCTTCATGGATAATAATCTTATATCCCTTTAACATTATCTTAGTAATATGTCTCGCCATACAACACTTCAATTCCACCTATGGATCCACCTTATGGTATGCCATCCCATTTTATGTGTGGCACCTCCATTACCATTTTTAACACCCAACCATTAGCCACCAAAGCATCTTTCTCTGCCAACAACCCCTTTGACACCACTATGAAAAACCAACCTCTCTAACCTACCAATACCCAAACACCCTCTACCCTAACCAACAATTATTCCAACATAGGAAAAACCCAACGTTCAAAAACCTATACTCCACTTACTATTGGATCACCTTCTACCAGCATCACTACCTTTGCTCTTGTTGTCCCAAACCCACTAACCACCACTCCACTTCAAAGGTTGGTTATTTATTTACTTTCTACCTCACCAACCATCAACACAAAAGTTACCACTTATTTATTACCTATTAACCCAACTTTGCCTTTGACCTAACCTAAATTAATCCCTCAATAGGTTCCCATTGCACCAAACCAAAGCTACATCCCTAACCCACAAAGATATGTACCTCTACCTTTAACCCAACCACATATATCCACTTACCAGTACATAACATGTACCCAACCACCTGTGTCCATGTATCCATATGTGGCATCATCCTAACAACCTTTGTCCACATACCAATATGTGGCAACATCTCAACCTCCCATAAACTATTAGTATGTTCCACCTCAATAGGATGCACCTTACAACTTTGGAGGTGCCCAACCCCAAACTAATATGGTAAAAATTTTAATGGACAAATTACTACTTTAGAGTCATCCATATCTAGTTCCCATACTATCTTGTCATATGACCAAATATATAATGAAATAATTCATCCATTTATCCCTATTCAACCCTATCCTCCTCAATGGGAACTTCCTAAATTTTCAAAATTTCAAAGTAAGGAAGACCCTTAACATCATCTAAGAGCATTCAGGCATTCATGCTATTTGATTTCCTATAATGATGTTTTCCTTCTTCATACCTTCCTCATGCCTTTATCTAGTCTAGAACTAGATTGGTACAATGCTATCATAAAACACTCTGTCTCTCTTTTCTTTTGACAACTAGCTCAGACTTTATTAGATCACTTTTATATAAACATCACTAAGAAAGTTTCCATCATTGATCTCTACTCTATTCAGTAGTTCAATGATGAGTTCATTATTTATTTCATATCCTAACGGAGAAGCCTAATAAACCAAATATCCTTATCTTAGCCCCAACTTGAGCTAATTGGAACTTTTTCCTAAGCGTGTGCCAAACACATTTCTTTCACCTTGTGGGTTCAAATCTTTAGAACTTTTGATGAGGCTTTCATCATGGCTCAAAGACTAGAGAATATAGCCATCAATGAGGGGAAACTAAAGTTGAGAAACAAGAACTCCACATTTAATTCAAATTAAGCTTCTTCCTCAAAACCTAATAATCAAGCCAACTCTATCTCTAAAAATAAGGAAATCACCAATATGATTGTCCTTAAGACTATTCCTCCACCCTATGTCAACCAACCCAACTCTTCTAACTCCTCAAATAAAAAAAATAGAAACTAAAATCTCAATAATTAGAATCAATTTAGTCTACTAAGGGAGTCATATTCTTTGATCTTGGAAAATTTTTGAAGGCCAATATTGTAAAACTTCCTCTCATCAAACCTCCACAACAATTTGACTTTTCTCATCCTGTACTAGGTTGGTATAAGGAAAATGAATTGTGCACATTCCACAGTCATTAGACATGATGTAAGTAGGTGAAATACCTTCAATGATGTCATCTAAACCATCATAGAGAAGGAGAACTTGTGTTGGATAACCCCAATGCACCCTTGAACCAATCACTCAACATTTTTAGACAACCCTTTCTTAACCATGCTCCTTATACCAATAATGAAAACAAATTAGAATCTTCTCATAATGATGAGGCCCATAATATTAGCATGGTTCTTGGTGAACTCATTGTTGAGAAAACTATTGGCCAGATCACCTCTTATCCTACTTCACTTATTGAGGTAGTTTAGTCACCAACCTCTCCTTTGATAGAAACATTAGAGGAGGTATCTAGTGAAACTTTACCTTCTTCCTCTACCATCAATCACTACACTCCTCCTTTGGAGAGCATTCCTAAAGGTTAGAATGCCTTACCTACACATCCCATAGAAGATTCACTATCCTAAACCTCAAAACCTTTAATGGAAGATAAGGATGAGGTCAACGTTTCCCTCTCTCAACCTATGGGTTTATCCTTTGAGTCTACCACCTAAGCAACTAGGCCTATCTATAAACCTTTCTCTTAACTAGTTAAAATATTGGAATTTGTATCCTAGCCTAACTTGGATTGAGCCACCTTTTGGTAGCAACTTGGGATTCCCTACATCACCAAGGAAGAACTTTCAACTATATAATTGATAGAATAACCTACCATTTCTACTATCTATCCCATTACCATTCCAACCAAGCCATTAGAGACCTCTAAAAAACAAACCATAGCTCAACCATCAAAACCATCTAAACCTAAAATAACCAAACCAACCAAAAACCTTGGCATCTTCTCTACATAGAGCTTTAGTCACCCATTAGTAAAGTTGGAATTAACTCCATCAAACCTATCAAGAAAATCCTAAACTAAAACAATAAAGAAGGTGAAACCACCCAAGATCTCAAAAACCAAAACTCTACCTCCCCTATACATTTTACCTTCTATTATAGGAGCTCATCCCTATACTTTATTTGGGAAACAAACCATACCAAAAAAACCCAAATCCCACCACCACTTTTGGTTATGCCTCAACTCCTACTTTCATCTTCACCTATTTTTACTAAACCATTCATTCCAAAACCTCCTATCCCTCAATATTCTATAGCCAAACTACCTACTATACCAAAACTAATTACCAAAAACACCACCTCATCCAAATATCTTACCACTCCTAAAAGGGCCTCCAACCTAACTACTAAAACTAAGAGCACCACTCCTTTTACACATTTAATGGAGTCATATTCACCTATATTGAAAAGGTTATTTTAAGTATCTTGCTTTAACTTACCACATATATAACCATTTGACCCACATAGTCCAAAACCATCTTGGTATAATGACAACCTAATATGCTCATATCATAAAACATCTAGGCATGATACAAAGAACTATAAGGATATCCAAACCTTAGTCCATCAAATATATCATGAGGATGACTTATTATTAAATGAACCTCCTATGAGACCAATACTAACTCAAGAACTAGAGACCATCACTTAGCATCTACTTACTCCCCCACTCTCACCTAAGAGTGAAGAGGAACCAAAGAAATCATCCACCCTAACTCTTTTCCAAATCCATAATATCCATGTGGTCACATGATCATAGGTTTAACTAAAGGATAAGGGGAATGAAAAAGTGTCCATTTCATGGACATATCCTTCTTCTAATACCTAATCAAACCAAATCTAAGCACCTTGACCAGAAACCAAACCCAAGGTGTCCATCTTGGGTGCCTCCCAATCTAACCCTTATGAGTCAATATAATGAGTAGTTCTGAAACAACTTCACCAAATGCTAGTGAAGATGTGTCTATATGAATTAGTCAATACCTCTCCCTACCATCACCAAGCACTAATAGAGGCTATGTATTCCATAGAGGTTCAATAGAAAGGCCCACAACATCTAGCAACCTTTATTATATCCCTTCAACTTTCCAACCTTGTTACCTTCAAGGATTCAAAAATACATTCTATCCATCTTGAGGATCTAGATCCTCCTCCTTTCATTGTCATGTACATCAACCAAACCCACATTAAGAGGGTTATTATTGATGGGGGAGATAGTATCAACATTATCTCCTCCAAAGCATATGACCAACCCAAACTACCAAAGAATATTATGTTAAAAACCTTGGCAGTCTTTTGATCATTCAATGACACCATGGCCAGCACTTTAGGACCCATTATCCTTCACATTATTTAGGAATTCACATAGTTCTTGAGCTCTTCTACATTATTTAGGAATTCACATAGTATAATATTTTACTGAGATGCCCTTATATATACTCTATGAGTTGTGTGCCATCTACCTTAAACCAATGCATTAAATTTGAACATGAAGGTCAGGTTGTCACTATACAAGCTAACTCAAGTATTTTATCATCATGTAATATGGCATACCAACCCAGTGACATTCTCCTTCCTCTATCCACCAAGCCCTTAAAAAAATATGAATCCATAGCTTCTTATAACAATGACGCATCTACCATTTCATCATTTGCTTCAGACCAAATCCCCAAAACATACCCCTTATAATCAACATTCTAATGTCTCTTGCTTGGGGAATATCACCTTGTAAACTTTGATGCTTTCCCTACTCTCCAAAGTATAATAAACTTGACAACCAACCTAGTTATAAACCTTATATCAGAGCCATTATTCCCCTTAAACCTTCAACTTATCAAACCCATTTCATTTATAGGGAACTTGACAAACCTCTTGACACTTCCACCATCTCCTTTTCTCCTTAGCCATTCACCTCTAATTTATCCTATTTGGATAAACCAAAAATCTCCAAGACATAACTCTATAGGTGTGCTTAGAAGGGATTTGGCCTAAGTCAATATGAACATGGATGCACAAGTTACAACCAATCAAGACCCAAAAACTACATGAAAAGCATGGCCTCATTTTCACTTCACCTAAAAAGAAAACCAACCCACCTCCCATCACCATTTTTGAGGAAGACATCCCATCCTCTCAACCACCTTCTTCATCCAAATCTAAGGATAGTGATATCATACCTCCTAACCTTTTTTTATCAACATGATTAGCCTCAGACACTTGAATTATCAAAAATATGGGGTAATCATGACTATGACTCTAACTCATCTTGAGATGATAGGGGATGGCTCTCCTACCATAATACCATTCAATATCAAGATGATGATTCCATTCTCACCTACCTCAGTGCAGAAAATCACTCTATCCACAAATCTCTTCCTCTTGAGAATTCAACTATGTTTAATAAATCCACCATAGATGTCAACTTAGGTAATTAGGATAGCTACGCATTATCAAAATTGGCCAATTACATAGATAATCAAGAATTTTTAGCCTTCCTTCAAGACCACAAAATAACATTTTCTTGGTCTTATAGAGACATGCTTAGAATCAACCTTACTATTGACACCCATAACATAGTCACCAATCATGATGCTAAGCCTATTAAAAGAACTTCATCAAATGTACCCTTACATAACCCTTCTTTTTAAATAAGAGATTTAACATCTCCTTTCTATCAATTTCATCCAACCCATAGATTATCCCTAATGGGTCTTGAAAGTTTCCCTATCACCAAAGCAATAGGGGAACTTTACATTTGCATGTATTTTCATGACCTTAACTTGGCTTGCCCAAAGGATGACTTTCTTTTGCTAAGCATTGACTAGCTTATTAATCTTATAGCTGCCCATGAGATGATATATATTATAGATGGCTTCTTAGGCTATAATTAGATCTTGATTGCCCTTGAAGATCATCATAATACTACCTTTATAACTTCTTGGGGGACTTTCTACTATCGAGTCTTGCCTTTTGGTCTAAAGAACACTAGTGCAACCTAACAGTACACTATGACCTACATATTACATGATCTCATTCACAAAATTATAAAATACTATGTGGATGCCCTTCTCAGGGAATCTAAACTTCAAAAATATCATTTAGTTTTTCTTAAGATCATCTTTGAATGACTCATCCATTACCATGTCTACCTTAAACCCAAGAAGTGTATCTTTGGGGTATTATTAGGTAAACTCCTTGGCTTCATTATCTCTATTCATAGAATTGAAGTCAATCCCACCAAATTTAAAGTAATCCTTGACATGCCTCCTCTAATCAACCTCAATAAACTTTATATCTTACATGGTAAAATTCAATCTATCATTTATTTCATCTCTTAGTTATCTGACAGATGCTAACCTCTTCACCACCTTTTGAAGAAAGACATATTTTAAGTAGCACTAGGACTATAAAAAAGACTTTAAATCACTTAAAGAGTACCTTATTTCTCCAATTTTTCTCATTCCTTCAAAATAATATCAACCTTTTTACCTATACATCTCTACCACTGACCATTCCTTAGGGGTAATGCTTGCGCATCATGATGACAAGCATAAAGAGAAAATCCTTTACTACATAAGCTGAATGCTTATAGATTATGAAACTTCATACACCCATACCAAGAATATTTTCTTCACATTTATATTTATAGCCACAAAACTCCATCATTACCTTCTCAACCATAAGACCTTTGTCATCACCAATATTGACCTGCTCAAGTACATACACTCTAAGCCTCACTAAAATCAACATATGGCTAAGTGGATCATGGTTATAGCTAATTTTGACCTTGAGTTTCTTGAAAATATGTCAATTAAATGGAAAGTCATTACTAACTAATTGTCTAAATAACCTTTAATAAATAACCACCCTCCTCTTCTCGAGTTCCTTGATGATTCCATCACTTCCCTTTCTTGATCCAAATTCACCTATCAAGTAACCATATTCTTCAATAGATTAAAGTGTCAACATCATGGGGGAGTTGGTATCATCCTAATCCCCTTTAATAATTAACCTCTTCCTTTATCCTTAAATATATATTTTTAATGTACCAACAACATGGCTGAGTATGAAGCCCTAGTGATAAGCCTCCAGATTGCTTTAGCCTTGGGAGTTAAAACAATCAAAATATTTGGTTACTCCCAACTTATGTTTAATCACATAAATGACATATAATAGTGTAATAATTATGTTTTATAATAGTATAAACAACTATTGGATGAACTATTAACATCATTTGATCACTACCTTATCCAAACCACCCTACAATCTACAAACAAGTTTTTTGATATAATGACTTATCTCACTTCCAAGATGCCATCTACACCCTCTGACTCTAAGATATTTATCATTACCCACCATCTTACCAAACCTTTTTACATAAAATCAAACTCTACAACCATCTTTACTATAGATGAAACTCAACCTGACCTTTGGTATAAGAAAATCTTCAACTATCTCAACCTTGCCATCGTTCCTTCTAATCTTTCTAGGAATGCTCAAAGAGAATTTATTTAGAGCACCTCATTTTATACCATACTAGGGATGATCCTTTATAAATTTGTCTTTAAAATTCTCCTCTTTCATTTCCTACATAGTCATGAAGCTTCTCATGCTATTGGGGAAATGTATGATGAGATTTATGGAGGACACTTTAGCAGTCTAGTTATCGATAAACGTATCCTTTTCCTTGGCTACTATTGGCCTAACCTTAACTAGGTTGTTGTGATTATGTGAAAAAGTGTGTTAAATGTTAGTATCATACCAATTTACATCATGCACCTTGACATAATCTCCAAATACACAAGTATTTTTGGCCCTTCTCACAATGGGGTCTGGATCTTATTGGGTAAATTAACCTCCATTCCTTATAGAAACAACATTCTATCATCACTACAACCAAATATTTCACCAAGTGGGTAGAAGCTACCCATATCATTTAAACCAAGGACTAAAATATCATTTAATTTATTAACAATAACATCATCTATTATTTCAGTGTTCCTCATAAAATTATCATCGATAATGGTAAATATTTTAAGAACAAGAATGTCCAAGCTCTTTATGATGCATTCAATATTAATTTAAGCTTCTCGTCACCTTATCATCCATAACCCAATAAATAGGGATAATCCTCTAAAAAATCTCTCAACAACATTCTAACTAAAATAGTCTATGCATTTGGTTGGGATTAACATTTACACATCCCCTTTGCCTTATGGGCATATCAGACTAGAATTTGAACCCCTAAGGGTGTTACCCCATTATCTCTTTTGTTTGGATTGGAGGATGTCTTTACTCTCAAATTAAAAATTAACTCTCTTTTCATATCCCTATAGGATATCTTATATGAATATGATTATCATTAAGAAAATTTAGCCCAACTTGAGCTACTTGATGAGTACCATTTAGCCATAATCAACCATATTCATGTCTATCAAGAGTGAATCAAATGTGCTTACAAAAAACACCTTAAAGTGCAAGAATTTTATATCAAATAACTCATTAAATTAAAATCAACATGTCACCAGTATGGAGAAAAGAAATTGAGGCAAGTTTGATTTCAATTGGCTTATAACTTATATCATAATGCATAATTATGGATCAGGAGCTTACCAGTTATCTTCTCTTGAAGGGAACCCATAACCTAAACCCCTCAATGCCTTGTATCTACATCCTTTGTTTTGATAAATAGGGTCAAACTCACTTTTTTATAACTTAAGTCCATCCCTTGGTTTCAACCACCTTCTTTTAAGGATAATTGATTAAAATTGAATCATGTGATCATCCATCATAGTATTATCCTGATCTTAAACATAGGTACCATAGCTTTGCCCATGACATGATTATCATGGTCCTTTCCACTCCTATAGGATGGATTATCATGATCTTTGTTTCTTAACACTCTTTTACCTATCACTAACCTTCTTGTGCTTTTAGTCTTACCTTCATAAAGGTTAGCCTCTAAGACTATATAAACAAGTCTATGTCAAAAGAAAAAATCAAATAAAATCAAATACAAAATAAAAAAATCAAAATCCAAAAATAAAAAAGCCAAGACAAGAAAATCATGGGTCATTTATGGGATTAATAGAATATTCCCTTGAAGGATAGCTACAAAAAAATATCCAAATTGTGAAATATAAGGTAGACTACTCTCTTGAAGGACAACTATCTATATATTTAATAAAAGCACACAAACTTAGACCACTCCCTTAAAGGTTGGTTGAGTGAAGCATTTATAAAAGTATATAAATTTCTTGGAAGCTTCCCACATCTATTAGTTTCCCCAATCCCTCCAAACAATACAAAAATATCAAAGGACCCATTATCAAAATATAAAAAAGGAAAAAATAATTTGGATGCCACAATCGGCTTTCATATATAGACTTCTTGTATTAATCAGTCTACACCTTGTATGACATAGACTTTAGACTGACTCTTTGGTAAAATCTAAAAGAGGCATACTAGTCTCACAAGAATATTTTATCTTCATCCATCCCCCCTTTACATACTATAAGCAAGGGATTTTGAGCTTACTTGACATTATGTGATTAAGACATCTTTTTAACCACATAATGAACACTAATGTGAAGCATTCTAAGGGTTTATGTTTACAAGTCAATCAATTTTTTTTTTAGTCCTTGCCAAATAAGAAGAATCATGACTTCTTCTTATTCTATCAAACTCAATTTTTGATATATTAATTTACAAATTTGTCTCTTGATTTCCTTATTCTTTCTCACGTATAGTTTTGTTATCAAACTTATGTATTTCACCTTAATATAATAAAATAACCATAACTATAACCACATCATATTCAAGGACAAAATCCTTATCACAATCATCAAGAACCTTGACAAGTAACATCAAGTTCATAAACCATAAAGCATTAGCATACCCAATCTCATGACCAATTGCATCAACTAGACATCTATCATATCTACCATAATTTACTCATATATTAAAAATGAATAAGCCATTCACATATGTTATCCATCACATGAAAAGGAATCATAGACTTATTTATTTCACCCATGAACATAATCATATCAATATCATAAAACATCTTAACCATATTCACCACATGAACATAGACATCCATAATCATGATAATCATCACTAACATCATAACCATGTCCAACTAATCATAGCATGCTACTCATCAACACCATTATCCATAACCATAATCATATCCATATCATAAACATAAACATCATAAACATCATGAACTCATAATCATATCAACAACATAGTGTTATAACCATGTCCAACCAATCATAACATGCTAATCATCATTACCAGTATCTATAATCAAATCCATAACATAAATGAGCATCATCATCATAAAAAATAATAACATCCATGAATAATAATTCATAGTGATAACATGATCATATTAACCATAACCACATCATAACATCATAATCATGTAAACAATATCCATCTATATCAACATCATCACAAAACATCATATCCCTATTTCAACAAATATCATCCTAACATCACCATATCATAACCAACACCTATCAACATAAATCAATATCAAAATGAACATACATTAAAGAGCCATATCATCACATGCCTAGCTAGGTGAGTCCATGTATACCATCACATGATAATCACATAAACATGATATAAATAAACAACATCACATGTACGAGAATCAACACAAACCATGAAAAATGAATAATAAATCATGATCACATCTATATACATAAAAATAATGATATAACAATGTACATATCTCTCAAAAAAGTTTACATCTCACTACACTAACTCATAGGTTCGTATCAAAATTATATCATACACTTATATAATGCAATGAATCATAGCAAACTAAACCCTTAGGGCACCACTTCCTTATGGAACCTACCCTCTTGCACTTATTTATCCACCTATAACTATGACCTACTGACTTGGTGTCATTATACTAGCCCCTATTTGTAATGACTTCTCTATACTCACCCCATTGGAGTTCATATGGTACACATCTAAAAAATAAGGCCTCATAATACCACATCTTCTCTACTATCACTACATATCTCTACATTGAGATAGTCCCTAGTGGTCCCACAACTACTGATACTCCTCTTCTTGCCTGCCAGAGTGAATTTATCTCCTACATCATAATGGTTAGCTAAATTCTAGCCTGATCTCTCTCTCTCCTATAATATAATCCACTTGACCTTGTCTTGTTACCAAGGATGCATGTGATACTACCAAGGATGCCTATGCTACATCTAGAGCTACTCATCCCTAGTCCTTTGATTGATCATTACCTATATATCTAGATCACTAACTCCCACCTGCTAACCACCTCCCCCTACATTGACATCCATGTCTTAATGACCCTCATCATCTCCTTCAAAATTGGAAACAACATATTTTTCATGGTACCATGTAGGATAACCATCTATAACATTGATATCATCCACATCAATCCTTGTAGGAAACTCCTCATGATCAATGAACTTATGAACTAGTTAGGGAGCAGGTAGTGGAAACTCTACATCTTCCCTCCTATACTTTGAGGACACCTTGGGAATATCCTAAATGAGATGAAACTATCTTCATACCCTATCAAAGAGAATAATCTCTATCTCATGATCTTACATGTCATAGATCCATTTTTATCTCTAAAGATATAGAGTATGTTTCCTATAATGATCCCATCCTACAAACCTAACATACGATCTCCAAATCACATCTCCCACAACCAAGGCATCTAGTCAATCCCTGTACCAGTCTATGTCATGTGTCCCTCTTCTAGGTCCTAAGAGGGCATAGTCACCACTCTATCTCATATATCCAACCCTCAAATCCATCTTCACAAAACCCTCCCATGATAGACCCATATGTATCAATACTAAGATGTGCTTGTAGGCCCAAAAATGGAGAACAAAACTAAAATTGATCCCATATCTCCTATGGGTGTAGAATCCCTACAGCTCTCAAAAAATCTAAACTAATAACATAAGATCCATGATAACACCGTGCAACCCAACCACATCTCAATGAACACCCCTATTAGCAAGTAAGGGAACCTCCCACTTCTCAAATATGGTAATCCATAATATGTGATTGCTATCATCATCATGGTAAATATCCACCTCACATCTCTATCTTTTTGGTATAGTGATGTGTAGTGGAAACCTTAGGAGTGCCACATCATAAAATCAAGGTCCTCTCCATATAAGGATCCATCTACCCTTCCCACTCATCACTATCAATATGATAGATCAACTCACCCCATATGGTTAGCGACATGATCCTGTAAATGTCCTCAAGTAAGATGGTCATCTCACCTATTGGAAGTATGAAAGTGTTAGTGGTAGGTTTTCATCTCTAAATGAGTGCCACTAACATCACCACATCCTAAGGTATGTAATAGTATTAAATCATGCCCCCAAGGCCCACATCCTCCATGTACTCTAAATATACATCGGTCATGCCTAGTTATACCTCATCCAATATTTGGGACACCCATTCTCTCATCTGAATCTACTCCCATGGTTGCAATGTTTGAAAATAGTACCTTAATTCACCTAATCTGACATACTTTGCCTATAAATTATACCAATTAAACCTAAATCCTACATTTTAACTACTTACCTCAATCATAATAACTCTATACATTCCAACCTCTACATAAGAATGCTTATCTTATCAAATATTTTATCTATCTTATTTACATCACTAACTTTACCCTAAAACCACTAACTTCAAACACTCAACCACTACCTAAAAAATCCAACCCAAATCTTAACTTTAACCTCCATAAAATACACCCTTCACCTATTAACCTTAACTATTACCTATTAAACCTTGCTTATTAGCTATTCCCACCACTTTAAAAGACATCCCCCTTTTATCAACCACCAATGGTTGACTATTCCTATATTCTGTTGCCGATGGTTAGAGGACCAACCATCAATGGTCACTACATAGTAACCTATTGATGGTCACCTATCTAACAGCAATGGTTGATAGTGAACAACAAGGATTGGTAATGACCACCAATGATCACTATGTAGTGACTACCGATGATCAACCTAAACCCTACCCCCTAAATCTACCTACCAAACACCATAAACAACTAAAAGAATATACCTATACCTATTCTAAATACCCTTTTACCATCACCTAAAAAAATAAACTTATCTCACCCATAATTTTGTTCCAACCATAAGAAAACAAAAACAAACCCTACCTCACATATCAATAGCTCTAAACTAATAAATGATTCAATAAACAACACCAAATACAAACAAAATTCAAGTCTTAATCTACCAAATCAAGAACAACCCCTAGCTTATTTTTTCACCACCATATTGGAGGCACCCTAAGATCCTTCACCTAACCTTTTTCTCTCCCTCATCTCCTCTACATCCTCGATCACTTGATCAACTCAATAAATACCTCACTCAATCTCTGATCCACTCACTCCAAACTAGTAAAACATCACCATTTCTATCACCTGAGTCACAGTAAAATCATTGAGGGTTAAAAAGTCATAATGAAATAATAAAACCCATAGTGATCTTTTTGACTTCACCCTTTTTGGGATGATGTTTGACTATCGATGGTCAGGGTGACCACCGATGGTTTACCTTGACCATCAATAGTCAACCAAATTTGGGATTTATCCCTCCCAAACACAATTTTACAAACAAAATTTTTGACATAAAACCAATCCAAGTACCAAATGATTGGTGATTACCTTCTCCACCAACCACAACTAAACCATGTCACCTCAACCACTAGACATTTTTTCCTAACTATCACATATTTTATGATGACCTTGCCTTGGTCCTTTTGACCACACCAACTAAATTACCATGTTGAATAGTTTAAAATTGTTCTACCTTTGTGTACCAACCTATTTGTGTCTTATCAAGATCCCTTCATACCTTGGATACCCATGACTACACCGACTTTTCCTATGAGAATTGTGTTTACAAGTGCAACCCAGCCACTACATCTAAATATAGTCATGTGGTCCACTTATCACTTATCCTTCTAATACTAACATTAATTTTATCAACCATGACAACCTTGTCAATGCATGATCTTGGCTATCACACTTAGTTTTACTTTGTGTATGTGTTTGTGCTTTAGTGCCTAACCTATCATCCCCTTTATCACCAACTTATCCACTTATAAAAACCACACCAAATTCCATTTTACCTTAGGGAACGCCTCCTCCCATGGATTGGGAAATCAAACCTTTGACCCACCATCCATTTTTTATTTTATAGCTTGCTTATACAAACTACATAATAAAAATGGGAAAATATAGGCACTATAAAACCATTCACTATGATTCTAGTTGTCATACTAACCCTTATACCACCTTGGGACCTCCTAGGGAACATCCCACAACATTTTAACCACAAACCCTTTAACTAACAATCCTAAGTCAAATCAGCTAAACTTAACCCTTATAACTTCACCTTTTCAACTATTAACAATTAGGTTTTAACCACCTCAACACTTAACTCAAAGATAACTATAACTTTCTTTTTTATATTTAGCTTGCCTAATCTACATGTCAATGAATGTATGTTTATGTTAAAATTAGACAAGCTTGTTGAACCTATTTTTTGAACTAGTTATTCTAGCTCCCTTCCTTATATAAAAAGAGAGGAGGAGGATCAAATCAAGCATCATCAACAATCATCAGAACTTCTTATATAAAATCTTATTTTTTAGGAATTTTTATTCAAGAAAGCTAGCAAACACATCAAGGATCAAAGGTGTTGCCATTCATCAATCATAGCTAAATTATCAACACTCTACCAGAATTGATCTAAGCTCTAAAATAAGACTTTATCCAACAACCTCAATATTCTTCAGATTAGTAGCAACAAATGCAAGTATCTATTTTCAATAATTAGTTTCTTTATTTCTCAATAAAACCCACCTCTCAAAATCTATTCTATAACCTTCTCAACTAAACTTCTTGAACCAGGATAAAACCCATAGTAACCATCAATGGTCACCTTGACCATTGATGGTCTATCCTAACTAATGATAGTTTCCCCAACCACTACTATTACCCAACCACCGATGGTCACACCCAACCATTGATAGTCATCAATAACCAATTTTAACAAAAAATTAATCTACCCTAGTAAAACTCAACCAAATCCCAACTTCTAACCCTCTAATTGATCCTGAATTATTACTCTATTTTTTTAACCACACCTAATTTATTTAGGATTAATATCTAATCATTTATTTCTATAATTAATAAAATTTATCTCTTATCAAGCACTTCTTATATTTAATTTTTATATCTTTTATTATAGATGCAAGCAATTTATCTTTAATTTTATGAACTTAACTATTTAAGAACATGGATTAACATATTCCTAAGAATCATTTACTTCTTATATCTAGCTCATGATAGGCAATCCACCCAACTAATCAACCCTTTTCTTTAGTGATTTCTTATCTACATGTCATTCCTCTCCAGACAAAAAGGAGTCTCTACAATCATTTGATCAATGTGCACACAACATAATAGGTTATTATACCATACCCTTCTCAATTTTATTCTCTCTTTATTTAAATAATATAATCAAAAATTTACTAAAACACCCTAGAAGACTCTAAAACTCATGAATATCTATGTTTCAAGGCTAAAACTCTAATTGGATATAGGTGGATGTTTGAAGGTGTTTGACTAAGTTTGAAGAGTTTTATTGAAAAAAAAAACAATATCCAATCCTTAAAAGGATCTAAATCATGTTTTTATTATTTTATAAAAAAATCTCAATGCCCTAAAGTCCAAGCCCCTTCACTATCTTAAAGCTAATTTCCTTAACTTGATTATAGGTGAATGTTTGGAATCTGACTGAGTAAAGTGGTCTTAAATTAGGAATTTCTCATTAAACCATGGTTATAATATAGTATTTAGTCCTTATTTATAGTCTCTCCTCAATTAATTTCAAGTTAAAATAACCCTTTGAAGAACTTCACAACCTCTACACTCATTATTCAAAGTAAATCCTATAATTGATTATAAGTGATTATTTTAGGGTAGTTTAACTATGTATTGGCTTAAGTTTGTAGTATTTTATGTCTCCAATACTATTAAAAAAATATTAATTATATTATTCTATGTTTTTTTGTCTTAAGACCTTCTTAATGCCTTTAAGACTCTAAAACTCATGAACATATCTATCTAAGACAACCTCACAATTGGTAGACTGTAGATGGTTTCTTTGAGAATTCTACATGTATGATTTTGATTTCCCATTTTAAAATTCACCATGGTAATTATAAAAGTTTTTATTCCATTTATATCTATTTATTATTTCATTCCCAACTTTGGTAGCATCCTCAGGTTCTTTAAAACCTTTGTATTCACTATTCATGCAGTTAAACTTTTGTAGGTGTGTCTTTATCTTTTTTAGCTTGTTAACTCAATGAAAACTCTCTTTAAGTGCTTGGGAGATGCATCATTGATAAATGACATAAAAATATTTTAACATTACCAATTTTACATATCTAAGAAGCCTTCATAACATTGACAACATTGGATTTACTTTAGAAATGTAGGCCTACAGGTGGTAGGTGATGAGGACTATAACACTATTTTTTGAAGCCTTAAAAAGTATGAACATGAATTTTATGGATTTAAAACCATTTTATTATTTGTATAAAATTATATATCAATATATACAACTTTATAACTCCTTTAAAATTCATATTTATAGGTTCCACATATCTATCTAAGACAACCTCACAATTGGTAGACTGTAGATGGTTTCTTTGAGAATTCTACATGTACGATTTTGATTTCCCATTTTAAAATTCACCATGGTAATTATAAAAGTTTTTATTCCATTTATATCTATTTATTATTTCATTCCCAACTTTGGTAGCATCCTCAGGTTCTTTAAAACCTTTGTATTCACTATTCATGCAGTTAAACTTTTGTAGGTGTGTCTTTATGTTTTTTAGCTTGTTAACTCAATGAAAACTCTCTTTAAGTGCTTGGGAGATGCATCATTGATAAATGACATAAAAATATTTTAACATCACCACTTTTACATATCTAAGAAGCCTTCATAACATTGACAACATTGGATTTACTTTAGAAATGTAGGCCTACAGGTGGTAGGTGATGAGGACTATAACACTATTTTTTGAATCCTTAAGAAGTATGAACATGAATTTTATGGATTTAAAACAATTTTATTATTTGTATAAAATTATATATCAATATATACAACTTTCTAACTCCTTTAAAATTCATATTTAGACACTCAAATCACCCTGATCATGTAAACACACAGAACATAGTCTAAGATGGTGAATGAAGATGTGTGACTAGTTGGAACTTGTATGAAATATATATATAATAAAGAGACCATGAATGTATTTAATTTATATTATAAGACCATTAATAATAACTCATATTCACTAGACCACTTGGATAATCTCTACAACACATAAAAGTTACCAGTTACTTCAAACTATGTATAAGAACCACTTTTCATGCCAAAAGGACATCCATAGGTTCCACAATGATGAAAAAATGTGTTTTTAGGAATATAAAAACATATTATAACTAAATATAACTTATTACATGCATCCATGAATTCACATTTTGTACTGGAGTTACACCAAACTCAATCTATGGGGTTTTAAGCTCTTAAAATGTAGTTTGGATTCTTGGCAATTATTCATAAAGCTAAGGGAATAAATACAACAACAAATTACACAAATTGGAATCCCATATGGGTCAAAAAAATTTCTTAAAATATAATCACCAAAATCTACCTATAAATCATGTACCATTTGATTGAACTTGTCCTTCACTATATTATAAATGAAGCGATGGAGGAGAGAAGTAGTTTTCTACACATTTTGGATCTAAAAATTCCTTACAATAATATTTATTACCTTTAGGATATGAAATGACACCTATGAAACATTTTCACTTGTAAGTGACTTACATAAGTCTGTAAAACTACCTCTAACACCTCAAATTTGCATTAAAATGCAAGATTTTGACTTTGTTCTGATTTTATGACATGTGTGGTAGTTGTGTAACTACTCTAAGGACCTTGGAAGATTTTTCATATGTATTTTTCACTTAAATTTTTTTTCACATACAAATGTTAGCTAAAACCACCTTTTTTACTCATTTTCACCACCTTCAAGATAACGAATAAACCTTAGGCATTCCAAAACTTCATGAAATGTTATGAAAAGATGTTTAAGACATAAAATAACATTAATAAAACCCTAATCACCTATGACAAAACTTAAACATTCCTTATCTCTCGATGACATGCCTAAACCATTATATGACCACAACATGACTTTAACTTAACTTCTCCAAACCAACCTTAAAAAATGCTTACAAGGTTATATGAAGACTCTTGGGACCATATAGGGTATTCATGACAAGATTAAATTTATATGGGGGTGACCAATTTGACTTGATGTCAAATTTGGTTATCAATAACCTCATTAGTATGTTTTTCATTCTCATCATTGGTATTAACCTAATCTATGGGATTCAATCCCTCAATGGATTTAGGTATATTAGATATTTGGAGGTGAATTTTAATGTGTTAAATAGGCACAACTCCCAATATAAGGTTATTACTAGGTTGCATACAAAATAATATAATTAGGAAATGAAAAAGTATAGCAATTTAAAACCCTAGTTGACTAAAAATCCTAAGAATAAAAATGTTTTCATTCATATTAATATGTTTCACCAAATTTTAACCCTAAAATTTATATATTGGGGTTATCTAGGGTTAAAGAGGTAGATATATCCTAGGGCATAAATATGATAAACTATCTCTATAGCATGCCAATTAGGTGCTAAAATTAGATATAAATATATGTTTAATTCATTAAATTAAGAGAGGATAAAAATAGTAAGTAAAACTATTATAGATATGGAAATGAAAAAGAATTAAGGTATTTAGATTATTATAATCTTAATGTAGTTCAAAATCTAAAACATGTAGAAAGTAGATTGGAAGATGATTCTAGAATAGTCATTAGATTCTAGATTGAGTAATATTAGAGCTATAGATACTTGTGTTAGTGTGGGATATTTGTGTCAACACTACTATTAGAAAATCATGCAAGTGTTTTATATGTAATGCCTATTGAAAATTTATGTGACCACTTGGATGCTTCTGAGTTTGTCTTCATCTTAGTAGTGTATTTAAATCTAGGTCATGGATTATCACTATTCATGAATTTGTAAAACCCTAGTTCTTTATCCTCATGGTGACCTTGGATGAAAATGGATTAGTGGGCACATATTTTTGAACTAATACAAAATACCCTTCTATCAATGAACATTACCTACATAGTCAATAATTTTAATAGGTCCCCAAGGTCATGTAAGTATTCCCTATGTGTTTGATTGTGTGTGAATCATGTAACATGTGTAAATAAAGTAAAACAATGACTTAACTTGTATCTTGGAGACTATATCTCTTGGGCTGATCCTTCAATATTTAAAACTTATTTACGTGTTTTTTGTATGACTGATATAAAAATAAAATAAAATGGGGAAGCTTTTCTAACTTGAGTGCTTGATTGAATGCCTTTTATAAGTTGCCTGATGAGTACGTAAGAAATTCTTAGGTGAGCAATGAATGAGGGTTGATCTTGTATTTATATCTATCCCTTTTGAGAATTAACTCACATTAAATTACTTATCTCAACCATTATTATATATTTTATTAATTTAGATGACTTTAGGGCATTTAACACTTACATCAGAGTAGGACACCTGCATCGATGCATGTGTATTTTCTGGATGCTAGTGTCCAAGGAGAAAGAAAGTAGGTATAGACTTAAAAATTGTAGAGATAGAAGATAAGTATATTTTAATCCTTCAAGTAAATATAGAAGGTCTAGGTCATCAACATAAGACTGGTTGGACTAAGAGATAGGCCAAGGGGCACAAGATAGAGCAGATATGAGACTTTGGAAAGCTATGAAGGACTAGAAGTGTACAAGATTGAGGTGATATGTAATCCATATAATAGTATCTAAAACTACATTGGCTATCTAATATAGTTTATTTTTACCTATTATTACATACTTTACTATATTGACCAACTTAATATAGTCTTATTTTTATTATTTTCTAGAAAACATCAACCGTATCAATACAATCTGATTTGAGATCTGCTAATAGTGTTGAGTATGATGCCAATGTGAATACTTGAGTATTCATGTTAGATTTCATTTATTTTTTATTTTATTATCTTATAATGGTTATGTTATTTAATGTCCAAGATTAATTATTTGGTCAATATTAGACACTTTCTAAGATCTTCCTAAAAAATAGCTAAAAGTGCCAATTAGAGTCCAATTCACTAAGTCTTTAGTTACCTTAATTTAAGGTCATTTTATTAAAACTTTTACATTTATAATTTTATTTTTATATTTTTATTTTTAGAGTTCTATTTTTAGACATTCACTTATCTAGTGCACATGAGAGTGTGCATGTTTGCTTAATTGATGAAGAAAATTATTGCATGATTTCTAGATCTTATCAGTGAGTTAAACTTGTTATCTTAGATTCTTTTTTTAATTAAAGTTTCTAATTTGACATTAAATTTTCACAAAATTTTCTTGTAATTGGTTAATTTTAGCCTTTATTATTAATAAAATATTGTGCACAAGTGTAGTGTAATAATTATTCCTAGAAAATATTTTGTTCATATTGTTATCTATGATATTTTATTATAGGTTTTAAAAAATAAAATCCAATAAGCATATGTATTAAAATTTGAATTTGTTCAATATAATTTTTGTCAATAATCACACTTACAATAATACTATATTAACAACTAATAATTCTAAGATAGTTTGGTTGATATATAACTTCAATTAGAGTAAATAAAATATTATGTGCATTCCATCCATACATAAAAAAAAAATCATTTTATATTAGAGCCTCATTCAAGAAAGGTTAAAAAGTGTTTCAATCCATTATCAATAATATCATGGCTTTTGTAAATTCTTCTTCTATGAATATTCCCATCTTCAAAGGTGACAACTTTGACTATTGGAGAGATCAATTGAATATAATTATTGTATGAAAAAGAGTTTAAGAGAATGTTACTCATGTGTACACACCATCTAAATATTGGCATACTTTGACTCAATATTAGAAAATAACAAAAAAAGGATGAATAAAATATGTATGCACAAGCTTTCTTCTATCTTCAAAGTGCCATAAACCCACACATATATCCAAGAATTACTGGTTTTAAACATTCACATGAGGCATGGAATACATTGGAAACTTCATATCAAATATATATTAAGGTAAGATAATACAAAATAAAAACTCTTAAAATTAATTTTTAAGATTTTATAATGTTAGATAATGAAGGATTTAGAGAATATTTCATAAGGATAAATGACTTAGTGCATAGAATGAGGGTTTATGGAAAAATTATACAAGACAGTGTTATAATAAGAAAAAATTCAAGACATTTAACTCAAATATGGGTGCATATTGTTATCAATCTGGAGGAGTGTAATGATATTAAAAATATAAATTTTGATGAGTTAGTGGGTTCTTTCATATCCCATGAGGATAAGATAATACTATATGTAGGAGATCAATAACAAACACTTGAAACCAAGACAAAAGTTTCAAAGACCAAAGAGAAAAATAAAAATAAGAATAAAGGGAGTTAAAATACATAAAATTAAAATGGAAAATATTAAGGTAAATTCATAGTAAAATTAAAAAAATGCTTCACTTGTCATTATTTCAAAAAATAGGACACATGATAAAATATTACATGATACTGGCAACTAAGAATCAAGTAAATCAAGAAAGTGAAAATAAGGATTGTCAAACTAAAAAAATATGAGGTTAAAGAGTAGTAAAATTATTTTCTCACATTTAATTTGGGAATATAGGAAGAAAATATTTTTTTATCTCTTGATTTAGGTTGATTAATTCAAATGACAAGTTACAAAGATGGTTTCAACAAGTTATATTATTCCTTCAAAATCCAAGGGCAATTGGGAAATAGAAAATACATCCAAGTTGAAGGAAAAGGAAGAATTAAAATCACCAAAATTAAAGATAAAAATGTTGTAAGTGAAGGTTTTAATCCTTTATAATTTTATTTTTAGGTTTTATAAATTCCTATAAATGTTTCTATTTAAACATGAAACGATACTAGCTCTTTCCAAGATACTAGTCGTCCATATTAATCAGCTCCAAGTATGAAGTAGAGTTTATTGGATTTTAATATAGATAATAAATTGTTAGATCATAAATATGATATGAATATCACAATGATTTATAATCATTAATTTATTTATTTTTAATGATGTTTATGAGTAAAATACTATTTTTCATTATCATCTATGGTTAGTGAACCTATAAGTTATGCAAAAACTAGTCAAAAAAATGAACGGTTTGATGCTATGAAAATTGAGATGGATAAAATTGAGAGTAATTACACATGGAATTTGTTTATATTATATTTAATAAATATGTCATTGGAACTAAATATGTCTACAAGACCAAAGTAAAGAGTGACGGTATTATTGACAAGCTAAAATCTAGACTAGTTACAAAAAGATATACACAAACATATGGGGTTGACTATGAGGAAATTTATGCACCCATGGATTGTAAAGATAATATAAAACTAATTATTTAGTTAGATACTTATAAAATATGAAAAATTCATCAAATGGATGTCAAAAATGCATTCCTAAATGGGATGATTGAAAAATAAGTATATGTGGGAAACCACAAGGTTTTGAGATTAAGGGTATATAATTTTAGGTATATAAGTTGAATAAGGCTCTTTATGGGATGAATAAATATAAAATATATAAATATTCAAGAATTTATAGTTTTTTATTGGATAAATTATTTGTAATAAGTCAAAAAGAATCAATTTTGTACATACAATTATTAGTTTCTAGTGTTTTATATATTTGTCTCTATGTAGATGACTTGATATTTATAGGTAGCTCTATGGAGATGTTAAATATATTCAAGAAAAATATGAAATATAATTTGAGATTACTTATATTAGACTTATGAACTATTTTATTACCATGTAAGTGCATCAAAATAATGAGGAAGTATTCATTTGTCAAACTAAATATGTCCAAGACATGTTAAATAAGTATAATCTTTAAGATTCTAAGCCCATTGACACTCCAATTTCATGTGGATAAAACATAATGAGAGAGTATGGGAGTATTTCTTCTGATGAAAATAATTTTAGAATCATGGTGGGATATTTTATGCATCTCACTATGACAAGATCTAATATTAGTTATGGGGTTTCACTAGTTTATAGATTTATAGGCAAATTGTCACTCAAGCATTTGAAAGGAATGAATATAGTTTTTATATATGTAATAGGCACTTATAATCATGGTATTAATTTCAAAAAATAAATTTCATTATGTTTAATTGGATACATAAATTTATATTGGGGATGATCTCTTGATGACATGAAGTCGACTTTGGATTATTACTTCACATTGGGAAGTGGGTTGGTATCATGGTCTTCAAAGAAATAATATAGAGTTGCATTATCCTCTACTATAACTGAATACACAATTCATACATCATCTTTCACATATGGATTATTATTGATAATACTTTTAGTTGATTTCATAGAGGCTGAACTTGAACCAACCAACATTTTTGGTGATAATAATGTCGAAATACAATTATCCAAGAATCCAATTTTCCATGCTAGAAAAAACATATTAAAATCAAATACCATTTTATTAGAGATTTGATCAATTATATACTTTTTAATTTAATATTTAAGAAGTGAAGATCAATTTTTTGATATTGTCACCAAGGGATTACATAATCAAATTTATAAAAGATTAAGAGATTATAGACATCTCTTCTCTATGCATCAAAAGGGGAAATGTTGAGTATGATGAAAATAAGAGAACATTATTATTCATGTTAGATTTATTTTATTTGACATTTTACTATAATAAAAGGGTTATTTAATTTAGTCATATTCTATATTAATAATTTTGTCAATTTAAGACACTTTCCAGGAAACTTCCTAAAAAATAACTACAAATGGAAGTTAGAATCCAATTCATTGAATGTTTAGTTAACTTAATTTAAATTTATTATATCCAAAATTATATTTTTAGATTTATATTTATATTTTATATATTTATAATTATATATTTATATTTCTATTTTTAAACTTTCACTTGTCTAGTGTGCATGTGAGTGTGAATGTTTGCTTAATTGATTAAGGAGATTCTTCCATGATGTTGATACCTTAGTAGTGAGTTGAAATTATTATATTAGAATCCATTTTTATGAGTCTATTTTTATATTACTTATTTTTTAATTAAATATCTTAATTTAGAATTAACTTGTCATGCAAGTATCATGTAATTAGATAATTTTAACCTTTGTTATTAATAAAAGATTTAGCACAAGTGTGGCACAATAGTTATTATTGGAAAATATTTTTGCATATTTTTATTTTTTATTTTAGTTATTCAAAAATAAAAAAACAAGCATATGTATTCTAATTTTAAATTATTTAGTGCAACATTTTTCAACAATTGCACTTACATTTGCACTTACAACACTACTAGATTAACAACCCGTATTTCTGGGAAAGTTTGGTTGATATATAGATTAAATTTTAGATTAAAAAATAATAATTTACACTCAATATATATATCAAAACATTTAATTAAAACCACATTTTATTCTTGAACTGCATCTGCTAGCTTGATATAGTCTTTCCTAATAGACTAGAGAACAAACTACATCGGCTTGGTCAATACCATTAGTTTTATGTAAATAACCATCTTTTAATATCAGTCTTATGGTCTAGTAAACTTCATGACATCATCACGTAAAATATTCATTAGGTTTATTCTCTTCCTACATTTTCCACCATTGAAGTCAACTCTTCATGGTCCAAATTATCCCAAAATCATTATATATATATATATGGTTGTAATCAACCAAATTGATGATCTAGATAATTACAACATTTTAAAGAATCTTGATGATATTTCCATTTATACTCCACTCAATAATGGTTGTTTCAAACAAATCCATTCATCCTATACAACAGGTTGGGAAACTAACACTAACATTGGGAAAAATCCTCCTAATCCTAATATTTATAATCCACCTCCTAATACCTCTAATAATAATCCACCTATTGAAACAACTCAAATACTTACACAAATGGTTCAATAAATGAACATTATTCAAGCATATAATAGCTCTCAAATACTCCAAATACAAAACCACATTTTATAAATGGCTAACTAACAACCTCAATCATCATGACTCAACCAAATTAGAATTTTGCCCCTCTTCTTAGATATTCTAATGGGAATATCATTTCATCAACATCCTATTCATAACAAGATGCTTCAACAAATCCAAAGTAAAAATTTATCTCCCTTCATTATGTCCATAGACATTGGAAACATCTCTCTAACTATCACATATAATGTAATTAAGGACCCTACATTTTTTTTTCAAATATTTTGGCAATATATATGAGGAATGGGTTCAAACTAATGATTTTTATCCTACTAATCTAATGATATAATCAACTTCCTAGTCATTCCATTACACAATTAGAAGATTTGGTCAATTATCTAGTTAAGCACTTCCAAAACAATGATCTTAAAAATAACCTTAGCCTTATCTCAAAAAGAAGAACATAACATGAGTGATGAATTTTATTTAAAACTATTTTTTACCATTCTTAAATCCCCTCTTCAATATAAGTTTATGATTCTCTCCCCTCACACCTTAGAAGAGGCCATTGATTAAGACAAATGGAAAGATTTACTTTTAGATAAATTTGAACCTTCTCAAATTACCAAAAAGTAATCTTCCCATAGAACAACTAATGAAATCACCACTAATCTTCATACCAAGCCTCCTCAACACAAAGAAGGAACATATACCTCATATAATAAACTTCCCTTTTGTAGATTGAGACTCCAAGAGAGGTTAGTCAATTTTTAGTGAATAAAATAAAAAAAACTTGAATACCTAACTTCTCAATCCTAATACCTAAGTTGAGCTATGGACTTTAAATAGGAAATTAAAATTGTAAGTTAAAGAACCATGATTTTACCTCCCTTGAATATTTACTTGAAGACTTGTCTAAAGAGACTGAGCTTGCCTTGTAGATGTAGAAGTCTTTGTCAATGCTTGAATTCTTGTGTGACTAGCATCTCTCCTTATCTACATATGATTTGTATTTAGATTGGCATGAGAGTGTTGAAGTAATGTGAATATCTAATATGATTTATACATATTATGTTTACTTCAATAGAGATTATTGAAATGAGAGGTGTGAGGCTTGCATTTATAGATTTCATAAATCATTATGAACCGTTCATCCCATCTCAAAATGAAGGGTTGAGGATCAATTCTCAACTCAATGATTACACATGTGGATTGTGTAAGAGAGGCCATTCAAGTCATTTTTTGAGAATGGAAGGAATTTTAGAAGAAAATTGTAGTCATTAGTCCTCTTGAGTGTATAAGAGGGGTATAAGAGAGGTGTAAGAACTTGTCTTGAGTGGGTAAGGGAAGTGTAAGACATGTCATAACCTTTTCTTTCTTACACACTTTGTTTGATAATTTCTCCTTGGTTGAGGTTATATTCCAATTTTGGATTTAGGAAAATAAGATAATTCTAATTCATGGATTTTCATATTAGAGGAATGATTAGGCTTGATTAAGTGGGATTAATTCATAATTATAAGGAAGGTATATTTTTCAATGTTTCTATTTATCAATCAAGTATTCACTTAATTTTCTTATGAAAACACTTTCAAAGGGTTGATTTAGTTTAGGATACACTTGATAATATTAATTATGAAATACGATTTAATGCCCCAATTAGGGATGAAATATTGTAATTTTGAGTTAAAATGCCAGTTATATGGGTAAATTAGGTCTAGTGGTAATTTATAGTTAAATTTACATGTAATTACAAAAAGTTATTTTGAAAGTAGTTTAAACATAGAAATGGTTAAAGTGAAGTGTCTACATTTCCCCCCTATTTTAGAAGGCATTATGAGACATTATTATTAATAATGTATTCTCAAATATTGAGAAAGTCATTAAGAATAAATTCGATAACACTTAAATAATAATGTCTTCACTCTTCTCCTTTTTGAAATTTTACTAGTTGGTAAACTCAAATTGATTCCCAAAAGGATGCTTGATTATCCCTATATGCCACCTCAAGGGGATGATTGGGGAAGAAATTTAAATAGATAGACCCTCAAAAAAGAGAGAAAGAAACAAGAATGGAATAATTTAAAATAAAAAATAGATGATGGACATGGGCCCAAAAAGAGAAGATTTGATCATTGATTCAAGGAACTACCCTAGTGAGGTAAATTTTGTTGTTGATTGATTTAAATGGTTTTCCCTAGTAGGGTATATTTTCATTTTGGAAAATGATTATCTAAGCCATTGATTAGTTAGTTGGGGGATAGTAGATAATTAGATATTTTGTTACAACATCACTGATTATACTTATAGATCTTGATTTTCAATATAGAACCAAAAAATATGCACCATGGTATATAACACCATGATGATTAGGGTGTAATGTGCATAAGGACTGACCCTAGATCCAAAAGATAATTTAAAATAATGCATCAATGATAGAAAACATAATGAAAATAATTTCATATGCCAATGGATAGACTCAAGTACAACTACATAATAAGAAGCATCATGATGATGACCCTACCAACATAGTGGACTGAGTTGAGTCAACAATAGAAAAAGGGAAACAAACAAACATGAAAATAAGTAAGAAAATACAAACTAAAATAAAATCAACAAAAATCATCTAGTTTTTTAAAGAAATGCACCAAGAATAATTAAACATGATCATTTTTGACAAACTGTAGTCATATAAAATGTTAAATTTGGTAGCTTGAGTGTGTCTTGTGACACCTAATCCATAGGTCCATCTTGCATGCTCTCATGACCCTTCTAGGCATCTTTTAACTAATTCCTAGTCATTTATAGGCTTTTTAGACCTCATTCTAACTTAGTTAGGACTCAATGTCCATTCTTATTCCATCCCCCAAGTATCATACCCTTAGGAAAATAGCCCCTAAGTTGTACTATAGTGATGGACCCTAGGGTGTCACCTTTCCAGGACTCTTATCCAATCATATTTTGATCCTAAGTGACCATTTTCCCCAATTCCTTTTCTTCATTATGTCAGCCTAATGTGATTGAATTTAACCCATGACCAATAGCTCTCTATAAAATCCCATTAAAAGTTCATTTATAGTGCTGACAATTATCATAAAGCAAAACATAAAATACAAGCAAAACCACTAAGGTAAATTTCCCTATTCTCTACATACAACCATCCAATACAACCACAAGCTTATTCAAATCCTTATATCAATCCCTATCCACCTCAAGTACACATATTTTAGAATTTTTACATATTCATTACACTATTGCACAAAGCACATCAATTGGGAGAACTACATATGGCTTGATCCCTCTTTGGAATATTGGTATGTAGGTAGTGTTCCCACACAAGGGGTATCAATACATGATCAATGCATCTTACACACACTAATCCCCCCTCTTTCTCCAAGTTTTCATTCAATTTAAATAACAAGGAAAACCTAGGTTTGGAGATTAAATTAGTTTTACAATGAGCTTCATCGAAATTCAAGACTTGAAATTTCACAGGTAGACTAATATAGGGATAGTGGACAAAACCTAGAAAAATTAGATATTTATGACTAGTTTGGACAATAGCAGTAGGACCTAGACTATAGCATTAGACCCTAAAGTGTCCTATTTTTGGTGTTCCTATACTTTCACTAAACAAAATATAGATCCTAATTTGTGATAATGTCCTAGTCTTGTACATCCAGTATTAGCTTTTGTCTCAGTCATCTCAGTCTAGTTTAAGCTAAGTTATATTTCTCTTTAATTATTACTATTTTTAGAAAAGTTCAAATTAAAATTAAATTATACAAATTAGTGGCTTAATTATTGAAATATTATATATTGATTTAATTATCTTAGACCTTTAAATAAATTTGGGATAAGACACCAATATTCCCAAAACTATTAAATCACAAACACACAAACACACCATAGAATAACCAAGTAGTGTATCATTTGTGTGTGTAAAAATAAGGTGTTACTCTTGGGTATTTTCCCCTCTAAGCTCTAGAGGACAACTAATAGGTCAGGTTGGTAACCTAGAAAGAAGGGGGAATAAAATTAAAAATATGGGATGGCTAAGTTGACTCCAAATGCCCCATACAAGTAGATTTTGTTGACATAGTCCTATGGATTTCAAGCCAAATGTAGCTCTCCCAAGGATATATGATAGAATAAAAATGATGATAATTAAGATATTTGATTATATAATAAGAATAGGAAATGGTATACTTGTAAAATAGTGAGAGTGTTTTGAGGTAAATCAAGAAAAATGGATTGGTAATGAAATTGAGATCAGTCAAACTAACCTAAGATACAGCATGTAGCCAACCACTACCTACATAGTCTATGTGGACTTCAAGATGATGTAGTTATCCCAAAAATGGGAGTGAAAATGATCAATAATGGCAATGGTAAATGAAAAATATCATGGTTGGAAAAGGGTTTACCACTTAACAACTACGGTGAACTGTGCCATCTATAACAAAACCAAAGGCCACTGATGGACATGATGATAAATAAATTAAAATTTTTATGGATTAATATCTCTCATGGAGTTTTCAAGCCCCTTTTTGGACACTTTTTTAATTTTTAATTTATTTCTCAATATTTTTAAAAATTTAAGGTTTTTTCAAACTATTTTAAATGTTTTTGGGTTTTGGGCATCTTAACTCAATAGAGGATTACGAGATACATGATGATAAATGGAAAGAGAGTGGATTAAGGGGTGACTAAGATAACCTCAAAAATTAAGCATTGCATACATAGTCAAAATAGAACTATGGTTAATGTAGTTAAACCCTAATGGAAGTTACTATGAATCAACAAGGTTAAAGACATGAATGACATATGAACAAAATTGTTGATACAAGATTTAACTAGAGCTAAAATCTGAATTTTAAATAGCCTCATATAGGGAAATCATGTATAAGCTACTCTATAATACTACCTATCCTGGATGCACTGATGGTGACCAAATATGAAGAATATGTTTGAAATTCTCTTTAAATGCTAGCATATGGAATAATTTGGTGTATTGATAAACCAAAATCAAGATTAATAATGGTAATAGGATGATGGTATAAGATCAAGATGAACCCACTTAATTGTAAATGTGATGAATAGAGTGGTGGTTTTAGGTCATATACAATGCTCATGAAGTTAAATGTAAAACTACATGATATGCATAATATTTATGTGATCATCTAGTTATTTTCCATATGGTGTATCCAACCTATATGCTTCAGATCCATAGTTTGTTTTGATGATGATTAGACCCAACTAATTAGGTTCAAAACTTCCCTTATTTTCATGGGTGGCATTGGTATTATTTTGATTTTATTTTATAAATAGATCACAAAGTTAAAAGTCTCTATGTTTGATGTGCTTATTATAGCTATAACATAACCTATTATAATAGGCCTATAGCTTGTTCAAATCAACTACCCATAAGCAAGTCTAATTCTTAAAACTGAGAAACTTTGTAATCTTCCTCATCAATGATATTATATAATAAAATGACTAAAGAAAGTAACTTGATATTTATAGGGAGAATAGATTTCATTCTATAAATAATGGAATACAATTTGGCTCCTATTGAGGTATAGGTATTGGTACGGTATGCCTAGAGGGTGGAAAATAGTTTAAAATTCCAATTATGTTCAAAACCATTAATAATATTTTTAACAATTTGGATAATTTTTTGTTATATGCTTCAGCATGACCATTTCTTTAAGGAAAATAGGCATAGGAAAAGTGTTTTTTGATATAGTATTTGGCACATAGGGCTTTAACGTCCTTAATTTTTACGTAATCACCATTATCAAAATTGAGATCAGAGGGAATGCCAAAATGACAAATGAGATGATTGATGATGAATTTTGAAATTGCTTCCCAATTACATAAGTGAGTGGAATGGATTCAACCCACTTAGTAAAATATTTAGTTACAATAAGGATATGTTTATAGATGTCTAATGAATCAGGATTGATTTTCCCTATGAGATTGAGTCCCCATCTAGAAAATGGGCATGGCATAGTGATTGACTGAATCAACTAAGCTAGTGAATGAATGAGATTGGCATGATTTTTACAAGCCACACACTTTTTACATATGCACATGTATCAAATTCCATAGTGGGCCCATAATACCATGTATGTAGGAATTTATTATCAAGGACCATGCCACTAGTGTGGGCTTAACAAATCCATTTATGCACTTATTTAAGTGTTAATCTAGACTTTGTTGAAGCTAAACAATGAATTAAAGTTTCATCATATATTATATGATAAAGTGTGGTAAAAATAACAATATAAAAAGAAGTGGTATTAATGAAGGCTTTTTTTATGAGAAAGGTTGGAAGGGATAATATTGTCATGAAGGTAAGCATATATATTGGAGTACTAAGGCAATATGGGACAAAAAATGTCACATACCATTTTATATTTAGAGAATTAATGAGATGGCCTTAAGATATGTTCATTAAGAAACCGATAATCTATAACATGATTTGTAATTTCTATTAGGGGGCCAATCATTGCCATTAAATTGGTAGTTTTGTTTATAGCTCTTGAAATATGTTCAAATTGAATGTATTCAAAACTCTACTTAATACAGTCCACATATTCTTGTAAGGAATAAATTTTTCATCTTTGGTATGTTTTTTCTCTATTACTTGGTTAATAATAAGTTGAGAATATCCATGAATATGTAATTTATTAATATTCCATTGTACTAGTGGATGAATCCCTACAACGAGTGCTTCATACTCTATGATATTATTGGTATAAGAAAAAATGATGTGAAATGCTTTGGGAATGATATTTCCTTGTAAAATTATGAAAATAATATCGACTCTTGATCACTGATAAGTGTAGGAGCCATCTTTATGCACTTAAATTTTCTAACTTCATTTATCATCACTAATATTATTATTAGTTGACACTAACATCTCTAATTTCATCTAATAATCACTAATCTTCCCAACTCTATCTAATTACTAATTTACTTCTAATCATTTATCTAGCATCCCCCTTCATTATTATTCATCATAATAACCTTATCCCTTCCCATTTCTTCATTAATTCATCTAAATCCACATTATCTACTAATTAATCCTTCTTATCCATTATATGAGAATTTAAAATTCCCTTCCGCCTACCCTAGCCTATAGTATCCTCTCTTATTCCCCTAGATTCTCTAAACCCACCTAATCACATGACTAATCATCTACTAATTGTCATTAGGCTTCCAAAAAGACTCTAGAGGCTTCTACCTCTAGAATATTCCCTCCTTTAGAATCATCTAAAAAAAAATTAATTCCTTGAATAATTCTCTGCCATTGATCTTCCTACACCCAACTTTAAATTTTGTCGATTGATTCTCCCTCCTTCCTCTATTTAAATCCATCCACTCCTCCACAAGGATACACAACTATAAAATCCATGATCCTTCACGTTAAATATTCTATCAACTAAATCTATCAAACTGTCATCCAAATCTTTTGATTAAGCTAATATCATGCTGAAATTTTGAGTCTATTTGTAAGAAAGATCCATCTATAATATTTAGTATTTTTATTTTAATAATGTTTGGAAACATTTGGATTTACATTATAATGTTGTTTTAAATGTTTATTTTATTACATTTTGATCTAATGGTTTCTAATTTTGATGGTAAATTGTAGATTTGGGTGTTTTGGATATAATTTATATATTTAAATCAATTGAGATCAAATTTATCATCTCACATTTGGTGACCATAGTGGGAGACCTCCTTTAAACTAACCCTTGTGTGTGTAATATGTGTTAAATCAGCTTGTAGGATTAGTTAGAAGAAGATTGGGCTTTAAAATCTTGATATTTTCACATTCTAGATGAAGTGTGATATTTCACTATAAATTATAGTTATATAAAGATAATTTTGCAAATACCAATTGTAGTTTTGACTAACTACATGGACCTAACTGCTAGCCATTAATGTCCTAGGCAATTTTATGAATTATTTCAAAATCACCTCTAAATAGTTATGGTTTTAAAACTCATCTATGGCTTGGCTATTATAGTTATGATTTTGACTAAATATTGTATAAAGGTTAAACATTAAGCACTTTAACTTATTATTTTTATGATTTGAACTAACCTAGTTGTTTTGTAGGGATAAATCAAAGTTTTGTCACTCTTAAAATAATAAGGTTTCTTATATTAATCAAAACCACTTATCCTCATTTATGATTTTGATTTTCATCTATATTTTTGCATCTATGGATTTTGGTTTTGATTTAGGTGTAAGGTTATTAACTAAAAGTTGTGTTTCTAATCCCTGACAATTTCATTATAGGAAAGGGGAGATTCTAATCAAACAATACTATTACCCCATAAATCACCTTTCTTGGCTATATTGTGTAATATCACTTATACATAGTAGTGGTTTTGAATCCTAGTTATTGTTTTGAAGGTTGTAAAAGTGATTTTGACACTAACTAGATAAAAAAATACTATCTTTATAGTTTATGGTCTTTAGTCATAAATACTTAGATTTCTATAGATTTCTAGTTTCTTATTCTCATAATTAATCTTAGTTTATCTTTGTATATTATGTATATACTTTAAATTTTAATTTGTGTAAAACCACTTCTCTATAGAAGTGGTCTTGATTCTTATAGGCAATTTTGAAGCTGTATAGGTGATTTTAAATATATTTGGGAGAACATGTGTTCAATTTTAATAATTTATCTTTTCTAGTTTAGAATCAGGTCTTAAAGATAGTATAAATTACTAGGCATACTCTATATATAACATTTCTACTAGTTTGTTCATATTTCACTTTAATTTACTTATAAACAAAACCACTTCTCAAAAGAAGAAATATTGAAAATCAGATATGGTTTTGACTTAGATCATTTTCATAATACATCTATGTAATACTATTTAGTATAAACATGCTTTAAACAAAACAATATCCTTTTGTCATTATAAATATCTTATTTTGTAACCTATTTTTAAATTTGTCACTTTTCCTATAGGGTTCAAAATTGCCTCTCGATATTTATAGTATTGATTTCTAATAGCAATTTTATGCTAACCATAGGTGACTTTGACTATTTAAATGGTTACTATCAGCTAACTATCTATAAAATCAAAGATTTTGTAGTTGTGGTATTAACCTGTTAGCTGCAGTTTCACCTATCTAGAATTAGATTTTAAATTCTAACTTTTTTTGTCATTATGGAGTAATTTGTCAAGTGCAAAAGGTGGTTTTTAATGATTAGAAATTACTAATAGTTTTTTTGTAGGACACCTAAGTGGGAGGCCCTAAATCAAATTGCTAACTTATTTCTTTGTAAGATTGAGGCTTTGTTTAAAATTTAGACTTTGAATTTTGTTGTATATTTTTCTTTGAGTGCTTGTGATTTTATCTCATAAAATTAAATAATTGGTTAAATAAATTTTGTTTACCTATTTTTCCCCAAATTTTTTCTCTTATAGGGTACAACGTGTTGTGGAAGTGATACTAATGCACTTACCATAGTCTTAGGGGGATTATGATCATATATTTCACCACCATGCACATATACACACTCCATGTTTTATTAGAGTATAAAAATAAAGGATAGATATTGTTAGGACAAGTGATTGACCCCATACAAGTCTTATATGAAGGGAAATATTTAACTCTCTGACCCAAGCATTAGACAACACCCTACATGGATTTAGGCCGCACATACCTTGGGTATATCAGGGATGCCCCTACAAAACTTGTTTAAAACTAGTATACGACCTTTTGAATATAATAGTCAATTTGATATTGGAGTCATTATCAACT
Organism: Torreya grandis; assembly: GCA_037957365.1. Taxonomy (NCBI): domain Eukaryota; kingdom Viridiplantae; phylum Streptophyta; class Pinopsida; order Cupressales; family Taxaceae; genus Torreya; species Torreya grandis. The sequence goes on along the minus strand of JARHVA010003073.1, from coordinate 272,634 downwards.
CCCAAGTGACTATTATGTCCAAATAGGGTTGAGAGGGTTTGGAATATTTTGTAATGGGTCACTAGACTATAACCTCACCCATGAAGTTGTTAGATGGTGTAATCATTGGATTGAACTCCTAAATTAGTTTATTAGTGATAAGTTTATGGTTTGTTTGATTTGGAGTGTGTTGTGTTAGACCTATGTTGTTTGTCTGTTGTGTTAGACCTTTTACCCAAGCTTATACACACCTATCTAGGCCTCTTTCATATATCATCATCTTGTATATCCTTATCTCATCATCATAGCATCTTATACATCCTCTTTTCCATATTTTATTTATATATCTATGTACATGATTTTAATCTTATCTCATCTTACATTTTATCCTATCTCTCCTCATCCCTCTCATCCTAGTCACATCCTATGTTTAGTCTCATCCATATATCACTAGTCATACCCACACCATTTTTATATCTTAATTCAGTCTTGGCATCCCTCCATCACATATTATCATAATCTAACTTCACGCTCTTCACTTAGATTTAGCACTAATCATCTATAGTGTCATTTTTAATACTAAATACACCTTATCTATAACCAATTTTGGTCAAATCCATGTAATTTTTATCACCATATCCTCATATCACCTTGTCTTTTTTTGTTTATCCTTAGACTACTAGTCCAAATCATATTACCCATCACAAAACTCACCTCATCTTAGTTGACATCTTATCACTTATCTTGACCTTGTCTATCCCAATCACCTTGTCTACCAATTTATCCCTTAAAACCTAGCCTATTCATATTACATTTTATCTTTAATTTATCATCCTCTTGACTATACTAGTCATCTCATCAAGTCTATAGTCAAACTAGTCATCCCTATTAGCAAACAAATCATTATACAATAGGGTCCTTACTATTAGCTTGCTTATATTTAATCAAGTTTGAATCTAATCCTATCATCCTGTTATCCTAATCTAATACCATCATCATATAATCATCCTTAAGTCAATTATATTAGTCTTGATCTAGTCTTAATCTAATCAATCCCTGGTCAAAATCAATGTCTTAGGCTAGTATAGCCCCTCACCAAGTCTTAGAGATTTTCATAGCTCACTTAGTCAAATATATTCTATATCATTAAATGTCTAGCTCAAATACTTAGTTGGTCTAATTCATATTATCTTACATCATCTCATTGTTTCTATCGCTAATTCGCTTTCTACATTCAAAAGATGAATAAAGAAACTAAAGAAATGGACAAGGCTAGAAGTACCTAGATAAAGACTGCACACCGTAATCCAGACGCTTGTGAGCACCCCTCTTTGGCTGTGGAGGAATGACACCTGCAAAGAAAAGGAACTTGGACAAGAAAATGTTAGATGGATAGGCAGTGGGTTGCCAAGCGAAAGCTTGTTCCCGGAAGTGTGAAAACTTCCTCAAGGGAGGTCAACCCACTGATAACAGACAGATAAAAGACCAAGGAAATACAAAATGCCAGAATGCAAAAGTGATAAACAAATTAGAAAGAAAATAAAAAACCAAATGATTACCTGAAAGGAGTTGTCAGGCTAATGACAGTCGCCGAGGTCGGAAATGTTGTCGGCGTCGGTTATCTAGTCTGCCGACGTCGATTATCCTACCGACGTTGGTTGGGGAAGTGACCGGCGTCGGTTGGGGTAGTGGCTTGTGGTCAGGTCTAGTTTGGTTTCTGGACTATGGACGGGTCTGGTTTGGTTCTAGTCCGTGGACGAGTCTAAGACAGAGTTTAGGGACGACTTTGGATGGACTGGGGAATGGTCTGGTTCTGATTGGGTGCCCTGTGCAGGGTCTTTTGTTGGCAGGAGGGATGAGGAAGCTATCTGGGACTAGATTAAAAGGGGGACAGGAAAGAGGAAGATGGATAGGGGACAGGTTCTGAGAAGGCTTTTCAGCCTCTCAGGGGAAGGACACAGCAAGTAGAAGACAGTAGATAGGATAGATAACTGAGACTAAATGAGAGAATGAAATAAAATAATGAAATTGCTTACCTTTTGGCTTGCTGACCGAAGAATGGAGGAGCTATTGTTGGAGCCATGAAAGACTTGTTGCAAGAGGAAATCCCTGATCTAGAGTCCCTGCCTCTGTTGCTGCTGTTGCACAAGGTCCAGAGAGAAGAGAGTCAAATGCCAAAGCACCGAGAGGATTCTGTTTGTGAGCTCCAGGGTCCAAGGGCTGTAATGGATGCAGAAAGGGGTCTTGAAGGCTGCCGATGCTAGTAGTTTCACCGATGTCGGCCGAAGGGTCGCCGACGTCGGCTGTGGCAGAATGGGGACAGAGGCTAAAAATAGCCTCTGCACATTATTGCATGTCACCGGGCGAGGGATTGTGGGAAGAACGGTCATGAGGATGCTTAAATGGGCATGGGGGGAAGATAATGAGGATATTTGGCATAATAAAAGGCTAAGAGGAAGGTGGAGGGATTCAAGGGAGGATCCAAGGTGGCAAGGGTGGGGTGGAAAGGGGGCCACTTAATTAAAATATTTAAGTTATTTTAATCAAATGAAGGCCAAGGGTTAGGATATGGGTTTGAGGCAGACAAGGGGGGAGAACCAAGGTGCAGACACATTTGCGGTGTCTACATTTGCCCCTTTTTGTCTTGTTGGTTGTTCTTGATGAACTGCAAGATAAAAATAGGAGTTGGTCACCCCAGGAAAAGGATGAGGTGTTCCCCCCTCAAAGCGATAGTCGAGAGAAGGGAACTAGAGATCGAGTGTTGATTTGATAGAGAGATGGATAGAAGAGTGTGAGCAAAAATGCTGCAATAGTTGTGATTGCACGTAGTCCACTTCACGGGAGGGTCGGGTTAAATTATCGCATGTCGAGGGTCAAGGAGTGCCAAAATTGAAGTAACCAAGCCCCAGCATTTAGTCATCTGTTGATCGGGTCACTCAATCTAAGCTGAAGCTCTAAATGGTCATCATGTTCCAGGTATCCCAGGCTCAGGAAGTGCTCCTAGAGACACGAAAAAGCCACAAGTAGTAGGGATCAACTGGCTCACGATCCTATACTTGTGAAGGTTCAAAAATAGTCTGCTGACAATTCTGCTAACCAGTCGTGAGGTAGCATAAAGGAAAAAAACAACCAAGGCAAACGCTATCTTGGAAGTGGTCACGGTTTAGGAGATGGTCATGATCTCCAATGGTCAGGGGGTCGATGGATGGATGCAAAAAATAATCTAAGTATGCCCCAAGGGGCCAAAATGACATGGTCTGAAGGACTTGACTTGATCAGGGACATAATTTTGGTCATTTAGAAGAGGGATAAAAGGTTTGAAGGCCACCGACATCGGCTATGTAACCGACGTCGGTGTCCAAAAGAGACCGACGTCGGTAAAAATCAGCCGACGTCGGCAGCCTGGGGCACGCCGATGCCGACGTCAATGGCCAGACAAATCCAACAAAACCGGATTGGCGGCCCACCAAAAGTCATTTGCTATTTGATTGGAAGAGAAAAAGTAGCTCTAGTAGTTTGTTGAGTGAAAGCGACCTAGAGCTAACCAAGGAGTGGTGTGAGGTGGCAGAAGAGCATTGGTGGAAAAAAGGAGTTGATTGGACGCTGCAGGGATGCGTGTGGACCAAGTGAAGTGTGCAGAGTCATGAGGACAAAAATGATGGTAGAGGGGAGTAGAGGACCAGCGAGAGGTCCACCACCAGCAGCACCTATCGTGTCACCACGCCGGCGTCGACGGGATGAGGTAGGAAGGTCTCTGAACCCTATTTCATTCATTTTGGTTTTGAATTCATTTTTGAAATTTTTGTTATTTTAGGCAAGAATTGAGGGGGGAGGGTAGCTAGGAAGGTGGGTAGGTCAGGCAGCAGGGGTACAGGTCAGGCAGCAGCCAGATCTATAGGCCATCACCAGGGAGCGGGATACAGCCCGCGAGGAGAGGGACACGACTCAGGCCCAGGTCTTAGTTTTACAGGGTCAGCTAGCAGGGGTGACTGGGCAGCTTGCGGTGATGACAGGGTAGGTGGCAGCGTTGACAGCGCAGGTCACTATGTTACAGGGACAGCTAGCTATAGCTCAGGCACAGGCAGGTGCAGGGCAGAGTTTTGGAGGGTAGGGCCCACTGCAGCAGCCATCATTTTCCCAGGGGGTAGGACCATCAGCATCAATACAGCTAGGTCAGCCAGAGCCATAGGGGTCAGGACAGGGCATAGGGGCAGGGCCGATGGGTCCACCGTAGACTGTATCTATGGTTAGATACAATGATGCGCTAGACAAGATTGCATACTATGAGAGGGCCCTTAGGGGGATCCCTCATATACATCGATACTCAGAGATGAGGGCAGAGTAGAGCAAATAGAGATCGATGTCACGAGTGACGGCTTCAGGGTCACATAGATGGCAGAGATCAGAGGGAGGAGGGGATACAGCCTCTTCTTGACCACCGCCACCCCCACCACAGCCACAGCTTTGAGGGCAGTCCCAGAGTTATACCATGTTTTGATGTATATACCGGCCTATGAGCCGAAGACGAGAGATGTATTTGATTTTTGAGGGTGAGAGACAGATGCAGATTGTTTCTGCTTTGTATAAAACTAATTTTTGATATATAGATGATGAGATTTTGGCTATTGATGTGTTATGGAACTGTTATAGATGTTAGTGTGTTTCATGATGCATGTTTTGATATGATATGTATGATGATTATGAGGATAATGATTAGGTTATGTTTAATGATTATATAGTGATTTATGATGATTAGATGATGATAGATGTGATATGGAATGTTTAACTTGTGGATTATGTAAATGTTTAGTGAGTTATGATGGATGAAAATGAGAGTAGATTAATGATTATGTGAATATATTATTGACTGTGATGTGATTGACAGGTGACGAGAGAAGGAGATGGAAGAATGTGATGAAGAGAGTGGCCAAGCTAACCCCAGAAGACCCCATGTTAACTGAGTGCTACCTACATAGCCCCTGTCATTAGGGGCCTCAGGCCTATGTAGTTCTCCCTAAAAGGGAGGAAGGGTCAAAGAGATTGATTGGTCTTGGTTAAAGTCACAGAAGAGAAGGTTTGTCCATCAAAGAGATGAACAAATGGGGGTGGTCGAGCTAATCTCAGAGGACATGGTATCTGAGTGCTGCCTACATAGCCCTGGTCATAGGGCCTCAGACCAATGTAGTTCAGACAAAAGGTCTGATTAATCAATGATTGGATGTGGTCAAGTGTCAAAACGATGAGGGTAAGATGATGCTACTGATGTCATATTGGTCGAGAGGCTTTCATCTCTAGCAAGTTTCCATAGTCGTGATGGATGTATGCTAAAAATGAATGGAAGTCTATTTATGCTTCAGCAAGTATTGGTTTATGCTTAACATAAATTGGGTCTGGTCGGTAGTTTCCATGTGTATTGGTGTCCATAGAAACTATGTGAAATGGACTAGGATGATGTCAGCTGAAAATGATGAAAATGGCTTGGTTAAAGATGAGTCGACAATTGATGTGGTTAAATGTGATCAAAGTGTAGAGAAAAGATGAAAGGAAAACTACTCTTTCATTGACAAGGACCAGAAAGGAAGCATAGATAGGGGTTATTAGAACCAAAGCCCCGTTCATGCATTACGTCGTTAACCAGTGTGGTGTTAGAACGGTAATCGAATCACTTTGACATTAAAGTGAGCTCGAAGTCCCCTGAGCAGGTGATAGGAGGTGGATAGGGTAACCTAGTTTAAGAGTGGGAATAACCTTGCCCCTTTTTATAGGAGACCCTGAGACAACTACAAGCCAAGTCCATGACCCATTTTTTTTTTTTTTTGGTGCAGGCCGATCGATGCGGGAAGCCTACATAGAGATGTCTTTTAATTTAGTGGTCATGTTGCGAAGCTGATCAATGCAGGAAGCTTCTAAGAAAGGTTGTTATTTGTAGCAAGATTTAGTCATAGCCATCCTTCGAGGGAGTGGTCTATATTTTTGCTTTATAAGAGGGCTTTTGAATAGCTGTCCTTCGAGGGATCAGCCTATTAGCTACAGCAATGATAGTACAGCTATCCTTCGAGGGAGCAGTCTGTCTTTTTGATTTTGATTTTGTGACCTTTGATATGTTTTAACACCTTTTATTGATTGTTGATAGGAATTTGAGTCATGGACAAGACTTATAAAAGTTTAAGGGCTCCCTTTTATTAGGACAAAGCATCCATGCGTCATAAAAGGGTTGTAGAGGACTTGTTAAGGGGGAAATAGGGTTGAAAGGAATGAGGATTAAGGGGACGAGGATTGCTCAAGGGATGAGCTCAAGTTACGTGTCAAGTAGACGAGTACTCGACTAACAGAAGAATGGTCGAAGATGCAACGCATTAAGAGGCTCAGGTTCTGGCCGTCCATCGAGGGAGGACAAACGATAAGTCCCTGACCCATACTTGTGCGTGATGATAAAAGGTCTAAGCTAATTGGGGGTGAATTTGCCTCGTTTACTTCACTCCATATTGGTCACGTGCTGATTCTCTTTGAGGATGAGGTCTCCGATGTTGAAATCTCATTCTCACAGATTTTTGTCGTAGGTCCACTTTATGCGACTTTGGTAGACATGGAGATGATTGAGGGCAGCAAGACGGCGCTCGTCAAGTAACTCAAGTTGAGCTAATCGATCTTGACGAAAGTCATCATTGGAGAGAATGTCATGCAGGGAGATGCAGAGAGATGGGATCTGTACTTCGAGAGGTAAGACAACCTCTATTCCGTACACGAGGGAGAAGGGAGTAGCACCCATAGAGGTTCGGATGCTAGTGCGGTAGGCCCACAAAGTGAAGGGAATATGAATGTGCCAATCCCTTCCTGTATCATCGACCACCTTCATGAGAATTTTGGTGAGAATTTTGTTGGAAGCCTCAGCCTGCCCATTTGCTTATGGGTAGTAAGGCGAAGAAAAGCTGAGTTTGATGCCAAATGAGTTGCATAGTTTTTGGACAGTCTTGTTTTTGAAGGACTTACCATTGTCGGTGATGATTTTGTGAGGGACACCGAAATGACAGATGATGTGGCTGTTGATGAAGTCGATAATTTTGTCAGCTTTTGTGAAGACAAGAGGAATTGCTTCCACCCACTTGGTGAAATACTCAGTGGCAGTGATGATGGACTGATGACGAAGGGACGAGTGAGGGTTGATCTCACCGATGAGATCTAAGCCCCACTGAGAGAAAGGCCAAAAATCTTGAGCAACTTACAAGGCATGGCTGGGGAGATGAAGTAGGTTAGAGTGTTGCTAACACTTGATGCAGCACCGAACATAGTCGCTACAGTCTTGATGAAGGGTGGGCCAATAATAACCCAAGCGAAGGATGCGCTTGGCAACCGAGTTTCCACTGAAGTGTCCACCACAAATCCCGTCGTGGACTTGCTTTATGGCTTGAGAAGCTTCAGTGGAGGTTAGACAGTGAAGGAGGAGGCCGTCGAAGCCTCACTTATAAAGAAGACCTCCTAGCATGGTATAGCGAGCTGTGTGGTTGATGAAAGCTCGCCGCGCATTGCTAGAGAGGTTGAGAGGAGTGACAGAAAGAGACAAGTAGTCTACAAGTTACTTATACCAGTCATCTTGTGGGCTAGAATTGAAAGTGTTGATATGGTCGATGTGAGGAGAGATGTATGAAGACAAAGGTACATGATGCACTGTGACAAAAAGGCGAGATGACGATGATGAAGATGGGATATGCGAAGCAAGAGAAGCCATGGTGTCGGCAAACTTGTTCGTAGAGCGTGGAACAGTCTACAAGAGGTAATGGTTGAAAGATGCCAAAAGAAGGTCAGCACGATTTTTATACCTCTATAAAACTTTGTTTTTATAGAGGTATGAACCGTTAACCTGATTGACGATGAGCTGTGAGTCGCCGAAGATGTTGATAGACTTGATGTGGGGAGAAAGGGCAGTCTGAAGTCCAAAAATTAAGGCCTCGTATTCGGCCATATTATTGGTACAATCAAAGTCAAGTTTAAAAGATAGAGGCATGGGCTCCCCTTCAAGTGGGATGAGGATGACCCCTGCACCCCCACCGAGTTGACATTTGGAGCTGTCAAAGAACATGGTCATTTGGTAGATGGTGTCATCGGTGGAAAGTGTGGCGATAGACTCGTCAGAGAACTCAAACTGTGAAGGTTGATTGTCAAGAAGAGGGGCATCTGCCAATTGGTCAGTGATGGTTTGCCCCTTGACAGATTTCTACTGGATGAATTCGAGGTCAAACTCAGCAAGCAGCATGAGCCACCAAGCCATACGTTGATTCTGATATGGCTTGGAGTGCATGTACTTGAGAGGGTCAGTGTGAGTGACGACAAAGGTTTTGTGGTTGAGGAGATAGTGGCGGAGCTTGGTGGTGGAAAAGACTAATGCCAAATAGAGTTTCTCAGTATGAGTATACCGAGTTTCATAGTCGACCAGTGTTTGGTTGATGTAGTAAACCGCTTGCTCACGATGATGCTCGTCTCAGTGCGCGATCATGGCACCTAACGAATGGTTGGTAGTAGAGATATAAAGGTAGAAGGGTTGGTCATTCTTAGGTGGAATGAGGACTGGTGGAGAGACTAGATAGCTTTTGAGGGCTTTAAAAGCCTCTTGACAGTCCTCATCCCATTTAAAGGAGACGTCCTTCTTAAGGAGGTGATGAAAAGGTTGGCAGCGGTCTGAAAGCTGCGAGATGAAACGGCGAATGGACTGGAGCTTCCCTTGTAGACTGTGAAGCTACTTGAGATTGGTCGGGGGTGGCATTTCAAGGATAGCGTGGATCTTGGCAGGATCTATCTCGATACCACAGAAGGAAACGATGAAGCTGAGAAGCTTGCCTGAGAGGACTCTAAAGACACACTTCTTGGGGTTAAGGCAGACATTGTATTGCAGAAGGCGAGAGCAGATGATTGTGAGAATGGTCAAGTGGTCACGGTGAAGTTTGGACTTGCTGAGAAGGTCATCCACATAGTCCTCCATGATTTTGTGGAGGAGATCATGGAAAATGTAGGTCATGGCGCGTTGATATGTGGCACCAGAATTTTTCAAGCCGAAAGGCATGACTCGATAGTAGAAAGTCCCCCATGGGGTGATAAAGGTAGTCTTGTGCTGATCTTTCGGTGCGATCAGGATTTAATTGTATCCTGAAAACCCGTCCATGAGAGATAGCATTTCATGGCCAGCCGTGAGATCAACAAGCTGGTCAATGTTAGGAAGAGGGAAGTCATCTTTGGGACAGGCTAGGTTAAGGTCGCGATAGTCTGTGCAGATCTGAATCCCCCCAGTTGCTTTAGTAACTGGGACGATGTTAGAGACCCACTATGGATAATCGATGGGTTAGATGAAGGAGACAGAAAGAAGACACTGAAGCTCCTCTTTGACAAGGAGCGTAATGCGAGGATGCATCTTTCGAAGCTTTTGCCTAACAGGCTTAGCCTCTAGTTTGGTGACAATGTTATGGGTAGCAATGGTGGGGTCAATGCCAGGCATGTCGCTGTAAGTCCAGGCAAAGGCCTTGCTATGGTTGGAAAGGAACTAGGCATGGTCAAGCTGCTCCTGAGTGTCTAAAGATTGGCCAATTTTTAAGATGTGAGGAACATCAGAAGAAGAAGGGAGGTTGATGTCAATGGTGGATTCATTTAACATAACCTGGGTCTCAGAAGGGAGGAAACGCTGGATGAAAGAGTCATCGGCACCCATGTAGGAAAGGATGGCGTCATCGTCAATGCAGTGGACAGTGTGAATGGTTGCCGACTCATCCTCTACCATGCTAGGGAAAATGAGAGGGAGAGACCTGGACACCCCATTGAGCTGATAGGTCAGGGGTTCCAGGTGAATGGTGTTTATGGAAAAAAAAAACTAGGAGGGATGGAAACCACCGACTCCGTAGGTGACGAAGGAGAAATGGGTGAGTTTGGAGGAGATTGGTCAATGGTTGGCTCGGGACAAAGGTCAGAAGGAGCCTGAGTGGGGTCATGATATGCCAGGCCATACCGTTTCTTGGCATCGTGATCATTGAGCAGCTCGATGGGCTGATGGGAGCCCTGCTCATAACGTCCGAAACCAAAACCCTTCCATGCACACCTGTGAAGGTAAGTGTGTGCAAAGGCGAGGTTGCCAAGAAATGAGAAATCAGATGTGAAAGGTTGGGGTGAAGAGAGGGAATTGCCATTGGTAGGAGCTTGATTGAGCCCTCCATAGACAAAGTTGGTTCAGAAGTGAGGACCATAAGGCACGACCATCCCAATCTGATGGTCATAATTGGGACTGAGGTGAAGGCATCCATACTCTTACGGAGTTTGGAACATGTCTAGGGTCAACAAGTGATATTCCCCAAGTGATAGTCATTGGAAGATGTCTTCCATGGGGTCTTTGGTCAGCGCTTGAAGAGGAGGGGTGAGGGTGACTACCGATTGTGAACTGGTCGAAGCTTCCGCAGATGGAGGCGGTGCCAGAGTTGAAAGCTTGATGGGAATGAGAACATCATTGGGACGGTAGGTTGTGTTACAAGTCTTGAAGGGTGAAGGGTCAGCAGGAATGGTGTGGACTTGCCCGTCATGCTCAAACTTCACACAACGGTGCAGGGTGGAGGGTATACAGGCCATGGCACGGATCCAAGGTCGGCCCAGTAGAAGGTTGTATTGAAACTCTCCTTCGATGATATAGAAGAGCTCTGGGACTATGCGTGGACCAACACAAATGTGAAGGATGACTATGCCAATGGTCATGGCGGTGGTGTCATTAAAAGAGTGTAAGATCGCGTCAGTTTTGGAGACGCAATTCTTGGGAAGAGCCAGTTGATCAAAGGCATGGGTGGAGATTATGTTGATGCTAGTGCCGCCATCGATCATAATGCATTTAATGTGTGTCTGATCAACATAGGTAGTGATGAAGAGGGCGGCGTCCTGATCCTCTGTGTTAGATGTGGGAATCTCAGAATCGCTGAATGTGATGGAGGCGACAGGAGATAAAGAATGGACGAGGGCAGTGAGTGGTTGGGGGTCCTCGAGTTGGACCTCCGCTGCCTGCAAGGCTTGGATGAGGGCTTGTCGGTGCTGAGGTGAGGTTTGGATAAGGTCATAAAGGGACATATTTACAAGTGTCTGGTGGAGCTGCTTCAGCATAGAGTCGTGAATTGGCCCAGAAGAGGAAGACGAAGAAGGCTGGGATGTGCCAAGGATAGAAATTTTAGGCTTGGGCATAAGAGGTGGCTTGATGAAGGGATAGGTCTAAGGAATGGCAGCTTTTTCTTTTGCCTTGTCCTTTTGTGACCTAGTGGTTATACGAATAGCATTGATTTCAAAAATGGGAGGCGAAGAAGGGGTCGTGTCTTGCTGGTGAGATGTTGACGTGGTAGAAGAGGTTGGATGGGAAGGATTCGGGGTCTGGTCAAGAGTGTCCTCAAGGAGAAGAGTGTCTTTCTCCATATGGTGGCGGATGACGGCCTTGAGGGCACAGCAAGTCTCGGTATTGTGTCCTGGCGTACGATGATATAAGCAAATTTTCGTGTCGTCGAACCAGGAGGGCTTGGACCCGAGAGGTTGGAAGGGCTTGATGGGTGGAAGGGTTATGTTGGAGGTCTTCAGAAGTTGGTGCAATATCAATGAGTATGAGCCCACTAAAGGGTCCACGCTAGTTGATATGCGTGAGGTTGGTGACTTTTGCTTAGGTGAGGTTAGAAGAGGTTTCTGTACCACCTTATGGGTTGATGGCACGGTGACAGATGGAGATGGCTCTTTCTTGGTGATTGGTACTGCCTTTTTGGGAGAGGGACAGCTGGAGGTAGGCAGAGGAAGCAAAGGAGGCAACGAGTTTTGTTTGGAGGCCGGAGTGGGAAGGATGCTAGCCAAGGTCGAAGGATGGGGGCCTAAAATGGATGGCAATGGTGACGGGGAACGAGGCGTTTACTTCTGTGGTCTGGCAGTCTTCTTTTGACTTGGTTGGAAGACTACTACTGGTCGAGGTCTGGCCTAGGTCCACCTCCACTTACGGGTGAGTGAGGGTGGAGACAGGATGAATGCCAAATAATTTGATGGGCTTAGACGAGATAGATGCAGGTTTTGGTTTTGACGGGTTTGGTTGAGGTTTGAGAGTCTGGTCTTTGTCAAGAGTTTGACGAAATTCTGCCTTGGGAGGATTAGCAGCATGTGATGAGAGGGCACGGGTATGTTGAAGGGCTTTAAGACACTCCCACAACACCTGAGGCGTCACTTTCCTCGGAGGGAGAAGCTCAATTTTCTCCACTAACCAAGAAAATGGCTGAGAAGAAGATGTTGATGGTTGCGAGGTTGAAGACGAGATGGGTGTAGTGGTCTTAGACGCATGGTATGGTGAAGACAAGATAGATTTAGATGAAGACAAAGGGGAGACAGGTTCTTCCCTGGGTGGAGAAGAAACTAGGGAGCGAGGCTCCTCCAGTGGGTAAAGGGCAAGGATGATGGTGCCCTCCACTTGTGGCTGAGGAGTAGGAAGGGTCGGGTCCTCCATAGGCAGTAGAAAGGAGGATGGCGAGACCGGTGGTACTGGTAAAGCTGAGGCGTCCTCTAAGATGAGAGAGGTCAATGGAGAACTAGCCGGGGAAAGAGGTTCGTCCACATGTGATAGACTGATTGATGGACTAACCTCTTGAGGTTGATTGGGGACGAAGGGAGAGACCGTATTGACTGTTCGAATGTTGTGCTCATGATTGTCATCAATTAAGGTCTGGACATTGTTCTGAGTTGGCAGATGATTGGGGAATGGTTGTTTGAAGATGTCAATGGCCTGATTAGGAGGTGCATTTGGATTGTCTAAGATGAGATCCCCCTTTTCAAGCATATCTTGGATTATGTTCTTAAAAGTTTTGCAATTTTCCGTGTCATGGCCCTTAACACGGTGGAAGCTGCAGAAGTCTTACTCCCTATACCATGCAGGGATGGCGCGTGAGGGATCAAATTATGGAGGAGGTCGGGCTTGAGGGAGATTAAGGGCCCCCTGTTTAATAAGCTTTTTCAGCACAGACGCATATGATTCTCTGAGAGGAGTATATCGTCGTTGTACGTATCTTTGCTGGAATTGGTGACTGGCGCTCTGAGATGTGGATGGCTCAGGCTGATTGGTCAAAGGTGAGGAGGATGAAGGCCTAACGACCACAGCGTTGGCTGAAGCCTTGGATTTAGAATTGGATGATGATGGCTTAGCAGAAGAAGAGTCATTGGTCTTAGAGCTGGGATTCTTGCTCCACAACTTGACTTTATTCTCCTCGATGGCACGCAACTCAAGTTTGTGAGCCATCGTGAAGGCCTCGTCAAAAGTGTGAAAGGTTTGAACCCTCAGGGTGGAAGAAATATGTCTGGCATAGGCTTGGGAAAAGAGTTCAATAAGCTCGGCCTGGGGTAAGGAAAAGGAGAGTTGATTGATGAGGCCTCTCCATCGAGCAAAGAAGTCGGCTATGGACTCGTCCTCGAATTGCCAGATAGAATAGAGGTCCGTGATCGAGACCTTCTTGGTTATGTTGATGGAAAAGTGATCGAGGAAGAGCTGGGCCAATTGTGTGAATGAGAAGAGAGAATGGCTGGGAATGGAGCTTTACCAGTCGAGCACAGCACCCGAGAGAGACATAGGAAACATGCATAAGAGTAACGCATCGTCATGGCCAATGAGGTAACAGGCATGTCTGAATGCCCGCAAGTGTTGCTGTGGATCTTCCTTGCTTTGAAAGCGAGAAAATTTTGGAAGCTCCCACTGGCTAGGATATGGTCTGATTAGAACAGAAGGATGAATGGGCTCGTTGCAGATCTACTCATATGAGAGAGCGTTGCGCGAGCCAAAAACAGAGGTCTCTAGACTGGTCATCTTGTCCATCAGCATTTTAATGATGTTTGCTGACAGATTGACGGGTGGCACGCCCCCTAAGTTGTAGGGCGCTTGGAAGAGGCTAGGGGAGGCATATGACGTAGTCGGTTGCCCCTGTAAAGGCAGAACGTAGGGGTAACTAGTCGTAGGGATAGATGAAGAGGCTAAAGGTGGTTGGGTAGAAGGCATAGCTAGGCCCGATGTTGCCACGAGAGGTTGGACTGTGGTAACGGGGGCTAATGGATAAGAAGCCACCCTGGTGTTGATAGGGGCCAGGTTAGGCGGAATAGAGACGACAAGGTTCTGAAAAGGAGTGGATAGCGGTTGAGCAGGTTGAGGTTGACAGGGGGCTGGAACCCCAGTGGAAGTGGGCCCAATGATAGAGGGAGAGGCCACACCTAGAGGATTGGTCAAAGTCTGGTCAGCGGTCGAAGCGATGGCTTGAGTGTCTAAAAGTTAAACTATGGATGTTGTCGATACAGCCGTAGTTGCGGCAAGAGAGGTTGGCATTCTGTAGATTGGATTGCCCAAGGAGTCTCGTGTTCGGCTATGTGCGAGATAGTGTTGCAAGGCCTTGATGTTGAGGTCCAAGAATCATTCGAAATCTTGGTCCCCTTCTTGGACAATAGGAGGCTGTGGCGGGGTTGGACGGGTAGGAGTTCTTTCGGTCTTCGAGTTGAACTCCATTGTAGGCTTGGTCATAGATGGAGTAGACGGAAGTGGTTGACAGCTAGCATGGTTAACCAGAGCCTTGGATTGGCTACGAGTCAAAACCATGCAAGGCAAAGAAGGTTCAGGTTTCAGAAACTGTGTTGTTCAGTTTCAAAAAACTAGGATGGAGTCTTTGACAGAGAAGGGATAGGTTTTAGGCTGCTGGTTTTGAAAAAAAAGGACAGTGACAGAGACTGACGTCGGTTGAAAAACCGATGTCTATAATAAATATGGCCAACATCGATCAGATAACCAATGCCGATAATATAGGAAAGCCGACGTCGATGATAGAACCGATGCTGGTGACAGGGAAATGCCGACGTCGGTGGAGGAACCGATGCCGGTGACTGTGTTTTCCAGAGAACCAAAAGATTTGAAGATTCTTGGAAAAACAATGAAGAAAGCATCCTCACTCACTCAAACAAATAGATGAGAAGAGGAAAATAGAGAGAGACAGACAAGCCTAAGTGATAAATCCTAGGAATTAACTTTAAAAGCTGTGGCTTATGCCTTAGATGAATGTTTGGGGAGATTGGCTGTCAAGAAGGTCCTAGAAGAAGCAATCTAGAGCTGGTTTCAGGTCTTGTTTTAGGTGCTCAAAAATCTATGTTAGGGTCTGGTACGTGGCCTGGTGCTAAGGAGCAAGCTCCCCTCACTTCACGATTCCAGTGGTTAGCTGGTCTCGCTTAGCCAAGATATACCTCGCCTAGAGTTTATCCTCCGCCAGAGAACGGAGTGGGCTTCCCCCTTGGTGATGAAATCCAAGTAGGGTCACCAGGATGGGTAAGGTATCCGTTGGGGGATGAAATCCCAGTCGGGCCTTGTCTCAAGTAAGTTTTATGTTCGTTTTAGTGCATGTGGTTTGGTAGTGTAACATCAAGTGTCTATGATTTATTTAATATGCGTTTAAGTTACTAGATGTGGACTAAGAAGATGCAAGCACAAGTAGAAATGAATGCAAAGTGTTTTAATGCCCAAGTCGAAATGTGATGTTTGTTATGAAGACAAGTTTGAAAAAGGGTTGAGAGTATGACATTTGGGCTAGTCTAGAATGTGCAAGAAAGAAAAGAAAGATTCTTTTTAAATTCCTGCTTATAGTGTCATTGAGAAGAAAAGAAGGAGGAGGAAAGGTAAGAACCTAATGCTCCTAAATGAATGAAGAAGAAAAGGAACCCAAGAGGAACCTAGGGTCCCACCGGGCGTGCCAGAATGTTTCTATCGCTAATTCGCTTTCTACATTCAAAAGATGAATAAAGAAACTAAAGAAATGGACAAGGCTAGAAGTACCTGGATAAAGACTACGCACCGTAATCCAGACGCTTGTGAGCACCCCTCTTTGGCTGTGGAGGAATGACACCTGCAAAGAAAAGGAACTTGGACAAGAAAATGTTGGATGGATAGGCAGTGGGTTGCCAAGCGAAAGCTTGTTCCCAGAAGTGTGAAAACTTCCTCAAGGGAGGTCAACCCACTGATAACAGATAGATAAAAGACTAAGGACATATAGAATGCCAGAATGCAAAAGTTATAAATAAATTAGAAAGAAAAGAAAAAACCAAATGATTACCTGAAAGGAGCTGTTGGGCTGATGACAGTCGCCGAGGTCGGAAATGTTGCCGGCGTCAGTTATCTGGTCTACCGACGTCGATTGGGGAAGTGACCGGCGTCGGTTGGGGTAGTGGCCTGTGGTCGGGTCTGGTTTGGTTTTTGGACTGTGGATGGGTCTGGTTTGGTTCTGGTCTGTGGACGGGTCTGAGACAGAGTTTAGGGATGACTTTGGATGGACTGGGGAATGGTCTGGTTCTGATTGGGTGCCCTGTGCAGGGTCTTTTGTTGGCAGGAGGGACGAGGAAGCTGTCTGGGACTAGATTAAAAGGGGGACAAGAAAGAGGAAGATGGATAGGGGACAGGTTCTGAGAAGGCTTTTCAACCTCTCAGGGGAAGGACACAGCAAGTAGAAGATAGTAGATAGGATAGATAACTGAGACTAAATGAGAGAATGAAATAAAATAATGAAATTGCTTACCTTTTGGCTTGCTGACTGAAGAACAGAGGAGCTATTGTTGGAGCCACGGAAGACTTGTTGCAAGAGGAAATCCTTGATCTAGAGTCCCTACCTCTGTTGCTACTGTTACACGAGGTCCAGAGAGAAAAGAGTCAAATGCCAAAGCGCCGAGAGGATTCTGTTTGCGAGCTCCAGGGTCCAGGGGCTGCAATGGATGCAGAAAGGGGTCTTGAAGGCTGCCGATGCTGGCAGTTTCACCGACATCGGCTGAAGGGTCGCCGACATCGGCGGTGGTAGAATGGGGACAGAGGATAAAAATAGCCTCTGCGCATTCTTGCACACCGTCAGGCGAGGGATTGTGGGAAGAACGGTCATGAGGATGCTTAAATGGGCATAGGGGGAAGATAATGAGGATATTTGGCATAATAAAAGGCTAAGAGGAAGGTGGAGGGATTCAAGGGAGGATCCAAGGTGGCAAGGGTGGGGAGGAAAGGGGGCCACTTAATTAAAATATTTAAGTTATTTTAATCAAATGAAGGCCAAGGGTTAGGATATGGGTTTGAGGCGGACAAGGGGGGAGAACCAAGGTGCAGACACATTTACGGTGTCTACATTTGCCCCTTTTTGTCTTGTTGGTTGTTCTTGATGAACTGCAAGACAAAAATAGGAGTTGGTTGCCCCAGGAAAAGGATGAGGTGTTCCCCCCTCAAAGCGATAGTCGAGAGAAGGGAACTGGAGATCGAGTGTCGATTTGACAGAGAGATGGATAGAAGAGTGTGAGCGAAAATGCCGTAATAGTCGTGATTGCACGTAGTCCACTTCACGGGAGGGTCAGGTCAAATTGTCGCATGTCGAGTGTCAAGGAGTGCCAAAATTGAAGTAACCAGGCCCCAGCATTTAGTCATCTGCTAATCAGGTCACTCAATCTAAGCTGAAGCTCCAAATGGTCATCGTGTTCTAGGTATCCTAGGCTCAGGAAGTGCTCCCAGAGACACGAAAAAGGCACAAGTAGTAGGGATCAACTGGCTCATGATCCTATACTTGCGAAGGGTCAAAAATAGTCTGTGAACAATTCTGCTAACCAGTCGTGAGGTAGCATAAAGGCAAAAAATAACCAAGGTAAACGCTATCTTGGAAGTGGTCGCGGTTTAGGAGATGGTCATGATCTCCAATGGTCAGGGGGTCGATGGATGGATGCAAAAAGTAATCTAAGTATGCCCCAAGGGGCCAAAATGACATGGTCTGAAGGACTTGACTTGATCAGGGACATAATTTTGGTCATTTGGAAGAGGGATAAAAGGTTTGAAGGCCACCAATGTCGGCTATGTAACCGACGTCGGTGTCTAAAAGAGACCGACGTCAGTGAAAATTAGTCGACGTCGGCAGCCTGGGGCACGCCGATGCCGACGTCGGTGGCCTGCCAAATCCGACAAAACCAGATTGGCAGCCCACCAAAAGTCATTTGCTATTTGATTGGAAGAGAAAAAGGAGCTCTGGTAGTTTGTTGAGTGAAAGCGACCTAGAGCTAACCAAGGAGTGGTGCGAGGTGGTAGAAGAGCATTGGTGGAGAAAAGGAGTTGATTGGACGCTGTAGGGATGCGTGTGGACCAAGTGAAGTGTGCAGAGTCATGAGGACAAAAATGATGGCAGAGGGGAGTAGAGGACCTGCGGGATGTCCACCACCAGTGGCACCTATCGTGCCACCACGCCGGCGTCGACGGGATGAGGTAGGAAGGTCTCTGAACCCTATTTCATTCATTTTGGTTTTGAATTCATTTTTGAAATTTTTGTTATTTTAGGCAAGAATTGAGGGGGGAGGGTAGCTAGGAAGGTGGGTAGGTCAGGTAGCAGGGGTACAGGTCAGGCAGCAGCCAGATCTATAGGCCATCACCAGGGAGCGGGATACAGCCCGCGAGGAGAGGGACACAGCTCAGGCCCAGGTCTTAGTTTTGCAAGGTCAGCTAGCAGGGGTGACTGGGCAGCTTGCAGTGATGACAGGGCAGGTGGCAGCATTGACAGCGCAGGTCACTATGTTATAGGGATAGCTGGCTACAGCTCAGGCACAGGCAGGTGCAGGGCAGAGTTTTGGAGGGCAGGGCCCACTGCAGCAGCCATCATTTTCCCAGGGGGCAGGACCATCAGCATCGGTATAGCTAGGTCAGCCAGAGCCACAGGGGTCAGGACAGGGCACAGGGGTAGGGCTGATGGGTCCACTACAGACTGTATCTATGCATAGATACAATGATGCACTGGACAAGATCGCATACTATGAGAGGGCCATCAGGGGGATCCCTCATATACAGCGATACTCAGAGATGAGGGCGGAGCAGAGCAGAAAGAGATCAATGTCATGAGTGACGGCTTCAGGGTCACGCAGACAGTAGAGATCAGAGGGAGGAGGGGATACAGCCTCTTCTCGACCACTGCCACCCCCACCACAGCCACAGCTTTGAGGGTAGTCCTAGAGTTGTACCATGTTTTGATGTATATACCAGCCTGCGAGCCGAAGACGAGAGATGTATTTGATTTTTGAGGGTGAGAGACAAATGCAGATTGTGTCTACTTTGTATAAAACTGATTTTTGATATATAGATGATGAGATTTTGGCTATTGATGTGTTATGGAACTGTTATAGATGTTAGTGTGTTTCATGATGCATGTTTTGATATGATATGTATGATGATTATGAGGATAATGATTAGGTTATGTTTAATGATTATATAGTGATTTATGATGATTAGATGATGATAGACGTGATATGGAATGTTTAACTTGTGGATTATGTAAATGTTTAATGAGTTATGATGGATGAAAATGAGAGTAGATTAATGATTATGTGAATATATTATTGACTGTGATGTGATTGACAGGTGACGAGAGAAGGAGATGGAAGAACGTGACGAAGAGAGTGGCCGAGCTAACCCTAAAAGACCCCATGTCAACTGAGTGCTGCCTACATAGCCCCTGTCGTTAGGGGCCTCAGGCCTATGTAGTTCTCCCTAAAAGGGAGGAAGGGTCAAAGAGATTGATTGGTCTTGGTCAAAGTCGCAGAAGAGAAGGTTTGTCTATCAAAGAGATGAACAAACAGGGGTGGTCGAGCTAACCTCAGAGGACGTGGTATCTGAGTGCTGCCTACATAGCCTTGGTCATAGGGCCTCAGACCAATGTAGTTCGGACAAAAGGTCTGATTGATTAATGATTGGATGTGGTCAAGTGTCAAAATGATGAGGGTAAGATGATGCTACTGATGTCATATTGGTCGAGAGGCTTTCATCTCTAGCAAGTTTCCATAGTCATGATGGATGTATGCTAAAAATGAATGGAAGTCTATTTATGCTTCAGCAAGTATTGGTTTATGCTTAACATAAATTGGGTCTGATCGGTAGTTTCCATGTGTATTGGTGTCCATAGAAACTATGTGAAATGGACTAGGATGATGTCAGCTGAAAATGATGAAAATGGCTTGGTTAAAGATGAGTCGACAATTGATGTGGTTAAATGTGACCAAAGTGTAGAGAAAAGATGAAAGACAAATTGCTCTTTCATTGACAAGGACCAGAAAGGAAGCATAGATAGGGGTTATTAGAACCAAAGCCCCGTTCATGCATTACGTCGTTGACCAGTGTGGTGTTAGAACGGTAATCGAATCACTTTGACATTAAAGTGAGCTCGAAGTCCCCTGAGCAGGTGATAGGAGGTGGGTAGGGTAACCCAGTTTAAGAGTGGGAATAACCTTGCCCCTTTTTATAGGAGACCCTGAGACAACTACAAGCCAAGTCCATGACCCATTTTTTTTTTTTTTTTTTTTTTGGTGCAGGCTGATCGATGCGAGAAGCCTACATAGAGATGTCTTTTAATTTAGTGGTCATGTTGCGAAGCTGATCAATGCGGGAAGCTTCTAAGAAAGGTTGCTATTTGTAGCAAGATTTAGTCATAGCCATCCTTCGAGGGAGTGGTCTATATTTTTGCTTTATAAGAGGGCTTTTGAATAGCTGTCCTTCGAGGGATCAGTCTATTAGCTACAGCAATGATAGTACAGCTGTCCTTCGAGGGAGCAGTCTGTCTTTTTGATTTTAATTTTGTGACCTTTGATATGTTTTGACACCTTTTATTGATTGTTGATAGGAATTTGAGTCATGGACAAGACTTATAAAAGTTCAAGGGCTCCATTTTATTAGGACAAAGCATCCATGCATCATAAAAGGGTTGTAGAGGACTTGTTAAGGGGGAAATAGGGTTGAAAGGAATGAGGATTAAGGGGATGAGGATTGCTCAAGGGACGAGCTCAAGTTATGTGTCAAGTAGACGAGTACTCGACTAACAGAAGAATGGTCGAAGATGCAACGCATTAAGAGGCTCAAGTTTTGGCTGTCCATCGAGGGAGGACAGACGATAAGTCCCTAACCCATACTTGTGCGTGATGATAAAAGGTCCAAGCCAATTGGGGGCAAATTTGTCTTGTTTACTTCACTCCATATTGGTCACGTGCTGATTCTCTTTGAGGATGAGGTCTTCGATGTTGAAATCTTGTTCTCGCAAATTTTTGTCGTAGGCCCGCTTTATGCGACTTTGGTAGACATGGAGATGATTGAGGGCAGCAAGACGGCGCTCGTCAAGTAACTCAAGTTGAGCTAATCGATCTTGACAAAAGTCATCGTTGGAGAGAATGTCATGCAGGGAGATGCAGAGAGACGGGATCTTTACTTTGAGAGGTAAGACAGCCTCTGTTCCGTACACGAGGGAGAAGGGAGTAGCACCCGTAGAGGTTCAGATGCTAGTGCGGTAGGCCCACAAAGTGAGGGGAATATGAATGTGCCAATCCCTTCTTGTATCGTCGACCACCTTCATGAGAATTTTGGTGAGAATTTTGTTGGAAGCCTCAGCCTGCCCATTTGCTTGTGGGTAGTAAGGTGAAGAAAAGCTGAGTTTGATGCCAAATGAGTCACATAGTTTTTGGACAGTCTTGTTTTTGAAGGACTTGCCATTGTCGGTGATGATTTTGTGAGGGACACCAAAAGGATAGATGATGTGGCTGCTGATGAAGTCGACAATTTTGTCGGCTTTTGTGGAGACAAGAGGAATTGCTTCCACCCACTTGGTGAAATACTCAGTGGCAGTGATGATGGACTGATGACAAAGGGACGAGTGAGGATTGATCTCACCGATGAGATCTAAGCCCCACTGAGAGAAAGGCCAAAAATTTTGAGCAACTTGCAAGGTGTGGCTGGGGAGATGAAGTAGGTTAGAGTGTTGCTGACACTTGATGCAGTGCCGAACATAATCACTACAGTCTTGATGAAGGGTGGGCCAATAATAACCCAGGTGAAGGATGCACTTGGCAACCGAGTTTCCACTGAAGTGTCCACCACAAATCTCATCATGGACTTGCTTTATGACTTGAGAAGCTTCAGTGGAGGTTAGACAGTGAAGGAGGAGGCTGTCGAAGCCTCACTTATAGAGAAGACCTCCTAACATGGTATAGCAAGATGTGCGCTTGATGAAAGCTCGCCGTGCATTGCTAGAGAGGTTGGGAGGAGTGACAGAAAGAGACAAGTAGTCCACAAGTTGCTTATACCAGTCATCTTGTGGGCTAGAATTGATAGTGTTGATATGGTCGATGTGAGGAGAGATGTATGAAGGCAAAGGTACATGATGCACTGTGACAAAAAGGTGAGATGATAATGATGAAGATGGGATATGCGAAGCAAGAGAAGCCATGGTGTCGGCAAACTTGTTCGTAGAGCGTGGAACAGTCTGCAAGAGGTAATGGTTGAAAGATGCCAAAAGAAGGTCAGCACGATTTTTATACCTCTGTAAAACTTCATTTTTACAGAGGTATGAACCGTTAACCTAATTGACGACAAGCTGTGAGTCACCGAAGATGTTGATAGACTTGATGTGGAGAGAAAGGGCAGTCTGAAGTCCCAAAATTAAGGCCTCGTATTCGGCCATATTATTGGTACAATCAAAGTCAAGTTTAAAAGATAGAGGCATGGGCTCCCCTTCGAGTGGGATGAGGATGACCCTCGCACCCCCACCAAGTTGACATTTGGAGCCGTCAAAAAACATGGTCATTTGGTAGACGGTGTCATCGGTGGAAAGTGTGGCGATAGACTCGTCAGGGAACTCAAACTATGAAGGTTGATTGTCGGGAAGAGGGGCATCTGCCAGTTGGTCAATGATGGTTTGCCCCTTGACAAATTTTTGCTAGATGAATTCGAGGTCAAACTCAGCAAGCAGCATGAGCCACCGAGCCATACGTTGATTCTGATATGGCTTGGAGTGCATGTACTTGAGAGGGTTGGTGTGAGTGACGACAAAGGTTTTGTGGTTGAGGAGATAGTGGCAGAGCTTGGTGGTGGAAAAGACTAATGCCAAACAGAGTTTCTTAGTATGAGTATACTGAGTTTCATAGTTGACCAGTGTTCGGCTGATGTAGTAAACTGCTTGCTCACGATGATGCTCGTCTCAGTGCGCGATCATGGCACCTAACGAATGGTTGGTAGCAGAGATATAAAGGTAGAAGGGTTGGTCGTCCTTAGGTGGAATGAGGACTGGTGGAGAGACCAGATAGCTTTTGAGGGCTTCAAAAGCCTCTTGATAGTCCTCATCCCATTTAAAGGAGACATCCTTCTTAAGGAGGTGATGAAAAGGTTGGCAGCAGTCTGAAAGCTGCGAGATGAAATGGCGAATGGACTGGAGCTTCCCTTGTAGACTGTGAAGCTGCTTGAGATTGGTCGGGGGTGGCATTTCGAGGATAGTGTGGATCTTGGTAGGATCTATCTCGATACCACGGAAGGAAATGATGAAGCCGAGAAACTTGCCTGAGAGGACCCCAAAGACACACTTCTTGGGGTTAAGGCAGACATTGTATTGCAGAAGGTGAGAGAAGATGATTGTGAGAATGGTCAAGTGGTCACGGTAAAGTTTGGACTTGTCGAGAAGGTCATCCACATAGTCCTCCATGATTTTGTGGAGGAGATCGTGTAAAATGTAGGTCATGGCACGCTGATATGTGGCACCAGAATTTTTCAAGCCGAAAGGCATGACTCGATAGCAAAAAGTCCCCCATGGGGTGATAAAGGTAGTCTTGTGCTGATCTTTCTATGCGATCAGGATTTGATTGTATCCTAAAAACCCATCCATGAGAGATAGCATTTCATGGCCGGTCGTGAGATCAACAAGCTGGTCAATGTTAGGAAGAGGGAAGTCATCTTTGGGACAGGCTAGGTTAAGGTCGTGATAGTCCATGCAGATCCGAATCCCCCCAGTTGTTTTAGTAACTGGGACGATGTTAGAGACCCACTATGGATAATCGATGGGTTGGATGAAGGAGACAGAAAGAAGGCGCTGAAGCTCCTCTTTGATAAGGAGCACAATGCGAGGATGCATCTTTCGAAGCTTTTGCCTAATAGGCTTAGCCTCTGGTTTGGTGACAATGTTATGGATAGCAATGGTGGGGTCGATATCAGGCATGTCACTGTAAGTCCAGGCAAAGGCCTTGCTATGGTTGGAAAGGAACTGGGCATAGTCAAGCTACTCTTGAGAGTCTAAAGATTGGCCAATTTTTAAGATGTGAGGAACATCAGAAGAAGAAGGGAGGTTGATGTCAATGGTGGATTCATTTAACATAACCTGGGTCTCGGAAGGGAGGAAATGCTGGATGAAAGAGTCATCGGCACCCATGTAGGAAAGGATGGCATCATCGTCAACGCAGTGGACAGTGTGAATGGTTGCCGACTCATCCTCTACCATGCTAGGGAAAATGAGAGGGAGAGACCTAGACACCCCATTGAGCTGATAGGTCAGGGGTTCCAGGCGAATGGTGTTTATGGAAAAAAAAAACTAGGAGGGATGGAAACCACTGACTCCGTAGGTGACGAAGGAGAAATGAGTGAGTTTGGAGGAGATTGGTCAATGGTTGGCTCAGGACAAAGGTCAGAAGGAGCCTGAGTGGGGTCATGATATCCTAGGCCATACCGTTTCTTGCCATCGTGATCATTGAGTAGCTCGATGGGCTGATGGGAGCCCTACTCATAACATCCAAAACCAAAACCCTTCCATGCACACCTATGAAGGTAAGTGTGTGCAAAGGTGGGGTTGCCAAGAAACAAGAAATCAGATGTGAAAGGTTGGGGTGAAGAGAGGGAATTGCCCTTAGTAGGAGCCTGATTGAGCCCCCCATAGACAAAGTTGGTTCGGAAGTGAGGAGGACCATAAGGCACGACCATCCCGATCCAATGGTCATAATTAGGACTGAGGTGAAGGCGTCCATACTCTTGCGGAGTTTGGAACATGTCTAGGGTCAACAAGTGATATTGCCCAAGTGATAGTCGTTGGAAGATGTCTTCCATGGGGTCTTTGGTTGGCACTTGAAGAGGAGGGGTGAGGGCAACCGCTGATTGCGAACTGGTCAAAGCTTCCACAGATGGAGGCAGTGCCGGAGTTGACGGCTTGATAGGAATGAGAACATCATTGGGACGGTAGGTTGTGTTACAAGTCTTGAAGGGTGAAGGGTCAACGGGAATGGTGTGGACTTGCCCATCATGCTCAAACTTCACACAATAGTGCAGGGTGTAGGGTATACAGGCCATGGGATGGATCCAAGGTCGGCCAAATAGAAGGTTGTATTGAAACTCTCCTTCAATGATATAGAAGAGCTTCGAGACTGTGCGTGGACCAACGTGAATGTGAAGGATGACTGTGCTAATGGTCGTGGCGGTGGTGTCATTGAAAGAGCGTAAGATCGCGTCAGTTTTGGAGATGCAATTCTTGGGAAGAGCCCACTGATCAAAGGCATGGGTGGAGATTATGTTGATGCTAGCACCACCATTGATCATAACGCATTTAATGCGTGTCCAATCAACATAGGCAGTGATGAAGAGGGCGGCATCCTGATCCTCCATGTTAGATGTGGGAATCTCAGAATCGCTGAATGTGATGGAGGCGACAGGAGATAAAGAATGGACGAGGGCAGCGAGTGGTTGGGGGTCCTCGGGTTGGACCTCCACTGCCTGCAAGGCTTGGATGAGGGCTTGTCGGTGCTGAGGTGAGGTTTGGATAAGGTCATAAAGGGACATCTTTACAAGTGTCTGGTGGAGCTGCTTCAGCATGGAGTCGTGAATTGGCCCAGAAGAGGAAGACGAAGAAGGCTGGGATGTGCCAAGGATAGAAATTTTAGGCTTGGGCGCAAGAGGTGGCTTGACGAAGGGATAGGTCCAAGGAATGGCAGCTTTTTCTTTTGCCTTGTCCTTTTGCGACCTAGTGGTTATACGAATAGCATTGATTTCAAAAATAGGAGGCGAAGAAGGGGTCGTGTCTTGCTGGTGAGATGTTGACGTGGTAGAAGAGGTTGGATGGGAAGGAGTCGGGGTCTGGTCAAGAGTGTTCTCAAGGAGAAGAGTGTCTTTCTCCATATGGCGGTGGATGACGGCCTTGAGGGCATAGTAAGTCTCGGTATTGTGTCCTGGCGTACGATGATATAAGCAAATTTTCATGTCGTCGAACCAGGAGGGCTTGGACCCGAGAGGTTGGAAGGGCTTGATGGGTGGAAGGGTTATGTTGGAGGTCTACAGAAGTTGGCGCAATATCAATGAGTATGAGCCCACTAAAGGGTCCACGCTAGTTGATATGCGCGAGGTTGGTGACTTTTGCTTAGGCGAGGTTAGAAGAGGTTTCCATACCACCTTATGGGTTGATGGCGTGGTGACAGATGGAGATGGCTCTTTTTTGGTGATTGGTACCACCATTTTGGGAGAGGGACGGCTGGAGGTAGGCAGAGGAAGCAAAGGAGGCAACGAGTTTTGTTTGGAGGCTGGAGTGGGAAGGATGCTAGCCAAGGTCGAAGGATGGGGGCCTAAAATGGATGGTAATGGTGACGGGGAAGGAGGCATTCACTTCTGTGGTCTGGCAGTCTTCTTTTGACTTGGTTGGAAGACTACTACTGGTCGTGGTCTGGCCTAGGTCCACCTCCACTTGCGGGTGAGTGAGGGTGGAGACAGGATGAATGCCAAATGATTTGATGGGCTTAGATGAGATAGATGCAAGTTTTGGTTTTGACGGGTTTGGTTGAGGTTTGAGAGTCTAGTCTTTGTCAAGAGTTTGACGAGATTCTGCCTTGGGAGGATTAGCAGCATGTGATGAGAGGGCATGGGTATGTTGAAGGGCTTTAAGACGCTCCCACAACACCTGAGGCGTCACTTTCCTTGGAGGGAGAAGCTCGATTTTCTCCACTAACCAGGAAAATGGCTGAGAAGATGATGTTGATGGTTGTGAGGTTGAATACGAGATGGGTGTAGTGGTCTTAGACGCATGGTATGGTGAAGACAAGACAGATTTAGATGAAGATGAAGGGGAGACAGGTTCTTCCCTGGGTGGAGAAGAAACCGGGGAGTGAGGCTCCTCCAGTGGGTAAAGGGCAGGGATGATGGTGCCCTCCACTTGCGGCTGAGGAGTAGGAAGGGTCGGGTCCTCCATAGGCAGTAGAAAGGAGGATGGCAAGACCGGTGGTGCTGGTAAAGCTAAGGCATCCTCTAAGATGTGAGAGGTCGATGGAAAACTAGCCAGGGAAAGAGGTTCGTCCACATGTGACAGACTGATTGATGGACTAACCTCTTGAGGTTGATTGGGGATGAAGGGAGAGACCGTATTGACTGTTCGAATGTTGTGCTCATGATTGTCGTCAATTAAGGTCTGGACATTGTCTGAGTTGGCGGATGATTGGGGAATGGTTGTTTGAAGATGTCAATGGCCTGATTAGGAGGTGCATTTGGATTGTCTAAGATGAGATCCCCCTTTTCAAGCATATCTTGGATTATGTTCTTAAAAGTTTTGCAGTTTTCTGTGTCATGGCCCTTAACACGATGGAAGCTGCAAAAGTCTTGCTCCCTATACCACGCGGGGATGGTGCGTGAGGGATCGAATTATGGAGGAGGTCAAGATTGAGGGAGATTGAGGGCCCCCTATTTAACAAGCTTTTCCAGCACAGACGCATATGATTCTCTAAGAGGAGTATATCATCGTTGTATGTATCTTTGCTGGAATTGGCGAGTGGCGCTCTGAGTCGTGGATGGCTCAGGCTGATTGATCGAAGGTGAGGAGGATGAAGGCCTAACGACCACAGCGTTGGCTGAAGCCTTGGATTTAGAATTGGATGATGATGGCTTAGCAGAAGAAGAGTCATTGGTCTTAGAGCTGGGATTCTTGCTCCGCAACTTGACTTTATTCTCCTCGATGGCACGCAACTCAAGTTTGCGAGCCATCGTGAAGGCCTCATCAAAAGTGCGGAAGGTTTGAACCCTCAGGGTGGAAGAAATATGTCTGGCGTAGGCTTGGGAAAAGAGTTCAATAAGCTCAGCCTGGGGTAAGGAAAAGGAGAGTTGATTGATGAGGCCTCTCCATCGAGCAACGAAGTTGGCTATGGACTCATCCTCGAATTGCCGGATAGAATAGAGGTCCGTGATCGAGACCTTCTTGGTTATGTTGATGGAAAAGTGATCAAGGAAGAGCTGGGCCAATTGTGTGAATGAGAAGAGAGAATGGCTGGGAAGGGAGCTGTACCAGTCGAGCACATCACCCGAGAGAGATATAGGAAACGTGCGTAAGAGTAACGCATCGTCATGGCCAATGAGGTAACAGGCATGTCTGAATGCCCACAAGTGTTGCTGTGGGTCTTCCTTGCTTTGAAAGTGAGAAAATTTTGGAAGCTCCAACTGGCTAGGATATGGTCTGATTGGAATAGAAGGATGAATGGGCTTGTTGCAGATCTGCTCATATGAGAGAGCATTGTGCGAGCCAGAAATAGAGGTCTCTAGACTGGTCATCTTGTCCATCAGCATTTTGATGATGTCTGCCGATGGATTGACGGGTGGCGCGCCCCCTATGTTGTAGGGCACTTGGAAGAGGCTAGGGGAGGCATATGACGTAGTCAGTTGCCCCTATAAAGGTGCAACATAGGGGTAACTAGTCGTAGGGATAGATGAAGAGGCTAAAGGTGGTTGGGTAGAAGGCATAGCTAGGCCCGATGTTGCCACGAGAGGTTGGACTGTGATAACGGGGGCCAATGGATAAGAAGCCACCCTGGTGTTGATAGGGGCCAGGGTAGGCGGAATAGAGACGACAAGGTTCTGAAAAGGAGTGGATAGTGGTTGAGCGGGTTGAGGTTGACAGGGGGCCAGAACCCTGGTGGAAGTGGGCCCAATGATAGAGGGAGAGGCCACACCTAGAGGATTGGTTAAAGTCTGGTCAGCAGTTGAAGTGATGGCTTGAGTGTCTGAAGGTTGAACTACAGATGCTGTCAATACAGCCGTAGTTGCGGCAAGGGAGGTTGGCATTCCGTAGATTGGATTGCCTAAGGAGTCTCGCGTTCGGCTATGCGTGAGATAGTGTTGCAAGGCCTTGATGTTGAGGTCCAAGAATCATTCGAAATCTTGGTCCCCTTCTTGGACAATAGGAGTCTGTGGCGGGGTTGGATGGGTAGGAGTTCTTTTGGTCTCTGAGTTGAACTCCATTGTAGGCTTGGTTACAGACGGAGTAGACGGAAGTGGTTGATGGCTAGCGTGGTTGTCCAGAGCCTTGGCTTGGCTACGAGTCAAAACCATGCAAGGCAAAGAAGGTTCAGGTTTCAGAAACTGTGTTGTTCAGTTTCAGAAAACCAGGATGGAGTCTTTGACAGAGAAGGGATAGGTTTTAGGCTGCTGGTTTTGAAAAAAAAGGACAGTGATAGAGACTGACGTTGGTTGAAAAACCGATGTCGGTAAGAAATATGGCCAACGTCGGTCAGATAACCGATGCCGGTAATATAGGAAAGCCGACGTCGGTGATAGAACCGATGTCGGTGACAGGGGAAAGCCGACGTCAGTGGAGGAACCGATGCCGGCGACTGTGTTTTCCAGAGAACCAAAAGATTTGAAGATTCTTAGAAAAACAATGAAGAAAGCGTCCTCACTCACTCAAACAAACAGATGAGAAGAGGAAAACAGAGAGAGATAGACAAGCCTAAGCGATAAATCCTAGGAATTAACTTTAGAAGCTGTGGCTTATGCCTTAGATGAATGTTTGGGGAGATTGGCTATCAAGAAGGTCCTAGAAGAAGCAGTCTAGAGCTGGTTTCGGGTCTTGTTTTAGGTGCTCAAAAATCTGTGTTAGGGTCTGGTACGTGGCCTGGTGCTAAGGAGCAAGCTCCCCTCACTTCACGATTCCAGTGGTTAGCTGGTCTCGCTTAGCCAAGATATACCTCACCTAGAGTTTATCCTCTGCCAGAGAATGGAGTGGGCTTCCCCCTTGGTGATGAAATCCAAGTAGGGTCACCGGGACGGGTAAGGTATCTGTTGGGGGATAAAATCCCAGTCGGGCCTTGTCTCAAGTTTTATGTTCGTTTTAGTGCATGTGGTTTGGTAGTGTAACATCAAGTGTCTACGATTTATTCAATATGCGTTTAAGTTACTAGATGTGGACTAAGAAGATGCAAGCACAAGCAGAAATGAATGCAAAGTGTTTTAATGCCCAAGTCAAAATGTGATGTTTGTTATGAAGACAAGTTTGAAAAAGGGTTGAGAGTATGACGTTTGGGCTAGTCTAGAATGTGCAAGAAAGAAAAGAAAGATTCTTTTTAAATTCCTGCTTATAGTGTCATTGAGAAGAAAAGAAGGAGGAGGAAAGGTAAGAACCTAATGCTCCTAAATGAATGAAGAAGAAAAGGAACCCAGGAGGAACCTAGGG
This sequence comes from Torreya grandis, assembly GCA_037957365.1. Lineage (NCBI taxonomy): Eukaryota > Viridiplantae > Streptophyta > Pinopsida > Cupressales > Taxaceae > Torreya > Torreya grandis. Next base: position 242,395 of record JARHVA010003073.1, on the reverse strand, counting down.
TCCCACCGGGCGTGCCAGAATGTTTCTATCGCTAATTCGCTTTCTACATTCAAAAGATGAATAAAGAAACTAAAGAAATGGACAAGGCTAGAAGTACCTGGATAAAGACTGTGCATCGTAATCCAGACGCTTGTGAGCACCCCTCTTTGGTTGTGGAGGAATGACACCTACAAAGAAAAGGAACTTGGACAAGAAAATGTTAGATGGATAGGCAGTGGGTTGCCAAGCGAAAGCTTGTTCCCGGAAGTGTGAAAACTTCCTCAAGGGAGGTCAACCCACTGATAACAGACAGATAAAAGACCAAGGAAATACAGAATGCCAGAATGCAAAAGTGATAAACAAATTAGAAAGAAAAGAAAAAACCAAATGATTACTTGAAAGGAGCTGTCGGGTTGATGACAGTCGCCGAGGTCAGAAATGTTGCCGGCGTCGATTATCTGGTCTGCCGATGTCAGTTGGGGAAGTGACTGGTGTCAGTTGGGGTAGTGGCCTGTGGTCGGGTCTGGTTTGGTTTCCGGACTGTGGACGGGTCTGGTTTGGTTCTGGTCCGTGGACGGGTTTGAGATAGAGTTTAGGGATGACTTTGGATGGACTGGGGAATGGTCTAGTTTTGATTGGGTGCCCTGTGCAGGGTCTTTTGTTGGCAGGAGGGATGAGGAAGCTGTCTGGGACTAGATTAAAAGGTGGACATGAAAGAGGAAGATGGACAGGGGACAGGTTCTGAGAAGGCTTTTCAGCCTCTCAGGGGAAGGACACAGCAAGTAGAAGACAGTACATAGGATAGATAACTGAGACTAAATGAGAGAATGAAATAAAATAATGAAATTGCTTACCTTTTGGCTTGCTGACTGAAGAACAGAGGAGCTGTTGTTGGAACCACGAAAGACTTGTTGCAAGAGGAAATCCCTGATCTAGAGTCCCTGCCTCTGTTGCTGCTGTTGCACGAGGTCCAGAGAGAAGAGAGTCAAATGCCAAAGTGCCGAGAGGATTCTGTTTGCGAGCTCCAGGTCCAGGGGCTGCAACGGGTGTAGAAAGGGGTCTTGAAGGCTGCCGATGCCAGCAGTTTGGCCGACGTCGGCCAAAGGGTCACCGACATCGGCGGTGGCAGAATGGGGACAGAGGCTAAAAATAGCCTCTGCGCATTCTTGCATGCTATCGGGCGAGGGATTGTGGGAAGAACGGTCATGAGGATGCTTAAATGGGCATGGGGGGAAGATAATGAGGATATTTGGCATAATAAAAGGCTAAGAGGAAGGTGGAGGGATTCAAGGGAGGATCCAAGGTGGCAAGGGTGGGGTGGAAAGGGGGCTACTTAATTAAAATATTTAAGTTATTTTAATCAAATGAAGGCCAAGGGTTAGGATATGGGTTTGAGGCGGACAAGGGGGGAGAACCAAGGTGCAGACACATTTGCGGTGTCTACACTCATATCACATCATATCATCATAAGTTAAAATTTGAGCAAGACTAAAGAAAGCATTTAGCCAAATTTGTTTCACACATCTCATCTTCATCCCTCAATATTTACATTCAATCCCCTGGACCTACCAATTAGGGTTGAAAAAACACATCATTTGTACTTTATCTCATATTTATCCATGGAATCTAAAATAGATTTCATAAATACCATGATTGAGTAATGATTGATGGCCAATAAGGATGTAATCCTTTCTCACCTCCTTGAGATGAACACTCCATATCCTATATATTTTGACCCCATCCACCCAACATTACCGCCAGTCTACACCCATTCTCTTTAATCAACTCCTAGTATTCATACTACCCAATCCCATTTAAACCCTCTAACTACTAGTCATATCTAGTCATCAACCCATTAATACACTATAAAATGCAATCATACCTTAGAAACACCTTCTAATACTAGACTAACCACCCAATCACATCAATAACCATTTGATCTAAAGTCTAATACTTCCACATCTAAGTCACAAATTAAGGAGAGGCCCTATAATTCCATTATTATATCCTTAGAATCCCTCTTCCACCAAATTATTTCTACTGACATGATGGTCCATCCACCCATATGACATCTTTATCCCTCCAAGACTAAGCTCTCTTGGTATAAATCTAACAAATACTATGTATATCACCAAACATAGGGGCATACCATTAATAAATGTCATAATTTTAAAAAAATTGTCTAAGACCTCATTGACTATGGCTACATTGAAATCAAGAATGAATAATATGAGTCTACATATATGGGTGAACAATAAGAGGAATGCCAATATTCCATTCTTGATCATAATAAAGCCATCCCTTTTTCAAGCCAAGGTTAAGACACCACATCCATATTCCATGATCCTCCCACCTTTGATAAATCCTTCATTGATGATTAGTCCATTTCTATTAAGCCCAATCCTCCCTTATCTCATGAGTCCTTATTCCATGGACCTATCTTTGTCAAATCCATTATATCCCCATATTCACATCAAAGACCCCATTTGGAGAGGTTGATTATAGACAAATAATCCTATATTAGTAAAATTTACTCATCAACATCCCCTACACCCTCATTGAAGTTATCATTACATTCAACATGAGTCTTCTCTGCATTATGATTATGTTCAACACTAGTATCTAAATCAAATTATTTGTCAAAATCATCATCCTTATTTAATGTTACACATGATGAATATATATACCTTTTTAAGGATACCTTTAATCTAGATATCAACCAATCACAAGGCATATATTTTGATCCCAAATAAGATGATGAAGTCAAAATATAGATTTTACAAGATATATCTAGCAAAGATTGTTAGAGTGATTCTGATCATGTCTCAGATGCATGTCATATAGATAGACTTAGTGATCCTTTTGTTGATCTTGGGGAGATTTTCTTTGATGTCAAAATTGGATCTCTTAGGAACCCTTATAAGGACCATATTACCCCATCACCACTCATTAATCTCATCCTACCATATCAACCACCTTCATCCATCATAGATCCTTTTCTTCCCATTAATGATCATTTAATAATCTCTCTCCATATGGATGAATAGGGACATACATCATTAGACTCTTCCTTGCACAACATATGTGCCAGAGATACAAAGGTCCAAGAATGTATTCAAAATTCATACATGATGATCAAATCACCTTTGATATAGTAAGTCAAAAGGAAGAAAATTCCAATCATCAATCTAATCACAAAGTGTCTTCCCTTAGTGAACCCATTTTAGAGATACTAAGGGACCATCAAAATAAAAATCATCATCATATATCAAGTAAAAGATCAATCAAAATATAATCAAATCTAAAGATTAAATTAATTTAAAAATAACTATCAATATAGCCAATAATCCTTCAAATAATCAGATCAAAGAAGAATAATAGCAAAGTCAAAGTATCTTAGACATCTTAAAGTCTTTTGTCATATGGCACCAATCAAACATGGAATATCCAACATGTCCAACATTGTATGTGATTGCTAGTCCCACTTCCCAATCACCCATCACACCTCCCTATCATTATCATATCATCCATTCAATTCCTATATTCCATTATCAAATCCAAACCATAAACCCATCCATACATCACATCATTATACTAGGTAGCATTGTCTCTTGTAGGGGTCATGAAGACACTTGGTCTATATATTTAGAGGGGTCTCAATCAAAAGTCAAAAAAGGTCACAAAGACATTAATACATCTATTATTGACCACATGATCCGAAAATCACATCTACCTATAAATGGTGTTAGCTAAATATCACAAAAGTGTCAATATTCCTACATCTCACCCATTTATAATAAATCAAGATGAAAAAAAAATCAATTGTCCAATGGTGAAAACTAGTCTTATGGCACCTTGGGAAAGTGCCATGATGAAAACCAATTTATACCATCATGGTAAAATAATATATTTTCTATATTATGCCTCACAACTTGGGGGAAAATCTATTTCACCAACATAGTATACCTTTTTGATCCCCTCCATGTCATCCTTATTTATACTATACCTATGTCCATTATTTATACCCATTATATGCCATCATATCATGCATCCTATTATGTCTATCATTTATTCTAGTATTTACCTTTATAAGGGAGTGGAAGATGTCTTGAAAAATGTTCTATAATCATCTTGGCATAACCTCTAATGGACACTCGGATAATTAGATAGTTGGTTCCTTCACGATGTGGTCATTGGAAATACCTAGTCCATTCTTCCTTAGTCCTCATCCCATTTTCAACCTCACCCTCATCCTTTTGTCCTCCCATTAATTATTCCATCTATATGTATCCTAGTTGGTAGGCTTGGTATTCCCTTTTCTAGTAATCCAATTTGTATAGTGTACATAGATATCTCAAAAGACCTAAAATTTTAAATATTATAAAAAAATCCTTAAAAATTATATAATTCAGAAAAACAAAAAAACTTATTAGTTGTATTGTCTTATGTCTTGAATATCCTAGTTGTCCTATGTGATGTCCTACCTATAATATCATCTTGTCTTACATTATGTCTTAGTGGTCTTATCATTTTGTCATCTTGTCTTGTCCTATGTCCTAATCTTCATACCCAAGTCCTTATCCATAACCTTATCCTAATCATAGTCCCTAATCTACACCAAATCTATATCTTTGTCCAAATCCATATCCTTAATCCACATTCACATCATGACCAACTTGGTCTACCTCATCAAATGATCAATATTATCATTGACTCTCATTAGGATAATTACACAAGACATAATGACATTGCATGTAGATACTTGTGAGATTTATATGATTTGTTTTTTCTAAATTGTTTGCATGTATTTTATCATACATATATATGATTACCTTATGTTTCATTTGTATTTAGTCTTGCATCATGTATCTTTTTGTCTATAAGTCCATAAATGAGGATGTTATGATGACACCAAAAGCTAAAATGATATTTTTAGGTGCCCTCGATGATGTAGAGTTTAATCTTTTCCCTTTTTTATGCACTTTAGCACAATTTCCTCTTGGTCATACTTATATCATGGGGCATAATAATTATTGATATATTTACATCAGAGTGCTTAAACTATGATGATACCTTATATAACAATGATGGATTGATAATAAAAACACTCATCATTCCTCCTATTCTCTATCACCTATTATAATGTCTAACATCCTACATCCAATCATTTATCCTAATCTTTATATTTAATTCAATCATAAAATTTATCTCCTATAATATTTAATCATTACTCCAATTCCTTTATCACTATGTCCATATCTTCTAGTCAATCATCTATCATGTCTCTAGTCATCAAAATCTAACATCTCATCTCTTATAATTTCTCATAGTACTATATCTCCATGTCTAACATCTAAGTCATACCATATATCTAAAAACTAACATGTCTAATATTCCTCATCATCCTAATATTTTAATCCATCATCATCATCCTCTAATCTAGTCTGAACTACATTAGCATGAGGTCTTGTCAAACTATGTAGGTAGAACTCAGACACATGGTGTGCCTGAGGTTAGCTCAACCACTCTCACCTCTTTCCCCATCATTCACCATCACATATATTTTGTCCTTAATCATCCCCAAGTATTTCATCAATAAAATCATTGAGATATAATATCTATCATTATCCAATCCATCTATATATCAATCACCATCCCCACAATCATCTCCCTAATATTTTCATCAATCACCCACACCTATCAATTAGGCCCAAAAAGTTACGACTTCCATATTTTATTCCATTATTCATTCATTACCATTTATTGATCAATTCACCATTTAACATTTAAATTTTCCTCCCTTAATTGGGGCATGACTAGAATCATAGCACGTTATGGATCACTCTGTTGCATGTGTCCTTGCTAGGAGAATTATTGTTATTAATCACATTATGGCTCATTGATTTGATGTAATGTAGTCTAATCATTCCCATTCATCTTTTAGTAACTCTATCATATCATTTATTCTCTCTCATATTCTTCATCATATTAATTTATTTCATCTTTGAGATACACTCATACTTAATCTTATTGTTATCAATTTATATTACACCCTTGAGGTAGGGGTTTCAAACCCACCTCATCTATATGATATAATTGAATCAACTCTAGGTGTGGGTAGCCTAATGAATTAGGTGAGTCTATAGATTTAGGGCTAGCTCCCATAATGCATCATCTATGCTCAAATCACTAAGCCTACTTGCCCTATCAAGGAAAAGGGATAGAAAAGGCTTGAAAAAAAATCTAAACTATAGGAGGTGATGTACTAATGTATTATATCTCCTCTAATTAATATTTAAACAAAACTTATGGATAGAGAAAGGGTTAATCAACAACACACTCTATCCTAAAGGATTCTTACACATCAATATTTCACATGAAGACCATGCCAAATAACTATAACCTGAGGGTTATGAATGAAAGGTCTGATATAAGACATTACCAATAAGTTTCCACTAAAATCATAAACATGAGCACCATCACACCCCTACATAAGATCACTCCACTAGCATCTAGGTGAGAGACAAGGACCTGTAAAGGGAGAATGAATTCAACCACTAATGCAAATCAATAAATTATTGAACACACTAGAAACTAGTATGGAAAAGGATAAATCAATACTTGTATTAGATCAAAGACTTCAAGATACAAATGGGAAGTGTTTTGTTATACCTAGTAGAGGTATTTATACAATGGCTTTCTAAACCCAATTTATAAAAAAATGAGAGAGAGAGAGAGAGAGAGAGAGAGAGAGAGAGAGAGAGAGAGAGAGAGAGAGAGAGAGAGAGAGAGAGAGAGAGAGAGAGAGAGAGAGAGAGAGCATATGGTGTAGATATGAAGTGGAGAGGTGTTAGAAAAGGTTCCTAATGCATCAAAACATGCTAAGGACAAGGATAGATAAGTTTTAATCAAGTGAAAAAGGTAACACAAAGAATTCATATTCATAGGGAAAATAAAAACATTACATAGATTAATTATTGTGTGTATTATAGGAATTAGGATTAACCAATAATTAATTAATGATTATAGAGCATTCAGAGTAATTTAGATAGGATTAAACCAAATATTAAATAAGATAGAACATGAAAGGAAAATAATAATAAATGAAGCAGGTAACCATAGCCAAATAGTCTATATTTATATCAACAAAGGTCTAAATCTCTTCATATAAGCATACATATATAGTCATTTATAGTCTCTGATTGTTCACATTATTCTCGCACTTTGGTGCCAAAAGAAGATTATGTTCATCTTATATCATATTATAGGTCATGGAGGATAGGAAAAAATATATATATAGCTAACAACTGAATACATAATTTATGAATATCCAAAGAATATCCTATGTAACTTTACTATTTCATTTCTTCTCCCAACACTTTCCTAGATTTAAATGTGTCTCATCTTGAGACAACATCATGAGATCATCTAGTTATGCACATAGGGCAGAAGTTAAAGGAATGGTTGGAATAATAAGATTCACAGTAATTTCTTGAGGATTTTTTTTCTTATTTTCACCTCTTGTGCACTACTTAGTAATGCTTTTAGGTTTTCAAATAAGTAGCATACGAACATATTTCCCTTTCAAGTTTTTAATAGGTTGGCATAACTAGGTGGCCACCCTTTATAGGTTTTAACCATCATGGAATTATTTATCTCACTAGTCATTCCTAAATACAAAATTATTTAAAAAAATATTCAAAATTTATGCCTTACATAGTACTTAACTTGAAAGAGGTGGCATTGATGCAGATAATGACTAGAGAGTATGATCTTTGGACTCAGACTATATAGCCTTACAATATGCAATGACTTACTGGAACACAAACAATGGATTATAGAATAAAGCTTTAAGGATCTAGGTAACCTCGCTATAGAATGGAGATAGGTCACTCTTGTAAGTATGTAAATTTATCATCACTTCATAAACCAAGCATAATAAGATGCACAATGGTGTGTAATTTCTAATGAGTTACGTCGGGTTAGGTTCATCAATTATGCTCATGGTTACCTTCATGTTTTTGATCCACATATAGATTTATCCACTCAATTGTTCCATCTTGTCTACATAGTATTCAACCTAGAGACTTGCAAATGAACTGCACATAAGCTCACTCTACCAATTAAGAAGTTTGTCATGCATATTATCCTAGCCATTGATTAAGACCTAGAGATCTCTATCATTCTCATCCAATAATGTGGTATGGATGTCCATGGTTTACTTGGTGTTTTTAACTATGGAAAAATCTATGTTGGAACTGGTGTGAGAGTCATTGAGGTGATTCTTCTAGTCTAGTAAACTTTGTGCAAAGTGATGTGATTGGAGGGTTATAGTATCTAACATGCTCTAGTACTCTTCTAACAAGTTTATTAATGTGGTTGCCTTAGTATTCATGTTATCAACCAATTTACTAACTCTATAGAGTTGTTGGGCTATGCACCAATCCTTACTGAGCTCTGAGACTAATGTCTTGAGACTGTGTTGGTCAAACATAAATTTGTCCCTAATTGTTTGAGTGACCAATTCTTAGAAGGTGTCCTAAATAATATTTTAAACTTTATGTAGGTGAGTATTTAGCTCCATATTGTTTACCTTAGATTGATTTTGTTCTTACTCCAAGGAGGTGGCCTTATAGACCACTAATTATTGGAAATCTACTGCACCCTCTATTTTTTTCTTCAATAGAAGCCTAAAGACATCCAAAGAAGCCTCCTAATTAATTAGGAGTGAAACCAATATGATTGTAGATGTTTTAATATTTGGTCATGGCATAGTAGTAAGTGACAATGAGAAAGTGGTGTGTTGGACACCAATTATTACAACATCCCAAAGCTAGATACTACCTAATGGCGTCTTGAGTAACTATAAAGCTACCAAAGCTATAGATGTTACTTCTTGCTTTGTGGGATACTCTAATTGGTTGTGGGGTTGTACTAGTGTTTACTATTACTACATTTTGGCCTCCATTTCTAAATTGAGTTACTATGTAGTGCCTTAGCCTACTTTCATTTTACTTCCTCCTCTTCCTTTTTCTTCTTTATCTCTTATTGCATAGCTTTAAACTTTCCCTATTCCTCTTGAGGCTTCAATTGCTTTGCATGTTATTATTATTCCTCTTTATTCTTCTTCTTAGCCAAGGTTGTAGGCTTGGCTTACTCCTATGCATCTTGGGCCTATGCTTATGCTTGAGCTTGATCTTATGCCTATGCCTATTTTTATCATAGGGCTTCATCTTCTTCTCTTTTTTATTCATATATTCCTTTACTTACTACTATACATGCTTTATAGTTTCCATGTCCTACTATACTTGGGCCACTATGTCCTATTTTATTTTCTATTCTTCTTCTGCCTTCACTTTGGTAGTGATTTCATCTTCCTTTTCCTTCCCCTCTCTCTCCTCTTGTGATTTCTAAGTTGTATCAATTCTTATGCCTTCTTGGCCATATCCATGGCCTTTTATATATTAGCCTCTATATCCTTGTCTATTTGTGTGACCTTAGATTCTTTGAATTACTAAGTGGCTTTCCATTATTATTCCTATTCTTTCTATTTCTTCTTTTCCTCCTTCCTCACACACCATTCTACTATGTAGGCTAATTCTTCCCTCGAGGCCTATTAATATTATTTTATGGGTTACTTTGGTGTGATATATTCAACCTCTTGAGCCTAGGGTAATGATGGTGAATCACTTGATCATACTTCCAATCTAAAAACCTATGCCTTTTTCCTCCCAAGCATGACTAGTCTACATTTTGGTGGTGGTACAATAGAGGTAGTGGAAGGTTATGATTCTTGCATATTGGTTAGTCATCTAAAATTTCACTCTTATAGTTTAGGGAGACCCTATCCTCTTACCTTTTTCAAGGTCTATGCACTAGTGATTCAGATGGAATCTCTAAAATGGGTAAAAATATGTCTTTGACTACAAATGTTAGTATATATTGAAGCTAAAATAAATTGATCCTCCTCTATAGCTGATCCACATCTTAAATGGTGTTAATAAATATGGATGATGGGTAAGATATAAGTTCCACCTATAGTTTTGGGGGAACCTACTTCTACAATTTAATGATGTGTATAGCCTTCTAAAATAAAAATTATTTCTCTACCTCCTTATAATAAAATTATTTATCCATGTCTGTAATCATGACCCAATAGACTTCCAACTTATATATGCTCATCTTTGTAAGGTCACATGATTTGGTGATCTATAGCACCTTTAGGTCATCAAGATAAGTTTCTATGTTGCATGTCTTATGATTCAATGGAGGGGACACTAAATGATGTTCTACTTTGTGATTTCCATCTTACTACTATGAGTTGGTAGCTTTCTCTGGTTGTTATGTTGCAAGGAAAGATGTGCATGGTGGTATATCCTAGAGTGGAGTCATATGTCTGGATATGAAATCTTTTTGTTTGGTAACTTTAGATTATGCCATGTCCATTGTGACAAAGAAGGGGAGTAGTTAGAAAGGTGACCATGACAACTCATGGATGATGATGAACACACTATGTGATAGCAAAGTGATAGATGTGTGTTGACTTAGATATCACATGATGTTTGGTGGAACTCAGAGATGTGTTAGAATTATCTCTAGGAACTCCTCCCACCAAGATTTGAACTTTCCCTCATATGTAAGGGATCTATGCTCCTACATCCAAATGAGATTTTAAAATTGTTTCACTAGCAAATAGTTTGGGTCAGGGTGCACTTCTCCCTCTAGGGACTTCCATTGCATGAAGTAGAATAGGAAGATGAGAAATTGGTATTAAAGCTTCTTCTTTAGAGAGGTGTGACACTTATCTCTATTAGTGAGAAAATCATGGATGAAGTACTTTATAAAATTCAATTGGTTATTTATATGGATCATCTAGTGAGCAATGTCCATGACCCTTTTTGATATTTGCTTGTCTGACTTGGTTATCTGCCAAAATCTCTTGGTAATATATTTGATAAGAATACACACTAGCTCATCTAGTATTTCATTAATAGGAATCCCTCTATTTATCCTCACATACAAATCATGGAATTCTTTCAAAATAGGCGTGTTCTCATCTTATAAGGATCCAGGGAGTCTATTTGTGTAGGCATGCCCAAAGCTCAGGCCATGGCTTATGTATTGATTATGATGGTGATGTCTGGGCCAAGATAGATGCTACCATAATTGTGCTATCTAATAAATACTTATGTGATCTCCCCTAGATTGCTAAAGGTGGTAATTAATAATATGCACTCAACATTTATGTTGATAAATTGGTGGGGAGCTATGAGATCAAGTGGTTGTGCAACATCAATAGGGTCTAGTTGGAAGAGCTTATGTTCAACTTATCAAAGGTAATTTAATTGTTTAAGTTCATTGAAATTAGTTTCTTAAGTGATATATTGATACCCATAGCCTCTTTGGGGCATCTATTAGACCCCTGATGAGCTGTGAAGTATCCATGTCTACTTGATTTATTGAATTAGAATTTGGCCACTCTCTATGTAAAAAAAGTAACTCTAATTTTTGCAATTATAGATCATAAAATTTATGCACAAGGATGAAATTCCAACTTGGTATTTAAACTTAGATTTTATAGAATTTATGCCCATTAGATTCTATGTTAATGTAATGCTTAGTTGTTCACTCATCTTGAATACAATGGTGAATGTGGAAAATTTGTATTTGATCTAGTAATTAAAGTAGTTAATCATTGGCACATGTGTGGAGTTAATCCATTATTCTCTTTGGTGTTTGTATAGGGGGTTCTAGTAGATGATGTTATTGGACCACTAATTTGTTGATGATTTTTATCTATCAAACCTTGTATTGAGCATTTAATTATAGTGGATGACCATTATACGATGGATATTTTGTTAATGGGACTTAAGTTCTTTCATTTGAAACTCTTTGACATCAATGATGGGACACATGGATTCTCTTTTACATGGTTGGCACATGCCATGCTTGATATCTTGATTATAAAATTTTATTAAAGAGATCATCTATAAATACACACAAACAACAAATAAACACACAAAAAACATACAAAATAGGAAAATCTTAATCTATTTGGTGTTATTCAACACCCAATCTTTTAGCAAAAAGAAATAAATTTGACTATTAGTGATAGGGATTAAGCCTACAACCATTTACCCACCCTAATAAAATGGTTCCATATAGATCTCTCAAAACTATGGTTCCTTGTTATGTTAATTTATGTATAATATAGGGCCTTTTCCATAAAATTTGTAACTTTCCCAAAAATGCTTGGAAATCACTATCATATAGTAAGAATGGTTGATCTTTATCAAATTATTTCTAGCACAAATTCCTAAAATTCCATGATTTTGGGCTCTATTTATGGACTTATTGAGTCCATGTTGCTCTACATCTATACTCATCCATCCTATTTAGTTTTAGTATTATGTTGGGTAGAGAGTCACAATACCCTAGTCTCATGACCATGGCAATGCACAAACTAGGCACTAAGTATTTCATTGACATGACTAATTCAAGTCCATATACTAATTGGAAAGGTTTATAACCTATGGTTATATTATAGTGCATTCTATATACCCATAGAATCATAGGAAATTAAATCTTCCTAGTCATCCCTCTTGACTTCATAGATATTTGTCAACATTTTACCTATCACTTTATTAGAAGCTTCAATTTGGCCATTGGCCTATGGATGGTACACAATGTTTATTTTATGAGAAATCATAAACTCCTCATTCATATCCTTGATGGTGTTATTCAAGAAGTGTGTTCCTTGATCTCTCATAAAATTTATGGGACATCCAAACCTTATAATGATGTTCTCATAGAGAAACTTTGCTGCATCTTTTGCACCATAGCTAGGTGTCATAGTAGATTGAACCCACTTAGTAAAATAGTTAGTCTTAGTAATGATATACCTTGCTTTACTGAGATTGATCATGGATTGAAAGTTATGATAAAGTAAATTCCCCATTATTCAAAAGGCTGCTAAGATACTAGAGGATATAAAGGCATTTCATCTTTTTGTAGTAGTTTACCAATGTGTTGGTATACAACATAATACTATGCTACTCTGTGTACATCTTAGAATAGATTTAACTACCATAACCTTTTATAAAGTAGCTTCTGGAAGTGGATTCTCCTAAAAATATCCTCTTAAAACTCCTTGATGTTCCTCTTGCAAGATTTGAGGTCATTCATGTTCTATAACAACCCTATACAAAAATTTGTCTTTCCCCAAGTGATACAAAATCCCATTGATAATAGTATATGTTAGGGGTCTAGTAATAAACTACTTCTTATCACATTATTGATAGTGCATAGGGAATAATATTTATTTAAGTAATTTTTAAATTATTTTAAAAAAATTAGGAATTGCAAAAACATGAAATAGGTGCACATCAAGAAAGTCTTCTTGTAATTCTTCTAGTTCTTCATCATTTGGAATGTGGTTGAGATGATCTGGTACCACATTCTCTCTTCTTGGATTTAAATTAATTCAAATTTATAACTCATAAAATAACATAAACCAACAAGAGATTCATCTTCCTAGCATTGGATTATTGACAAGATATTATAGGACTTGATGATCAATAAAGACTTTGAATAGTATCACAAGTAGATAGTGTCAATAAATTTATAGTGCAAAACATAATAGCCAATGTTTCTCATTCAGTGGTTGTGTAGTTATTCTCTGTATTAGATATTTTTTGGTTGGAAAAATGAATAGGATGGTCGAGTCCACCATATTTTGGCTACATAAGCACAATAACAATTGTGATACCTGAAGTATCCACATGTACATAAAAGGGCTTGCTACAGTATGGAAAAATGAGGATGGGCACAATAACCAATCTATGTTTTAACTCAATGAGGGTTTTTTGGCACTCTAAAATCCAAAAAAACTTTGCATTTTTGTATACTAAGGATTCTTAATAGAGATTAAATAGATGTTTATCCTTTGATAAACTTGTAATAGTAACCTGTGTAGCCCAAAAAATATTTCACTTCATTGTGGCTAATGGGTGGAGGCATATTTAGGATTACTAAATTCTTTGTGTAATCTACCAAAATACCTTCATTTCATACTACATCCTAGCAATACAACAAAATGTGTAATGAATAGACATTTAATTAAATTTAATGTAATGTAAAGAGATCTACATCATTCTAACATTAAGCATAACTTAGACAAATGTTTTATAAATAAAGAAAAGATTTCCAAATCATCAAGGTAGACTTCCAAGAATTCATGAATGAAGTCCTTAAATGCAGTCACCACTATATGAGATAAAACCATAGGTGCATTATTAAGGCCAAAAGTCATGATCTTTTATGCAAATGGTCCTTATTCCTTATAAAAAGTCATTTTCGATCTATATTCTTATGTGATGGGTATTTGATGATATCTACTAAAACCATCCATGAAAGAATAGATTTTATGTCCTGTGATAGACTCAAAAATTTCATCCATGAATGGAATTGGTAATGGATCATTTATACAATCATAATTTAGTATATGATAATCCCCGCATACATGGATCTCCCTTTATTTATTTGGTTTCACTACTATGGGTCTTACCCAATATGAATTTTCTATTGAATATATTATTCTTGCATCTTGCATTCAATCAAGTTCAGCCTTCACTTTCAGCTTCATGTTCAGATTTAGATTTTATGGTCATTTCTTTATAGGTCATACACACTTCTTAAGTTCAATATGTATCTCACCAAGAGATGGGTAAACTCCTTAAACCTTTGATAATTTAGTGGGATAGACATCTTGATAATCCCTTAGAAGTTTCATATCTTCAAAATTTTCAAATTCTATCTAGTAATCACCTATATTTGCCAATTTTGGAACCTCCTTAGTTTCAATGTTTTCTATGTGCTTTTTGATGGGATATTGGTAAATATTACACTTTTATTCATCAATATATTTTTGTATCTTCTATTTCCCTTCCTATTTGGGAATGTGTATGTTGTGTAGCTTATCTTCTTTAGTAGGTTCTGCATCGATGTCCTTTAGTGGTTTTACAGGTCATTTAAGTTCAAATAAATTAGTCAAATCTAGATCACCATCAGAATCAAAGTACTCAATGTCCTTTGATTAATCATGTATTTAGTGACATGGCTACATTAGATATTATTCTTATTTATTAATAACTTTGTATCTTTTTAATATCAAATTAAGATCAGATGGTGAATTTTTGTATGTAATGGATTTGGTCATGGTGCTTAAGTCTTATGCATACCCATGGCATAAGAATATTTTGATTTTATAGAGTGCATTTTGAACTAGAGGTTTTTCATCTTCAAATAAAAATGTTTGAATGAAATAATTTTGGACCTATGCCCAATGATTTGTTTCCCTTCTATGCTCTTGATGCATGTACCATGTTGATAGTAATGGATCAAGTGTATAGTGGAAAATGTGAACCCAATACTTTGGTGTCACACATTTCTAAGTCTAGACTTCAACACATTTATGAATATGAATTTTAAGACACTCACATTCTTGAAATAATGGCCAATTATTTTGGATGAACTATGGTATCTGGAACATGCTGATCATGAGGTCATAGAAATCATCCCACAAGAGCTGATCATTTCAATGAATTGCTCACCATGTCATAACCACACCCTTTAGAGAGCTAACCCACTAGCTGATAGTAGGTATATGAATTTGTAAATTTAGAATGAATTCATTGATATCCTTAGTTACATAGTACATAGGAAGTTGTTGCTCATGCATAGAGACCATTCTCATCAGTCAGAGTTCATGATCACCTAAGGCCTAATTAAGGAGGTGTGTGTCTGAGTCTCCACTAAGAGACAGTTATTTCCAATGAAAAAGTGCCTTCTATTATTAGATCTATATAGTCCTGCTTATGATTATTACCTTGATATAGGAGTTCAACTTCTTACTGAGTAGGGGATTTTACAAACATAGATGCACAATCTTCTATGACAAATTGGTTTGCCAATCAATGTGGAGTGACTGATTTGGACCTCCATAATTCTAATGTATTTAATTTTTGAGTGAGCAATGATTGTAACTAAGGTTTGGTATGATCATACAATAAATTGCATTTAGATACACAGAGATTTTGGATTTTCCTCAAAATTCACCTTCATCTAGCTAGTTTCTTGCATAATATATGGAGAATTTGGTTCATCTAGACTTATGTAAGGTTTGTGTGCTATGTTTAGAGGAATGACAACAACCTTATCTCTTTGGTTTACCTCTAATTGATTATGCATTGTGTTGATAGTCATTTGACCATCATATGCCCATTTTTTACCTATTAGCATAGGGTAATGTGTTGTTACATTCTTCATGTCAATGACTTTAAAGTCACGTCATAGTGTCAATTGTGTAACTATAATCTCCACATCTTCTAATCTACCAATAGGTTCAACCTCCCATAATAAACTAAGCTCAAAGTGATTAGGATGTAATGTAGAATGAGTCCTCCAATAGATTCTCATGTAGACCTAGGAATCATGTTTACTATGTTACCAAAATCAAAGATAACATTTGGAATTTCATAGCCCACAAATTTAATATCAATGCATACATTAACATCCCAGGGTTTCTTTAACTTAACATACCATACCGACTTTTCCATCTTATGTTGTCTATGTTTTTCACACTCTAGTAGATTATGTAACAAGTTTGTGATGTTTTATGAAATGTCTTCATTGTGCAATGTACTTAAAAGTTTTAGAATATCTATGAGTGTAGTAATGACTCCATCCTAATGCATAATACACACAATTTGGCCGTACATTTATGAATCTATCACTATAACATATTCTTTGATGGTATCTTGAAGTTGGATGTTTTTCAAAAAAATTGAAACTTCATACATGAGCCCCTTTTCTATAGTTAGGTCTAGGGATTTATCTTGTTTTGATTTTTGGATTCCTTGATCTTGAGGAATTTCAAATAGAGGCAAACCTTTTTCTACATGTTATTATCATGTGAAAACATTTAGGAACACATTTTATTTAGGCTATACACTTACCATATTCACATTCTAAATGACCTTGTCCTTTATTTGCTTTTTCAAGATAATACAATATTTTGTGTCATGTTGGTCAGAGATTGTGTAGTATACATAGTAAGACTATATTTGAGGATTCATAGGGAAATTCCTTTGTACATCATTGCATTCTTTGCACAAGTATAATTACAAAAGAGACTACTAATAGTTGTTTCCTCTACCTCCTTATTATCCTCCTTTATATCCACCTTGAGCTCCTCCTCTTTTGAAATGATATACAACTATATATCCTCCTCGTTTATGTGTAGTGTTCCAATGTTATTTTTACTAGTTATTATCTCCAATTCTAAATTGTTATTGCATAGTTGGTGGATTCCAACTTGTTTGTTTTTTTTACATCATGGCTAAGCTCTTAGGTGTTGCATACTAGTCCTAAGGAGATGGAGGTTTCCAACTCGGTGAAGGAGGGGTCCATCTAGCTAGAACTTGAGGCTAGTATTATGGTGAACTAGGATTCCATTATGGACTTATTTGGGTTTCACAACCTTTATCAACATTTGGGCATAGGATTTATTGCTTTACTGAGGACATTTACTACACAACAAAAATGAATACATATTTGGTGATTCCTTACTTGATCTTCTACAAATCCCTACTTATGAAGAACTTTTGGTCAAAGATTTTAATAACTTTGAGATATTGTTTTAGTCACCAAGAATGAAATTTCAAAATCTAGTGTTTTGTCCTTAGTCAAATGGTTAACTTTTAGATTCATGTTATAAGTATATTGTTTATAAATTAAACCTTTCCTTATAATAATAGTTTAGTATTAAATACCTAATTTGACATGAAATCGACTAATGTTGATTTTTGATGTCAAAATACTCATTATCATTAATCTAACATGTTAGTCATTTTTTTAAAGCAATATAATAGGGGTGGTATTTTAATCAACTATCTCCTCATTGTTAACCTGATAATTTGGATGTTTTTATAATATTTAAAAAAAAATTAATGATTAAAGGGTGAAGTATCCATAGATGTAAAAAGATTCAAATTTTTTTAAATCATTAACATCATTGATGTTTACCTGCATTGTCTTATCATCCTAAGGCAAACTATCAAAAATAATAATCATTATCTTACAATTTGCCTATTTAAAATTACCAAATCAAACTAATGTGTGCTTATAAGATACATATTAAAGAATAAAATTGGCACTTTAAAAATAAATTTTGATTATCTATTTTGTCTTGTATATATCAGTATGTTGTATATAATTAATTGTGTGTTAACATTTAAATAATTATTATATCATGTTATTCACACATAGGTAATTAATTCAATTAATTAATTATATCATGTTCTGCTTATCTATAAAACCCCCCTCTAGGATAGCACATGGCATGTATTTCATCACCATGTATAGGATTAGTATATAGGGGTTAGTGTCATGGATTTCATCACTATGTGCTAAACAAAATTTGGGTTTTTGTGGAGTATAAAAATTAAGGATATTTATTGTTAGGCTAAGCGATTGACCCTATATAGGTCATCTATGAAGGGAAAGAGTTCGTTCTCTAAACTAGGCATTAGACAACACCCTATATGGACTTGGGCCCCAACATACATTTTTGTATCTAGGGGATTCCCTTAGAAACCTTGTGCATACTTAGCAAAAGTCCTTTTGGCCATAATATGTGTACTATTATAGGATTTAGTATCATCTTCAAAGTAACCATCAAGTATAAGTAGGGTTGAGAGGGTTCAATTGATTCTATAAAGGGTCACCAACGTACATCCTCACCTATGAAGTTATTACATGGTATAGGTAATGAGTTACACACCTTATCAATTTACTAATCATATGTTTGTGACTTACTTATTTTAGCATGTTTTATGCTAGAACTTTGTTTTTTATGAGCTAAGTTAGCCTTCACCCAGACCTTCATACCTATCTAGGTCTTTACACAACTTATCTTCTACATTCTATCTTCCTTCTTGTACATATCATTCTATAAATTATTTAATCATCATCCTACCATCATGTATATCCTTATCATCCTTTTCACTATCTTAGCCTAGTCATTATTACATACCCTAGTAACACCTTGTCTTAAGACCATCTCACCTTGATTTGTCTAAACATGACCTTGTCTTATCCACCTTTTGTTTCAACATCATCCCTATAGTATCTTGTATTCATCTTGTCCATCTTATTCATCATCCTCTTATACATTTTTGTATTATCATCATCCTTTGTACATCTTTGACACCATCCTCTTATTGTCCTCATATAACCTTGTCGTAGACTTAATCTATCTCCCACCTTGTTTAGACATACTCACTCATCCTCTTATACCATCATATCATCATATTTTCATCCATTTGACCACATTATCTTTTATTATCTCCCATATTTAACTCATCCCATCCTAGTCAATCCCATTTATCATCATTCATACTTCATCACCTGTATATCCTAATCATCTTGTCTTGTATATATTTATCCTAGTCACCTCATCTTGTACATACTTTTTTCATCTAGTGTATCCTTTTATCTTATACATCCTCCTCATCACCTTATTGTATATATATTATCATTTTACACATCCCATACTATTTTATCTTCATGCCATCAAAGTAATACCCTATAACTTCACATCCTAATCATTATCTTGCATCATTTTGTGTACATATTATCCTTATCATTATCCTAGTCTAGTCATTCCCCATCACCTTATACATCCCTACCCTATTATCCTTTGTCCATTTTCTAATCAACATCCTTGTAATCATCCCATTATACATCTTGTCTTGAATATTATTGTACATTATTAACATCATCTTGTACATATTTCCCTCTTTTACATCCTTTCTAACTTACTCTTATATTAGTAAAACTATATACACATCTTCCAAACTTTATTTTATATATCTTTGTTTCACCATCATCCCCATATCATTTTTTCTCAATTTTACTTAATTTTTTATATCCTTGTTATCATCCTTGTGTGGCATTTTCATCCCATATCATGTCTTATCTTAATCCCATCCACTCATCATCGGTCACATTCCTATCACCTATTTCTTGTGTTAAATGTCATTTGTTCTCTTGTATATCCTCTAGTCACATCCTATCCTAGTCATATCCCATCACTTATATTTAATCTTGACCATATACCATTCCCCATCTTGCCTTTATCCCATCCTAATATAGTCAGATTCACACATCATTTAGTCATCGCCCCATCACTCATATCCTAATCATCACCTTCTATATCTTTATTTACATAATTCTCTCTCTTGTACATCCTTTTAATAACATCTTATCACTAGACCCATATGTCATTATTCATCCCTTAATCACATCCTAATCATACCTCATCATCCGCATATTACCTTAAATCCATAGCTGATCACTTATCTTAACCTTGCCTTTATCACCTATCTAACCTAACCCCATCCTGCTTTATCCTAGTTGGCTATATAGGGTTACATATGGGTCTACACCATCACCATCCCATTTACATTATCCCTTGTCATCATCCATCATAATTATATTATCCTAATCACATATCCCATCCCATCTTCGACAGGTTAGTCTAAGGTTTGAGCTAGTTACCCATCCATATTATCTTATCATCATAATCCACTTGGTCAAATCTCATACCTTAGTTTGCATCTTGCTAGCATCTTATTACTTTGTCAGTCTCAATCTAGTAAAAACATTAATATAATCTAATCCAATCATCTTTCCTTATTAATTAATATCACCCATCATATCATCATATTTCTAGTTTTGATTTTAGGCACCCATCAAAATCCCTCAATCTTTTTTCTAGGTTGACAAATAGACATTACTAATAGGTTGTTCACACCTATTTACTACCAGTTTTAAATCTGATCATAGTATTTAATTCATTAGGTTTATCCCATACTCATCATCATCCATATTGATAGTTCAATCCTTAGGCCTTACTTTGTTAAAAAAAAACTTAGTCTACTTTCACATCATCATCCATCTTTCCAATAGATTTAGATCTAATTTTTGTAGACCAATACATCCTAGCCAATAAGGATGAAGTCCTTTTATAGTCACTAGAGTTAAGTGCTCACTTACCCTCCAACCTAAATTCCATTCACCCCAAATCACCATCCCATAGTCCCATGATATTAGTCTTATCCTTCCTTGATGTGGCCACCCTAATCAATCAATACATCATAGAGAATAAAGATGAGTTCCTCTTGTAGCTATGGAAGATGGGTGTACACTTTCCTAATGATTTTGAAACCATGAGACTTAAATCACCTCCTAAACAAGTCTAACATAAACCCTCATCCCATACCCCTCCACCATCTAATATCCTTATATAAAACCCCTTAGCCTTAGTTTGTACCCATCCATAGTTAAACCCTCCATTGACTAATCATTATCCATCACCTTTATCACTTAACACCATGCAATTGGACCCCACTCTCATATACCAATACATAGCTTACAATAAGGATGAGATACTCTTATAGTTTGTTTTGATGGGTGTACCACTTTTCAAAGGTATTAACCCCCTTAAACCTATTGCACCTCCAGCACAAACCCTTTCATATAAGTCTCCTTCCAATCCCCCATCCACTAGTCATATCCAATCATCTACCCCTTCCCCTACTAGTAAAGGGAATCAAATCTTGGCTAGCCATCCATCCACCCAACCACATCAAATACCATCTGATATAAATTCCAATTCTTCCACATCAAAGTCACAAATCAAAGTAGTTCCTTATGCTCCCCTTTCTATATCTTTGGAAACCCTTTTCCAATAACTTGTCACCACTAACTTGATGGTCTATCCACCTATCTAAAATCTTAATCCCACCAAGCCTAATCCCTCTTGGTATAAATCAAACCAATATTGTCTATATCACTAAACTTGGGAGCATTCCATTAATGATTTCAAAAAATTTAAGATTATATCCAAGACCTCATCAATCATGGTGGCATAGTAATTGAGGATGAATCAAATGAATATAAATTCCTAGGTGAACAAGAAGATTAATTCCAAGATTACATTCCTCATTATTATCAAATCCTTCCCCCTCAAAGGAAAGGTCAAGACATCCTACTCATCCTTCATAATCCCCTCATCTCTAACCACCCATCCATTCAAAAAAAGTCTACTTCCCATAAACTTAGTCCTTCTATATCCTATAATCCCTTTCATGGACCTATCTTTACTTCATATATTATTCATCCATCATCTCCCTTGCACACATAACATCAAATAACCCCTATTAAGAGGAAAATCATAAATAATCACTATTTTACTTGTAGCATAGCATCATGTGCATCAAAATCTACATTAGAGCCACTAAAAAAATCATGTACAACACTAAGATATAAATCAAATTCCTCATCAAAATCATCATCCCTTATTGATATTATGGTAGTTAATGATAATGCCTACTCTTTTGATCCCACTTAAGATGATGATGTCATAACTATGTTCTTGAATGCTTTATCTAATTTTTAGAGTGGATTTGATCTTACCATAGAGGCATGTCTTAATGATCCTTTTGAGATTATTGAGGACACTTTCTCCAACATTGAGGCTATAGCTCCTAGTGACCTTTATGAGGACTATGATATATATTATCCCCTTAATCCATCACACCACAATCATCCACCTTTCATCCATCATCATTATATCTCACTCCATCTAGGGGATGAATAAGAACATGCATCATTGAATTACCCTCTACATTTAACATCATGTGCCACAAATACAAAATTCCAAGATCATATTCCAAAAATCATAAATCATAATCAAATCATCTTTGATCTCATAAGCCATAGTCAAGTAAAGTCAAATCATCATCCTAATCAAATAATGTCTCCCCTAGTGAAGCCTAATATTAGTCACTAAGGGGTTATTAAAGTAAAAATAATCATTATATATCAATTCAAAAATCAATCTCCTTTGTTAAAGCCCAAAAATTGGTAGTATGGGGAAATTAAGTCAAAAATCATACAATTGACTATCTTCTAAATGCTTGAGTCAAAGAATCAAAAAATCAAAAGGTCTTAGATCCCTTAATCTCATGTCACCAATCTAAATAATCCCCTTCACCATATCCAATGGTGAATGTGACTATCAAACCCCTTTTCCATTCCTCATCTTGTCACATCACTCATCCCAATCATATTCCTCCTTCATATCCTATATCCCATCATCACATTCATGGCATACCCCCATCTCTATCATATCTCACCCCCCTCAACAACATTATCCCTTGTAGGGGTCATGAAGATACCTATTTAAAATATTTAACAGATGTTAAATCAAGAGTCAATAAAGGTCACCATCACATGATCCTACCATCACACATCCATATAATAGGTGTCAACTAACATCTTCATCTAGAATCAACCTCTTGCATCTCTCCCATCACCAATAAATTTAGATGCCATCAATAAAATTTTAAAAAAATGAAAAATAAATAAAAATAAAAATTATTCATCTAATGGTGAAAACCAATCTTCTAGTAATGAAAATTGGTTTCTAGTGTTGTGGTAAAATAATCTATTATCTACATTATTCCTCAACACATAAGGGAAAATCCATCCATTTCATATCCTCATCCATCCATCCATCCCACTTGTCACATCCCTTGTCTACCTTGTCTATATCACCCAGCATTTTACCCCTTGATCTATCATCCACCATCATATCCTACATTCTATTCCTTCTTATTTTGACCTTTGCAAGGAAGTAAAAGTTGGCTTGATAATTATCTAAAAACCATCTTATCATATCGTCTAATGGACACCTAGACAACTAAACATATGATTCCTTTACAAGGTGATAATTATCTATCCCTATTCCATTCCCCCATGGTCCCTATCATTATCATCCTTATCATCCCATCCATCATCCCTCCATCCTCTTCCTAGTTGATAGGCTTGGTATTCCCTTTTATATTAACCCCATTTTTATAGTGTATATACATATCCCAAAAGCCATAAAATGAAAAATTAAAAAACCCCTAAAAATCATAAAATTTGAAAAAGCCAAAATAGTCCATGTGTCTTATCTTATGCCTAATCCCCTAGTTGCATCCATCTCCATCTATATCATATTGTCTTATATTCTAGATACCACATTTTGTCTTGAGACCAAATCATAGTGGTCACCCATCCCTTCATGTATCTCATCTCATCCTATTGACCTAGGTATTATTCACACCCATCACTTCATATCAAGGCCTTTTCATATCTGGCAACCATCTAATTATCCTTTGCCAGTATGGAAGGTACTTGATCCCATCACTATCCTTATAATTAATTCTTCATTTCTAGTAACAATCCAATCACTTTTTTTTATCATGAAAGGTATTTGACCCCATTAGCATCTCCTAGTCTCCTTTCTAGATTAGATATTTTCAAGTCTTTGTCTATTGGTAATCCTTGATCATTACCTTTATAAATCACCATCCTTGACCACTTTTTAATCCAATTTCAAGCCCATATCAGTATCTAAAATACCTCCATCACTCCTTCCATCATTATATCCTCAACTAAGGGAAATATCTTAACCTAATCCTAATCATGATCACCCTATCCAAATCCAAGTCCATCCCAAGTCCACAATCATGCCATGATCATCCAACCCATCACCCAATCACTCATCCCATCATTAGACAAGACATTATGACATTGCATGTAGATAATTATTTATTACTTTTTATTGGTCTATTATTTTTCTTGTTTGCATCATGTATATATCTTATTTTTCTTTTATTTTATTTGCATCATGTCTCTTTTTGTCTATTGGGTAAAGAATGAGGATGCTATGAGGACACCAAAAAGTGCCCTTAAGGATGTATGTTTTGATATTTTCCCATGTACTTTAGCACAATGCCCTCTTGGTCATGTCTATATCATGGGGCATATTTCCAAGTACTATATTTAAAGGATTATTTAGACTATGATGAGCCTTATGACATTTATGATGGCTTGATCATCTCATTATCTTTTTTTCCATCACTAATACAATCCTCTTATCCCATCCAACTAACATCCTTATCATCTTCCTCTCATTATCCAAATCATATCCTTTGGTCACTAGCAAGCTTAATAATCCTTATCATCATCCTTTATCTACTAGCCATAACTACATTAACCTAAGTTATTTTCAGACTATGTAGGTAGCACATGGTCTTATTCTTAGTACCTAGGGATAGCTCAGTTACCATTTGTATCTTATCACTATACATTTGATAGATCTATCACTTATCAATCATGTTCATTTTAAGCCCCAAATCTTATACAAAGTGACTCTTTATCTCTGATCACCAGTCTTTATCCTTTTATCCCTTTTTGATCTTCCTATAGTATATATCTTTGCTATAAAACTCATCATCAACTCAAACCCATCCTATTTTAATTAACCTTATCTTATCACTTAATCAATTTCTAAGTAATTATTTCTTATATAGAGCCATCACTTGAGCCACCTCATCATCACTATTGGGGCATCTATTCAATCAATTAGGGCATCCCAAACCTATCTAATTATGACTCTTATCCTACCTTGAGTTTCATTTTGAGTGACCATCTGGGCTAGTTTTCTCCTTGCATGATCCCTCGAGGGGACCTTCATATCCTAATAATTTTAACATTGTCTAACATTATGTTTTTTCTTTGAAAGACAATTACTCCTTTCACTTTGTGTTAGTTTCAATACCATTTCAAAGAGAGGAAAAATGTATACATTAAAATATGCTCATCCTACTAATTACATTAATACCCATTAATTTATCATAATTTCCATATACCCTAGCTATATTAACTATTGGCCTCATACCCATATCCCATTCTTATATCCCACATAACCTTTATCCTATCCTAAAATAAATTAGTCCCCTCATTAAACCTATAATAGACTCTAATACCTACTAACCTACCCCTTAAACCCACTAGCCAATTTAAAATTAAAAAATAATCCAACTACCCACCCACCACCCTATACTAGTCTCTCCTGAAACACTAAACCCTATGGGAAGATTTATAAAAGTGGAGGATTCTATAAATCTTCCCCAAACTAGCCCCTTTCTCTAGAATTTTCTAATTGTAGAGATTTATATGGAATTAAAAATTTCATGAAAATTTCTTAGCCCCAGATCTCAAAGGCCTAAATTTGAATGTGGACTGTTGATCTTCCCTCCCTTTGCCTATAAAACTAATCTCTCCTTCCACTCTCAATACTAATGAAAAATTATCCATCAAACCATCAATCTCTCTTCTAACATCCATAATAACATTCTAGCATATATTTAAGGCCATTATCCTCATCACACACCCATTGGAAGCCATTGTCAAGATCTCACAATCATTCCAACAATCAATTTTTTTATAACCAATCATACTAGTGCCAATCCTAAAATATAGGCATGAAAACGTAAAGAGGATGGTAAGAATTTTCTAATTTATCTAATTTATCTCCTTTATCCATTCCTATTGGTGCTATCAAGTTTTTGTTTTTTTATTGTCATTTTGATAATATTGCTTGAACTTGAAATCTGGTGCACAATAGTAAAAATATGAAACCCAAATATTCCAAGAATAATAACTTTTTAAAAAATAAGAAAGGCCTATACACAAAAAAATACAGTGAGTCATTGGATAATTGTGATAGCTTTAGATGATAACCATGATTGTGCCTTTGTGGCTAAGAGAAATGAAGTCTTATTCATGGTATTAGGATCATATTATATGGATCAAGAAAAAAAAGTTATAGACTCTGATGAAGAAGAGGAAGGAGAAGTGGATCTAGAGTGTGGATTCATTTGTGCTCTAAATGAAATTGAAAGGATGTGAAAAGAGAACTCAAAGCAGAAGATGTAAGAACAAAAGGAGATCAAAAAAGTATCCAAAATTTTTGAAAATTTTGATCAGATGGTAGTTATCCTAAAGACATAATTTGAAGAGGCTAAAATAATAGAAAATGTAGTCAAAATTGAACTACAATATAAATCTGATGAATGTATGAAGTTAGAAGTAGAAATATTGGCTTTGAGAAGATAAATTAATAACATCAAAGAAAAAATAAACAAAGTTCTAAAACTAAAAGGAGGTTCAGACATTCTTTATGAGTTAATCAGCTCTCAAAATCCATCAAAATAAATATTTAGTCTTGGTTATGAAAAAGGGAAAAGTCTCATAAATAATAGATCTATAAACTTATATGACAATTTAAAAGTAGAATATAAATAAAAAGCTTTCAAGAATTCCTCCAAAGATACAAAGATAGACACAAACACTACTGATGTGAAGAAATTTGAAGGAGAAAATAAGCTTGAAGAAAGGAATAAGAATAATTAGTCAATCTCTACAAACTCAATGAAGATGTATAACATAAAGGTAGCTGATGCAGATAGTTACATAAGAGTGAGAGACTTGAAGAAGCCATAGTTAAGAATACCTCCTCATCCTACATAATTAAATGCTATCAGCAATTATTCCTCCTTTTTTATGGTTATTTTTATACTTGTAATTAGTTTGGTCATAGGGCTAGTGAATGTAGGGTTATACCTAAAAGGAAAACAAACATTGTAAGCAAAAATTCTTGTACACCCTTTTTAAATACAAATATAATATGTTATGATTGTAATAATTTTGGTCATATATCTAAACAATGTAAAACAAACTTTTTAAGACTGAATATACAAAGTGAAAATAAAATCATGCCTCCTAGTGTGATCAAATGTTCACAAGTATTTGAAAAAGGGAAAAATAAGACATATAAGAAACCTAAGGATGTGTGGAAAGTGAAAGATAAAAAAGTTGCACAATTTGTGATTTCTCAAACTACATTCCATGTTAAGGAACAAAATTTATGGATAATAGATAGTGGTTGCTCAAAAATACATGACTGGTAAAAAGGGCAAGTTCATCAAATTGAGTAAATGTACGAAATGATTTATCAACTTGGAAGATAATATTGTATTAAAGATCCATGGTAAAGTAACCTTGAACATAGATGTAAAATAACCTACACATGATGTCCTTTATGTTTAAGGATTGAATCATAATCTTCTAAGTGTTAGCCAAATATGTGACAATGGATATAAAGTTACATTTAATGTAGAAGGCTGTAAGATAAGGAGATCTAGAAAATTATTTGTAGAAGGGAAAATAACTAAAATTAATATCTATAATCTTAGTGAAGTGAATGGTAATAGTTTTCTAATAGGAAAGGTTGATGAGAGTTGGTTATGACATAGAAGAATGGGTCATGTCAACTTTGATAACCTAGTAAAGGTAAGCTCAAATAGGTGTTTCAGACACATGCCTAAGATAACCAAACCTATAGGTATTACTTACAAGGAATGTCAACAAGGTAAGTAAACAATTTTTAGATTTCAAATAAAGGAGTATGCAACTACAAATCCTTTATAATTAGTTCATACTGATCTTTATGGTCCTATTAAGACAAGAGGATCTAAAGGAAAAAGATACTTCATATTGTTAGTTGATTATTACTCAATAATGACATGGGTAACCATTTTGAAGGACAAGTCTCAGGCATTTGAAAGATTCAAGATATTTAGGGACATGGTAGAAAATGAATTTGGTTATAAAATCTAATGATTAATATCTGATAGAGGTGGAGAATTCACCTCAAATGATTCCATAGAATTCTATGAGAAGCATGGAATCAAAAGGCATTACTCTATAGTAAGGACTCCACAACATAATGGAGTTGTTGAAAGAAAGAGCATGAATATCAAGGAAATGGCTAGAATAATTTTAAAAGAGGCCAAGTTCCTTGATGGATACTAGAGAGAAGCATTATGAATAAAAGTATATATCTTGGATAGAGTTAAACTAACGGTAAACATGATAAAACTCTCTATGAACTATAGTATGGAAAACCTACCTGTATTAAGTATTTTAGAGTGTTTGGAAGCAAATGCTACATCAGGAGAAAATAAGATAACATGGGAAGCTTTGAATCAAGATGTGATGAAGGAATATTTCTTGGTTATAACACCCAAAGCAAAGCCTACATATGTTATAATAAAAGGCTACAAAATATTGTATAGGTTATCAATGTCAACATTGAAGAAGGGTTGAAACATGTTAAACTTCATATAAAATTCCATAAATAAGAATCAAAATCTGAAGAGGAAGTAACTAATGAAGAGGTTGAGGAAGTAAATAAAAATCCACCTACAATATTTTTTCAAAAGTGTCATCCTACAAATCAGATTATATGCAATAAAAATGAAGGAGTTCAAACAAGGAGAAGAGTTGCAATGAACAAAGACCAATCAAGTTTTGCTCTAATGTCTAAAGTTGATCCTAATTACTATGTTTATGTTGACAATGATGAGAATTAGCTAAAGTCCATGGAATAATAACTAAGATAAATTGAGAATAAAAAGACATGGAAAGTAGTTATAAGACCCTAAAACAAGAATTTAATCCATATAAAGTGGGTGTTTAGAAATAATCTCAATGAGGATGGAACTGTTGGCCAATATTCACTCCCAAGTTTTGTGACTTTCATTTTTTTTAGCTAAGTGCAACATTCAAAATTTGTCTATCAGAGGAAGCATTTCACACTATGCTCGTAGCAAAATGCACAAGTGTTATTTCCCTTCAAAAGCTTTTGTTTGGTATTTTAGCCAACTACACAAATGCACATGATAATTTTTGGACAAGTTTTTGGAATTGTTTCAAACATTTTATCCAAAACAATTTCCTCAAAGGATCTTTTTTGGGC
Source organism: Torreya grandis (assembly GCA_037957365.1). Lineage (NCBI taxonomy): Eukaryota > Viridiplantae > Streptophyta > Pinopsida > Cupressales > Taxaceae > Torreya > Torreya grandis. The sequence continues at coordinate 212,637 of JARHVA010003073.1, read as the reverse complement.
TAAGGGTTAGGTCTCTTTCAGGAAAGTTGTTCACATAATCTTTCTAAAGGAATTGTTCTATAGGCAAATGCCCTAAACAAGAATCCTAAATGGTAACTTTCTTTGTTAAAGTGTTCAAAAAAAGAATGTTGATGGTCCATTTATAAGTTTTGGAGGGCACTTTCTTCATAAAGTTTCATTTATAAAAAGTTCAAAGGATCATTTCTCATGCAAGTGCCCTACACATTTTCCCAAAGGGTCTTTTCTCTAGAAGGTGTCCTAAATAATTATTTTGAAGGGGCATCTTCAAAAAAGCTGAAGGGCATCTTCCAAGCTCAAAGGCACTTTCAGAAAGCCTAAAAGAATGGTTTGTTATAGAAGTTTTATAGGGCCATTCTACTTCCACAGGGAATTTTTTTAAATTATCGAAGGGTACCTCTCTATAATGAAGTGGTGCAAAAGTAAAATCTATGGGAAAATTGTCTAGGAAAGAGCCAAAGTAAAAGTTCAAAGAAAATAGGTCTGAGGAAAATACCCTAAAAGAATTATTCCAGTAGAGTGATAGTTGCACGGATGTCACTTCAAGGTCATGGGCTAGTTGTTGGCATTTAGATAGTGGGTCCTAAGCAGATCAATGGTCCTCATGCTTGAATGCTCATATTGATCCAATGGTGCATGGGAGTCAACAAGGTTGAGATAGAACAAGCTTCCAAGGGATGTTTATAGAGCTAGCATTTTAACAAATGCCTTGAAGGCATACACATAGGCTTTGGTGGTTTCATCTCTAAGGCTAAACAAAATGAAAAGGACTCTCCCCTACATCGTTACACATCTCAATGAGCTGATTAGAGGTTGTTAGCATCGAGATGAATATACAATAGATGGATCCATTTGTATCAACTGTATTGATACTAGAAAATTAGCTTAGAATATCTTGATTCTATTAGTGTAATCATCCAAGAAGCATCTTCAGGAGAGCAAGATAACTGTGTAACCACTTGAGGTGACATGGAGTAATCAAATGGCCTGAACAAGCATCATTTTCAAAGATAGTTGCAACTATGGTTAGAGGCTTATAATAGATTGATTCCTCTTTTTAGTTCTAAAACATCTCCCCTCTTACTTCTTTTCTACTATAAATAAAACCCTTGGGCTAGTGAAAAGAAGTTCCATATGATGTATGAAGTTACATGGAGCTAGCATTTTAACAAATGCCTTGAAGGCATACACATAGGCTTTGGTGGTTTCATCTCTAAGGCTAAATAAAATGAAAAGGATTCTCCCCTACATCGTTACACATCTCAATGAGCTGATTAGAGGTTGTTAGCATTGAGATGAATATACAATAGATGGATCCATTTGTATCAACCGTATTGATACTAGAAAATTATCTTAGAATATCTTGATTCTATTAGTGTAATCATCCAAGAAGCATCTTCAGGAGAGCAAGATAACTGTGTAACCACTTGAGGTGACATGGAGTAATCGAATGGCTTGAACAAGCATCATTTTCAAAGATAGTTGCAACTATGGTTAGAGGCTTATAATAGATTGATTCCTCTTTTTAGTTCTAAAAAATCTCCCCTCTTACTTCTTTTCTACTATAAATAAAACCCTTGGGCTAGTGAAAAGAAGTTCCATATGATGTATGGTGAAGCCCTGTTGGATTAATATCACATTTTACCTTTAAGCATTAGTGCTAGTATGATCTTTCAAGTTTCTTAATAATTGTCTAAGCATGTAAGTGATGTATAGTGATAGGAAGTGATGATTTTCCATCTTTCCATCCTTTATCCTTCATGCATGACAAAAAATTCTTAGTCTAATAGGTCATATAAAGTGAATTTAAGTGTGTTAAATTGTTGTAAGTGTATAACTATTCTTGGAATGTGTAATCTACCTTTTAGTTTATTTACCTTATGTTGTTTTATACATCTCACCTCTATGTTGAAACACTTATGTTAGCACTTGTATAGCTTGATAATAGTCTATGCATGTTGTTGTATTGTACATTATAATATGATATTTACATGGAAAATAATCTTGATGCATTACCACTCTTAGAGTAGGTTTCATTTTATGCAATTTCTAACTCTTTTTCCTTCAAGTAAACTAGTTTAGATAGAAGTTATTATGTAGAGATACATTCAAGGAGCTATCCCTTTAAATCTAGAGGTTCATTTCCTCTATAGGCATACCCACATGCCTAGAAATGTCCCAACATTGCCCAAATCTTGAAGTGACTTGAACACTCTCTTCTAGGGTGCAATATTTTGTGACAATAATTCTAGCACACTCAATGGAAGCTCTAGTCCTATTATTTTTTTTACATGTCAAGGTGAATGCTGGTCTTGACAAGCCTAAGGTTGTAGAAATATTCTTAATCTAGCATTTGGTGACTTCAAAAAGTGAGAATATCTAGTCATAAATCAAATTTCCCATATTATACTTCATGGTCCTCACTAGGTCATCTAGGATATTATCAAACCCTTTTAGTTGAAGCTCCTCTTGAAGAACAACACCCTGAACCATTCTTAATGCTTAGAGATTCTATATAAAGAGGTTTTGAAGGGGAAAAAGAAGTTGAGGATAGTGAAGAGATAGGATATCAAGAGGAAAGAGGAGAAATGGATATGCAGTAACCTTTCTTAGCCTTCAATACCCAAAATCCAATCAACCTTCCTACATACAACCCTATTCCTCCCAATTCTATTAAAAATCTCCCTAGTTTCAATAGAGAGGGTCCTATTACCCCATTTGAGCATATTAGGGACATTTATAATTTTTTTAACTTCCATAATGTCACTCGATCCAACATAGCCATTAGATTACTTTCCATGTCTCTAAAAGGTAAGGCACTTGACTAGTATAGGACTTTAGAAGGTGGTTGCATTACAAGTTGGGATGGATTTGGGGAATTATTGGTAAATATATTTTAGAATAATAATGACCATACTTCGTTAATCCACTAGTTGAATGTGATAAAGAGAGGTCCTAACGAATCCATTGGAGATTTTAACGAAAGATTTCAAAGGACATGGCATAGCTTGCCACCTGTCATGAGACCTCCTTCGAGATTTTTATTTCCCACTTATCTCAAGGCTACTATTAATAATTTTGTGGTAATTTTTTATTCGATAGGAGGATTTACTATGATAGACACATATGAGATATCTATTAAAGTTAAGAATAACTTGATATAGGCTGGAAAGTTAACTCTAATATTTTTTATGCCGTTGGTGTCTCATAGTTCAGTTGATACTCCAAGCATAGAATAAGTTCCTAATTTTAATTACAAGCTAAGAACCATTCCCAAAAATATGGATAATATTGTGGACAAAGATGAAGAGATCTGGTCATTATGAGCTCAGCTTAGGTAAGGTCAATTATAGGCAAGTGCTCTACCTAACCCTTAATACTATCCTCGATAAGGATATACAACTCCACCCTAATACAACTACCAAGGAAGAGGACAAGGTCAACAAGGTTTTAATAGGTAACCCAATTCCTATAATCCTAATTCCACTCCTTCCATGAAGGTTGTTTATTTAGTACATGTTAATCTAGTCTAAGGAGAGGATCATTTAGACCAATGGGGAAAACCTCAAGGTCAATTTATGTATAATGATGGAGAAGATAGCCAATATTTGGTGGCACAATAAGAATCTACTAATTATGTTACATCAAAAGAATTGAATCTCATGCAAATGGATTTTCATGGAGAAGGTAACAACTAAAGTGTAGGTATGATGAACTTTCAATTAAAAGATGATTATGTGTTGAATCAAAACACATCAATTAAAGCCAACACAAGAGATAAAAAGAGAGCTTTGGGAGATGTTTCAAGAGTATATGTGACTCTATAAAATGCCTCTCTAAGTCCACAAAGTGTGAATCCTAGTTCAATACCTACTACCAGTCATGCTCCTCATTAAAGTCAGAATGCGAGTAGGGTTGTCAAGCCTACAATGTAAAAAGTTTAATCTCCCTCACTACCTTCAAAAATAAAATAAAATTTAAATAATTCCCCTCTAAACATTATTAATTCTTTGAATAATACTAATACTGTCATATCTCTTTGGGAAGTCTTGCATATGTCTAGTCAAAAGGAGCTATTACAAGGACAGCTTACAAAGATTCATGTAGCTCCTCAAGCTCCAAGATATAATAATGTATCCCTTAAAAATAATCTAAATTATTTCTTATATCCCTCCACCAAATCTAAAAATCCTCCACCCTTCTACCTCACACTCATTATGGGAGACAAGTTGGTTCACAATTATATTGTAGATAGTGGAGCTAGTACCACTGTCATGCCTAAGGTGGTGGTTGATAAGTTTAGATTAAAGTATGAACCACATAGTAAAGGTGTGTTTCATCTTGATGGGACTCTAACCAAGATAGTGGGATTTATTATAGGTTTAAAAGTCTTTCTACATGATTTCCCAAGTTTCCCCATTATATAATACATTGTGGTGGTAGAACTTCCAGCTCATTTTGCTATCTATTTGTCAATGGAATTATTGGCTAAGATATGAGGGTACCTTTATATTGATTGGTATTTTATATCTTTTAAAATAAGATATAGAATTATGCAAAGAGTTTCATGACATTTTTTCTTGGGAATATAAGAATTTGAAAGGGTTTGATCCAAATCTAGCTCATCACACCATTGAGTTATACTTGGGGCTAAATCAGTTAGGTAAAAACAAAGTCCTATCAATCCCAATATAGAATAATTCACGAATAAAGAGCTGACCAAGTTGATTGAGTCTAGGATCATCATTCCTATCAAACACTCAACTTGGGTGGCTAATCATGTACCTATTTAAAATAAGAATGGAGATATCAGACTTTGTGTAGATTTTCAAGACCTTAATAGGGTGTCTCTCAAGGATCATTATTCACTACCTTCCATGAAACAAATTCTACAAGTTGTTTCAAGTTCTCAACATTTTTCACTTCTTAATGGTTATTGAGGTTACAATCAAATACTAGTGAATGGAGAGGATCATTTCAAGATAGCCTTTACTAAAAAATGGGGGACCTTTTCCTATAGGAAAATTCCATTTGGTTTTTCCAATGCTAGATCTATATTTTAAAGGGTAATGTACATGGATTTTAAAGGTTTGATCAATGAAATTTTGCTTGTGTACCTTGATGATATAACTATTTTTTCAAAAGATGCAACTGATCACATGGAACATCTAAGGGAAGTGTTTGAGAAGTGTATGGAGTATGAAATATCCCTTAAACCAAAAAAGTACATATTTTTTATCCATTAAGGTAAGTTTTAGATTAAGGTAAAAACAGGTTTTGAAGGGGCCCTGAAACCCTTTACATCAGATAAGATATAAACCTTAAGCACTTCCAGGATACAAAATAACCTGGAACCTACAAAAGCTAAACCAGAAATCTGAAAACAGCTTACAAGAGCTAGGCAAACAATAACTGTTAGTTATTATTTTTTTTACAAGACTGAAGTTTCATATCTAGAGGAGGGACCAGCGGCTTAGATTTTTTCCTCTTTACAGTAGTCCAGCCATCCTCTACCTTAGCTGCCTCAACAACCCATTCCACAGGAGGCCAAGAATCATGAAGCCCAGAGGGCGACAAAACCTCAGCCAAAACCTTAGGAGAACCAGCCAACAACTGACTCCTAGGGGAAACCTTCAAAATAGGTGGAAGAACCACCACCTCCTCGAAAATCAGTTCAGGTAGATTACATAATCCAATCTCCACCAAACCTTCATCAGGAACATTCTCTAGCTGAGACTCCTGATCCGTCGAAACAAATAAGATGCTCTTTTCATTCTCATTCTCAAAATCTGTCGAAGCTTCCTCAGGTTGTTCAGTAATATAGTGATCATGATCAGCTTCTGCCCACCAAGAAGGAGATCTTTTGGGTCTGGATTTCCTTATAGTGCACTGGGCTGCAACATGCCCCGTCAGATGACACTTTCTACATCGAAAAGGTAGCCCTTCAAAATCTAACATTTGCGTCCAAGATCTCCTAGGGGAATCCAAACAAATCACCTTAGGGAGGCCCTTAGAAACATCCACCTCAACCATAAGGCGAGCACAGGTCGATCTAAAATACCTCTTGGTTTTTGCGTCCACAAATAAAAATTCCCCTATAGCATTTTCGATGGTTTTAAACACTGAATCATGCCATAAATGCAATGGTAAATTAGGGAGCTGGACCCAGACAGGAATCTTGTTGAAAGTTTTCGTTACAGGATTAAAGTCCATATGCCACCGTTTGGCAAAGAGAGGGTATTTACCCTTCCAGAAGAAATTTTTGTTGGAAAGAATAGTCTTCCTATCCTCAGCAATGTGAAATAAAGCTATAAAGAAACCTTTACCATAAGGATAAATTTCAACATTTCCATCAATTAGTGGCAGCCATGTCTGGGATATCTAGCCATGTAAATCAGCATGAGATGGCCAGAAGCCATGAAATCTACAAATAGCCACAGACTTTGAAAAGTACTCTGCCTGATCAAAGATTTCTTTAACCGTATCAGGATCAAGATTAACCCTGACAGGTTTTAAAGCACTTACAAGTGATTTGCTAAGTCTCCCAGCAGAAGCTTGGCATTTCACATCATGAATTTCGGCTTCAAAAGTAGCCATGTCTGCATAGGTTCTTCCCTTAGACCCAGGGACAGACCCAAAAATAGGGGAACCAATTACTAAATCCGTCAATGGAGAAGAACCCCCTTCCACGACCAAAATCCTATCCCCATTCACTGGTAAAGGTTCAGCCACACCAGCTGCCAGATCTGCAGCCGTCTGGACCAGGCTAGAAGTACACGCTCACGCCTGTATGCCCATAGCGTTTAAAGTCTCCATGTGCTCACAGGGAACAGGGGGCATGCACGCATGCTGGGATTGTTCAAAAAAAGAAGCCATATCCATTAAGGTAAGTTATTAGGTCATATTATTTCAAAATAAGGCTTGTCTATTGACCTTGAAAGGATTGAGGCTATTCTAGGCTTGTCATTGCCTCAACACAATAAAGGACTTAAAAGATTCTTGGGGAAAATAAAGTTTGTAAGAAGGTTTATTATAGGCTTTGTAACTTTGGTAAAGCCTATCACAACCATGCTCAAGAATAACCAAGCTTTTGCTTAGATAAAGGAAGGTAAGAGTAGCTTTAAGGCAATCAAACAAGCAATTGCAAAAAATCCTACTCTTTTTAACCCAAACTTTTCCAAAGATTTCATACTCTATACCTTTACTAACCTTGATACAATCCTATCGATGTTTATGCAAAAGAATGATGAAGAGGTAGAGCAACCAATTGCATTCTTTAGCCAAGGATTGGAAGATTATGAGGTCAATTATACATTTTTTGAGAAATAATCTCTAGTTGTGATAAGAGGATTAAAAAAATTTAGACACAAATTGCAAACAATAATATACATGTCATGGTTTCTCATCCTAGTACCAAATATTTTCTCTTAAGCAAAGACCTCGATGAAAAGAGAGATGGGTGGATTACCAAGGTAAAAGAGTATGATGTGGATATTAAGGTGAAAAACTTCATAAGAGGAAAATGGTTATGTGAGAATTTATCTTTAGATTTTCAAGAGCCAAAAGAGGAAGTATTGATCAACCAAATTCACCCCCAATCAAATGATCACATACAAGTTCAAATTTAGATGCAAGACATCATTAGTTTTCTTCAAAATGGTGGGTGCCCCAAAGGCTTGAAAAATTCTCAAAGGAGGTATTTTAGATTGTACACCATTCCTTACTATCTTATAGATGGTGTTTTCTTTAGGAAAGATGTGAATGGTGTGATATTGAGGTGTGTTAACAATGATCAGTTTGGTATTCTACTAGAAATGTTTCATAATGGTGCAGATGGAGGTCATTTCTCTCCTAAGATGATGACTACAAAGATAATGAGGGTTGGTTACTATTGTCCTATCCTTTTTAAGGACTTTTACCATTGGGCTAAGATGTGTCCTCAATGTGCCTTTTTTGTAGGCAAATAAAAACTTGTAGCCCTTTCATTGAATCCTATCTAAGTAGACCAGCCTTTCATGCAATGGGGCCTTGATTTCATTGGTATGATCAACCCTATATTACGTGCTAGACACAAATGGATATTGACTACTATTGACTAATTCACAAGGTGGGTAAAGGTTATTTCATTGAAGGAGGTAAGTGAAAATTCTGTCTTGGAGTTCTATGAGAACATTATAACAAGGTTTGGAGTTCCCCACATTATCATTGTCTGATAGTGCACTTGCTTTCATAAGTGATAAAACTTTTGATTGGGAAAATAGGAATGGAGTTTAATTGAGTACCTCATCCAACTATTACCCTCAAGTTAATGGATTGTCTAAGTCTACTAGCAAGAATCTCATCAAGATCATTAATAAGACATTAGAGAATAATCAAAGAGTATGTCACACCAAGTTAAAAAAACATTATGGGTTGATATAATTACTCCTAAGAGATCAATGGTAACTCTTCCTTTGTGATTATTTATGGGAGAGAGGCTATGTTGTCCATATCTCAAGAAATCCCTACTTTAGAACTTGCACATCAGCTGGAACTACTCAAAAATACTCTAATGGAAGTTAGATTGATAAAACTAATGCAACTACAAGAAGTAAGAGATAATGCACACAAGGCCATGGAACACCACCAAGTAGTCATGAAGAAGTCCTTTGGCAAAAAATCAAGTACAAGAGTGTTCAATAAAGGTGACTTGGTTATGAAATGGGATAATGATAGAGAAAAATTGGGTAGACATATAAAGTTTGATGCTTTATAGAGTGGCCCTTACATCATTAGCAAGTAAAAGAAAAGAAACTCCTTTCAGCTGACCAAGATGAATGGAGAGTAATTTCCTATCCTTGTGAATGGGATATATCTAAATTTCTATTATTAGTCCTTGCAAATCTATTTTGTAAATAGTAGCATAGGTGTGTGTGTTTAGTCTAGTTTTGTTTTAATTTGGTTATGTTCCCTAAGTGTTCTAGTCGAACACATGTGTGTTTCCTTTAGTTTTTTGTTGTGTTCTCTAAGTTATTTTTAGCATAGGTGTGTTTCCTTTCTTTTTTTTGGTGTGTGTCTTTGCCTTTGTGCATATGGATTAAGTAACTTGTGTCCATTAAGCCAAAGGTCTGTTGAAGTCATTTTGGGTGCCTATATGCATGACTCCATGCCCAATGGAAGGATTTATATAATTGGTCTTAGTCATAGTAGGTATTCCACCCCTAGGAATCACCAATAATGTTGGCCAATATTCACTCCCATGTTTTGCATCTTTCATTTTTTTAGCTAAGTGTAATATACACAATCTATCTATTGGAAGAAGCTTTCACACTATGCCCACCAAAATGCACAAGTGTTATTTCCCTTTGGAATATTGTGTTTGGTATTTTGGCCAAGTGCTAATTATTTTCACAAAGTTATGTTTCAGGTTTTTTGTTCAAGTGTTGGGAATTGTTTTAGACATTTTATCTGAAACAATTTCCTCAAAGGATCTTTTTTGGGCTAAGGGTCAGGTCTCTTTCAAAAAAGTTGTTTACATAATATTTTCAAAGGATTTTTTCTAAAATTAAATGCCATAAACAAGAATCTTGAAGGGTACCTTTCTTCATCAAAGGGTCCAAAACAAGAATTCCATTTATAAGTTCCATAGGGCACTTTCTTCATAAAGTGGTCCTTTACAAAAAATTTGAAGGATCATTTCTCATGCAAGTTCCCTACACATTTTCTTGAAGGGTCTTTTCTCAGGAAGCTATCATAAACAATTATTCTAAAGTGGAATCTTCAACAAAGATGAAGGTCATCTTCTAAGTTGAAAGGCACTTTTAGAAAGCCTAAAAGAATGGTTCATTACAGAAGTTCCACAAGGCCATTTTACTTCTGTAGAGAATTTTTCAAATTACCAAAGGGTACCTCTTTATAATGAAGTGGTCCAAAATCAAAATACATAGGAAATTTTTCTAGTAAATGGCCAAAGAAAAAGTCCAAAGAAAATATGTCTAAGGAAAATACCCCAAAATAATTATTCTAATAGAGTGACAGTTGCATAAATGCCAACTTCAAGGTCATGGGCTACCCATTGGCATTTAAATAATGGGTCTGAAGTAGATCTATGTTCCTCACTAAAATACTCATATTGATCCAATAACATGTGGGGGTCGAGGATCTAAGTCATTATCAATGGCCAATTAAAAGGTGAGAGGCTGAGGGACTCCATGAGAATGGAACATACAATCAAGGTCAAGCTAAAACAAGCTTCCAAGGGATGTTTCTAGACATACACGTAGAACTAGCATTCTAACAAATGCCATGAAGGCAAACATGTAAGCTTTGGTAGTTTCATCTCTAAGGCTAAATGAAATGAAAAGGACTCTCTCATATGTTAATACACATCTTGACAAGCTAATGAGAAACTGTTAGCATTGAGACAAATCTGCAATAGATGGATCCATTTACAGTAACCATATTGATGCCAAAAAAATATCTCAAAATATTTTTTGGCTCATAATATCTTGATTTCACTAGTGTAATCATCCAAGAAGCATCTTTGAGAGAGTAAGATAATTGTGTAACTACTTGAGGTGATATGGAGTAATCGAATGACTTGAATGAGCATCATTTGCAAAGATAGTTACAACCATGGTTGGAGGCTTCTAACAGATTGATTCTTCTTTTTACATCAAAACAACCTCCCCTCTTACTTCCTTTTTGCTATAAATATAGCCCTTGGGATGGTGAAAATAAATTCCACATGATGTATGGCAAAGCCCTGCTAGATTTATATCACATTTTGCCTTTAATCATTAGTACTACTATGTTATTTCAAGTTTCTAAACAATTATTTGAGTGTGTAAGTGGCATATAGTGATATGAAGTGATGATTTTCCATCCTTTTTTCCTTTATCCTTCATGTTAGAGCAAAATTTATTAGTCTAATAGGTCATATAGAGTACATTTAAGTGTGTTAAATTATTGTAAGTGTATAATTATTCTTGGAATGTAAAATCAACCTTTTAGTTCATTTAACTTGTGTTGTTTTATGCATCTTACCTCTATGCTAAAAAAATTATGTTAGCACTCATAGAGATTGGTAATACTCTATGCATGTTGTTGTATTATACACTTGAATATTATATTTACATGGAAAATAATCTCATTACATCACCACTCTTAGAGTAGGTTTCCTTTTATGTAATTTTTAACTCTTTTCCCTTGAATCAAATTGGTTAGATAGAAGTTATTTTTCAGAGATACATTCAAGGAGCTAGCCCTTTAAATATACAGGTTCTTTTCCTCTATAGGTATACCCACATGCCTGGAAATGTTCCAGCATTTCCCAAATATGGAAGAGACTTGAACACTCTCTTCTAGGGTACAAGATTTGGTGACAATAGGAACTATTACAAGGAATAAGGATAGATTGGTGTGCAAAGGATATGCATAAGTTGAAGGCATAGATTTTGAGGAAACATTTGCTCCATTTTCTATATTGGAAACCATACAAGTTTTTCTATCATTCCCTATTTATAATAAACTCAAAGTCTATCAAGTGGATGTTAAATCTACTTTCTTGAATTAGAACCTAGAACAGGAAGTCTACATAGAACAAACTAAAGATTTTCAATTGTTAGAAGAACATGATTATGTTTGTAGATTGAATAAATATCTACATGGTCTAAACGAAGAACCTATAGCATGGTATTCAAGATTAGACTAGTGCTTGTAACAATAAGAATTAAATAAGGGATGTGAAAACAATAATCTATACTTCAAATCATAAGGTGAGCATATATTTATTATTGTTTTTTATGTAGATGATATCATTTTTGGTGGAAAAAACAATATAATGTGTAAAGAATTTTCTACACAAATACAAAATGAGTTTTAGATGTGTATGCTTGGATAACTTTATTTCTTCCTAGGTCTATAGATAGCATAGATTGATGAAGGGATATTTATAAATCATACCAAATATGCCAAGGAAATGCTCAAGAAGTTTGGAATGGAAGATAGCAAACTAGTAGGTACCCCTATGATAAATGGATGTAATTTGAGAAAAAAGGATGAGTCCCTTGATGTAAATTAGACTATGTATCGATCAATAATAGGTATTTTTTTATACTTAACTACATCAAGACCTAATATCATGAAAGTAGTGTGCATGGTTGAAATATTTCAAGATGATCATAAATAATCATATGTCAATGCAGTGATAAGTATCTTTAGATATATCAAAAGTATAATTGAGTATGGGATATGGTATCCTAAGGATGCAAATTTCACTTTGATGGAATATATAGATGTTGAGTGGGCAGGAAGTGTGGATGATAGAAGAATCACTAGTGGTGGCAAGTTTTTCTTTGGAAATATACTTGTTTCATGGCTGAGCAAAAAATAAGATTAGGTTAATCTTTCTATAGCAAAAGCAGAGTATGTTGCAATAGTGGCATGTTGCACTCAAGTCTTGTGGATGAATAAAATTCTCAAAAACATCAAGGTAGAGTTCAAATCACCTATCTCTATTCTTTTTTATAATTCAAGTGCTATTAATATATCAAAGAATCCACTGATGCATTTTATAACTAAGAATATTTCAATCAAATATCACTTATTAAGAGAAAAGATTATAAATCAAGAAATCACAATAGAATATGTGATAACTTAGGATCAAGTTGTAGATATATTCACCAAACCTCTTACCAAGGAATAATTTGAGTATCTAAGATATAAATTAGGAGTGGTGGCTCCCACATCACATCACTAGATCCTAATGATAGGGCATGAGTCTAGGGGGAGAATCATAGAAGCCTTGTTAATCGCTGGAAGAAGAAAGAAAAGGTAACTTAGGTATGAATATTTTTACAAATTTCTAATGAGTTAATAGTTGTAGATTCTTGGAAAAAATCCTTTATCTAATAAAGGGGGTGACAAATTTGGACAAACTATGAGAAAGTTGGAGTCCCTTTGCCATTGATGTCAAAGGGGGAGAAAAAGTGCAAATGCTCTCTATTAAAGAAGGATCAGAGCATGTGTCCAAGTTGAGTTTTGTAAAATGTGTCATTGCCTAATGGGTAAATTTTTTGGTATAAGTATCTTTAGTTTTAGTTCGTTAGAAGTCAATGTAACTAATACAATTATAGTTAATGCCAAAGAAGATGTAGAGTTTTCCATCATGGTATAAGATCAGAGCATTTAGTTTTCCATCAATGCCAACGGGGGAGATTGTTGGCAATATGATTGTCATTGATGTCAAAATGTACATTATTAATGTCATTGATGTTAAAAGGGCCATTATTAATGTTATTGATATCAAAGGATCAGGCAGGATTGATGGAGAGAATAACATGTTTTACAGTTGCATAGTGCAAAGTTTTCATGCTTTTATAGAAACCATTTCTAGAGCATTGAAGAGAAATTGATTGAATATCTATTATGGGTTTTTTGATTGCATCTTAGATATATGGTCCAAAGTTTTATCTGAGGAGAAATGAGCTCAAAATAGATTTATTTTAGATCTCAACCATTACTAGGGTTTCACATTAGAACCCTATGAGCTTTAGTTATGGTGATCACAGGCATGTTCTATTTTTATGTTGACTAGATATAGGAAAGAACTAGTTACTTAAGTTATATCTTAAGCCCTCATTATCATTGTGAAATTGGACCCTTTGACCTAGTAGTTATTAGCTTGAGTAATGATCAAAGACCTTAATATTTCCTAAGTCCTAGCCTTAATATTTGTCCTAACTTGATAAACAATTAGCACTTAATCATACATTGAATATCCAATGAAGCATAATAAAGTTAATATGTCAAATGTACTCGATAATGAATGCCTTGGTGACATGTGTCACAATCACAAAGCTTGAAAAATAAATATACAATTTGATTCAAAGTTAAATAGTTAATGAGCAACACAAGAATACAAAGTGTCTCCATAGTGGGAACTAAAAACAAATGTGTAGAAGGCACATGAGGATGCCAAATGTCACATTCATGAGATATTTTTAGAGATAAAGATAGAGCTTCTTCCAAGGATCAATGGTGAGAGTGTGATCATGCACTAAAGATATAATAGAGTGAGTGGACTCAATGGGATCAAATGCTTGATGTTTAATAGCATAGAGGTGACTTAAATACCGAGTTAGTTTGACAAGATCGATGGAGCATAAGTGCTCCAAATTATTAGGAAGTAGTGGGATTAGACCAAGTGCTTAATATTTAAAGATAGAAAAGGTAAATTTTGTGCTACTTCAAAGATATAATGGCATGCAGGAGCTTAGATCTGAAGATCAATGAGACCATTTTAAAGTCAAAATATTAAAGTCTAGAAGTGTACAAAGATTTGATGGAGTGAGTGATCATGTCCATGGTGAAAAACTTAAGATCAAAGGCCAATATTCAAAGATATTTTCATCCCAAAATTCAAGTATGGAACATGCAAGTAAGCTATAAAATACAACAAAAATAATGATATAGATTATTGTGAATGATCAAATTGTGTAATATGGCATGTGCATCAAAACTAGATCCTGATATATGCTAAATATGGCAATAAGATAAAGAATCATGGTGGTGGTGCATGAATTAAAGAAGAAGGATGATTTTTGTTAAATAAATATGAACTAAGTCTAAAATTGGCATGATGTGTTAATTACCAAGTGTGAACATAGAGAAGAAACTAGACCTGTGTGTGTGTGTGTGTGTGTGTGTGTGTGTGTGTGTGTGTGTGTGTGTGTGTGTGTGTGTGTGTGTGTGTGTGTGTGTGTGTGTGTGTGTGTGTGTGTGTATGTGTGTGTGTGTGTGTGATCTAGGATATAGTCTAAGTAGTTGAAGTGTGTTGAATAGAGAAATATAGAGACATAGAGGTAGAGAGGAAGTGAAAGAGGAAGAGATGTGAAAAATATGAGTAGTTACAGAGCAAACATGTAACTTATAATTGGAATTAGATTAATTTATGAATCAATATTATATTAGGAATTATAGCTCCATAATATATCTAATTAGTAGGTGCCATCAAAATTGATGTGTTGGTGCTCAGTTAGGGATTAGGTGCTTTCTTAGAATTGGTGCTCTTAAATCAGGGGATTAGTGTCTACAGAGGGTCAGTACCCTTAAACATTGTAACCAGTGAGGTTTTGATTATGAGGCTATATTAAAATAGTAGATTCTAGTTGCTATTCAAACCATGGTTTCCCCATATTGGGTTTTCCACATACATTGAGTGTTATGTATTTTTTTTGTGTGATATTTACATATACTTTTTAATCTACATTAAAATTATTAAAAGGTCTAATTTAATCAATTTATTGATTCACCACCCCCTCTTAGTAAATAGTTGTGTTTCAACACTCTAAAACTAAGTTCTCATTTGCCTCCTTGAATGTAGTTACCTCTACCCACCTAGTAAAGTAATTAGTAGCTATCAAAACCCACTTATGTATAGAAATAGATAGGGGTTAATCATACCTATAAATTCAATTCTAAGCCCCATTGCATGAAGTTTTACTCAACTTGAATGGGTTTTAGAGACAATCTAGTCTTTGTTTGTCAGTGAATATAACACATTTAGGATACCTCCTAACACAAACATGGGAGTCATTGAATAAATTTGGATAAAAATATACTAATATTATGATATTTGATGTTGTTTTCTTGGCTACAAAGTGCCCTCTTTCAGGTCCATCATGAAACTACTATAACAACTTGTCAACTTGACTAGTCTATACACATCTCAAAAGCATGCCACCAAGGTCCTTTTCAAAGATTACCCCATCAATCAAGATGTAAGTGATGTATTTTAGTGTGAATTACCTCCTCCTTATCCTATATAATACTATAATATATTTTCTCATTTTGAGGAACTTCACCATGTCTTTGGTCTATCTAGAAGGAAACATAATTATATCTACTTGTTGGTCATCTTGGGCTACCAAAACCACTTCTTTATCCTCTTTATCATCTGATATAAGTTGTTCACAAATTAATACACATTTTATTAACTTGGTAACCTTCACCTCTCTATCATACTCCATGCACTTGGTCACCCAACCAACCCTATTTTCACTTAAGTCTCTATTAAGGATGAAATCCTTAATGCTAGGGTAAACTACCATGATAAATATCTTATTGTTAGACACCATGTTTGTTAAATTATTTATTCCTATAATGAAATAAATAAATAAAATTTACAAATGTATCTCTCTCCTCATACCCCTCCAATTCTTGACTGAAGAAGGCTATGGGCTACTCTAGGCCTTCACTATTTTTTTGCATGAGCATAGCAAAAATAGTATGACTTGTAGAGAAGGAATACATGAATAATTTTTTTGGAAAACTATGGTTGAGTAGGGTGGGATATTGAGTAATGGCTTGATTTATTTCCTCAAAACTCCTCTTACCTTATTTTTTCCATGATAACTCCTTATATATCTTGAGCATGATAGTTAGTGGCTTCACCATTTCTGTAAATCTGAGTATGAATCTTTTGATGAAGTTGATTTTGCCCAAGAAACTTTGAAACCCATTATTGTGTTTAGGAACTGATAAGGCAATGATTTCCTATATCCTTTAAATATGAATGGAGAGGCCATCTTTTGACACAATGTGTCCTAGAAGTCTTCCCTCATGGACTATAAATATACATTTTGGGGGGTTTAAGGAGACCCAATTGCTTGCACCTATCAAATACCAACCTCAAATGTGTCAAGTGATCCTTGGGATACATGTAAATTATATTTATGTCATCAAGGTAGATGATTACCATCTCATTTATGATCCCTTGGAAAGACACGTCCATTTCCCTTTGGAAAGTAGCCCCTACATTAGACAGTCCAAAGGGTATCTTCTTGTAATCATAAGTGACCCACTTAGTTGTGAAGGTAGTTTTGTGTTGATCATCCTCCCTCAATAATAACTAATTTTACCTAGATTTTCTATCAAGAAAATATAACCTTTGTGAACCTACAAATCTTTGAATAATCTGATCCTTAGATGCTAGAGGGTAGTGATCTCTTAGTGACACCTTGTTGAGATCTATAAAGTCGACACATAACCTTATTTCCCCATTATTATTCCTCATAGGCACAAGATTTTACACCCATGAATAATTTTTCATCAGGAAGATAATGTTATATTCAATAAGCTTTTTCAAATCCTTCTTCATAAGGATATCAATCTCTGGGTTGACTGGTCTTTACTTTTACTTTACAAGCTTGGCACTCTCCTCTAACTCTATGGTATGCTGACCTAATCTAGTTTAAAACCAATTAAAATCATGATATTCACAAGTAAAAACATCTAAAATTTTTTTGAATAATTTAATGAAGGCTACCTTATCCTCTTTGGTATTCACCTTTCCTAGCTTGAGTAACTTGTCTTTGAATATCAAAACTTTTTCATAGTGTTTCTCCTTAGTGGAAATGCTTACCTTATCCTTACTTATATAGTAATATTTATTTAATATGATCTATAATGTTATAATAACTTTAGGGAGATTATTTTTACTCAATTAGACAATATACTCCCCATATTGAATGCAATATACCTTCATTCTTTGAGCAAAATTCTACCTCATGTTGTAATAAATAAGCAATTTGCTTATCACTTTCAAATACTTTCCAACTCACCTCATTATTAAGGACTAAATGCCTACATATCACCTTGATTTGGGAATACTCTTTTATGTCCTTTACCCCATTTGGTATATCATATTATACTCAAATGGTAGCTAATCAGTCTGTATGTTGATTGGCCTCTCTAGGAATGGAGCAAATTTCAAAGGCTTAAAATTCTCCAAGAGGTTCCAATCCCTATGTTTGTAGGCCTTAAATAGTTGATTCTTGATTTCACTTAAATCTCTTATCGATTTCAACACTAACTTACTATCTCTAAAATCTTGTAGAAACTCGATGCCTCTCTTCCTTTCCCATTGCATCCCATAGATGAGGGCTTCATATTCTGCTATCTTAGAAATGAAACTAAATTAAAATATTAGGGTAGAATATTATTTTTAATTTAAAGGGGAGACAATAATAACACCTGCCCCACTTCCATTCTTGGATCTAGACCCATCAAAGAATAAGTTCCATACCACTTCATGTTCTTATCTTATGCTAATGAGACTTAGTATGATAGCTCATTATTCATGCATGCAATACACACCCTAACATGTATCTTCAATACTTTTGTAAGGATCAGATCCATGATTTTCTATTTCCCACTCATCAAGGATCAAATTTGATATGCCTTCTAGTAGTTCCATGAGCTCTTGGTCATTGGGGTGTTCATCCTCATCTAAGATAGTGCAATTAATATTTAATAAGTTGGGCATGTAGGGTTCTAAGTGGAACCTAAAAATGGTTTTAGACCTTATGGTAACCTTTGTCCCATACCTGGTCCTAAAAACCATATAGGACCAATCAGAAGAGATATGCCCCCTAATTTGGTAGTGAAATCTCTAGATAAGCATAAGGAAAAGTAGGGAGGGAGGTAAATTACTATCACATCTTGAGAAATAATGTAATGAGCGTAAGTAACCAATATGATTTTAAGGTATTTAAGGACACCCATAGTCTTGGTAAGAGACCCATATAACTGTAAAACCCCTTTCGCATTAGGTTCATAATTTAGCCCATGTCTTTTAGCTATGGACTTAGGCATGACAAAAGTGCTAGCCCCATTATCTATCATATAGTTATGCACTAGGGAATAACCTATGATGACTAAGAGATAGAATGGATGTGGCTAAACTACCTTAGGTTCTTGGGACTCATGAAGTTGATTAGATTTGGTGACGACTACACTTACCTTTTTTGCTTATTTATCAAAGACATGGAGTTTGGAAAGTTCTTCTTGAAGGAGGTCATTTTTCCATCGAATAAGCAAGGTATACCACATAGGGATAGTGCCATGGGACTTATTAATCTAATATAAAATTCTAAGATGAGGGTTTTGTTGGAAATATGATTGATGTTGATGTCAAAAGGGGCATTATGGGCATGTCATTGATGTTTACAATTGTATATGGTGATTATAGGATATACAAAGGACTTCATCAGAGGTTAAGAATGAATGGAATGCTTGTGTGCATGATTGGATTTCATTTAGTTCTTCATATTGATCATCTAGACATTTTGGGTCTATGATAGAAAATATGAGAAGGCATTTTGATGACATCACCATTGCCACATGTGAATGAGTATGGGGGAGCTAGTCACATGGTTGTCATCACATTAGCCCCTAGTAGTTATGTGATAGATTTTAAGACACGAAATGAAGATTAGTTAAATATATGGGCATGTAAAGTTGGCTACTTAGACAAAATCCACTAAGTTTTTATACTTAGCCAAATTTTCAAAAAGGGCTAAACAAAGCCAAGTAAGCATATTGATGAGGTCAACATTTGTAAACATGGAGGTGTTAGGATAAAATGATAACATGGGCCTATCCATTTTTATGCCTAGTTTATATGAACTAAATCTTAGGTCATGTAATGTAACTTGATAAAATATATAGTTGAGCAATTTCAGGCTCCAAGGCATTTTGATAGTGTTTTCCAACATAATCAAATTTATAGTTTGCAAGAAAAATCTCAAAGGAATTTTTATGATGTCATATCTTTCACATATGAAATTTTCATGAGTAATTGGATATATGGATGGAATATCCCATGTAAGAGGATCATATGTGCTAATTTTTAGGTCATCTAACTAAGTTCAACAAGAGTTATGTAGGTTAAAAGTTAGCCTTTTAAGTGAAATGAAATGGTCTCCATACTTAGACAATATCAACACAAAGTCAATGCAAAGTTTTCATGATTTAAAAAATATCATCTATGGACATATATAAAAGAAATAGATAGTATATCTATTATGGGTTTTTCATGAGCATCTTGAATATATGGATTAAAGGTTTAATTGAGAAGGAACAAGCTCATAATTGAATTATCCTTGATCTTAGAATAAATAGGTTTTATCAATAAAACCCTAAGGGTTTATGCCATGGCATCAACAGGCACTTTCTATTTTAATGTTGACCTAGTATAGTTGGGACCTTGTAGCTTAAGTTATAACTTAATCCTTTGTCATCATTGCAAAACCAACCCCTCAACCTAGTAATTATCGACTCAATTAGTGTTTAAAGGACTTTATTTTTTCATAAGTTTTAGACTTTATATTATGTCTCAGCATGATCAATGGCCTATGCTTCATTATATGTAGACAATCCAATGAAGTGAAGCAAGGTGAAATTGTCAAAGGCCCCTTTGAGTGAATGTGTTACGCCAATTATCATAAGAAAATCAAAGATAAAATTTGAGATAGTTGGAAGATCTAATGGCTCATGCTTAATTTAACATTAGAAATCCAATAGAGTGTGATGAAGTTAAATTATCAAAATGAGCTTTGAGTGAGAGTGTAAGTGTGACATTCATAAATATTGTCAGATAAAGATCCAATAAGTGTAAGATTTTTAGAGTTAATGATTGAGTTTATCAAAATATCGAATGGTGTATGGGTGATTATGCAAAGGAGATATAATGGAGTGAGTGGACTCATATGGAACAAAGTGATTGATGTTTATTGACATAGTGGTGAGTTAAAGACCAAGCAGGTTCGAGAAGATCGATAGAGTGAAAGTGATCTAAAGATATAAGAAGCAATGAGATGGGATAAAGAGATTGATGTTTAACATTAAGAAAGTAGTAAAGATCACGCATCTTTTAATATTTAATAACATGTAGAAGCTTGAATTAGGAAGATCAATGGGAAAATTTTAAGGATGATAAAACTAAATTTTAGAAGCATACAAATATCTAACAGATAGAATGAGCATATTAGAAGGTGATTGAATGGATGCATTTTAAAGTTGAGTCATTTTAGTGTGGACCATCAGATCATGGCACCAAAGGCAAGATCAATGATAGACATTTAAATTCATGTCCAAACAAATGGTTAGTTGTAAGAATATGTAGGAACTTATGTATAATCTATATATCTCAACATAGACAATGAGATTGATCGATCCAACTAAACAAATCTACATTAAAGATCCTGTACATCAAAAATTGAGTCTAAAAGATGCTATAGATAATAAATATGCCTATAATTATGGAATGATGCATAGAATCAAGATGCAGGAAACTTACAACCTAAAAATTAATGAACTAAAGTCTATAATTAATATGATGTTTTAATAGTTTGAGTGTGAACACATAGAAGATATGTAACCCTAGATCATTTGTTTATATATATGATATTTGGGGCAAATGAAAAGTTTTTAGAGCCATTCAAATTATGTCAAAAATAAAATATATAGACATATAACTAGAGGGTAGAGATAAATAGAGGAGGCTACAGAGAGAGAGATGAAGTGTGTCAAATAGATACATATACATATACAAAGAGAGAGGCATAGAGAGGAAGAAAGGCATAAATAGATAATGTACAAAGAATAAGAAGTTATATATTAGACTTATAATAGAGAGAATAGAGTTAGATTCATTTATGAAAATATTTTTAATACTAGAGTTGTAGCTCCATAGATCTAGTTGGTTGGTGCCATCAGACAAGCTAAGTTGGTGCTCAGTTAGGTGATTATTGTCTCTTTAGGGTTGGTGCCATTAAACTTATTAACTAGTGAGGTTAGGATGAGTTGGTAGTCAACTAGAGATTTGGTGTTTCCTTAGAGTTGTTACTATTGAACTAGGGTATTAATGTGTCCTTAGGTTCAATTCCCTTAAAAGTGTAACTAGTGAGGTTTGACTAGTGAGGAATTGAACTATGAGGTTGGATTAGAACACTAGTTTCTAGCAGCTATTCTCACCATGGTTTTTTCCTTTGGGTTTTCCACATAAAAATTAGTGTCATGAGTATTTTTGTGTGTATGATCTTTGTATATTTTATTTTATCTACATATATATTTTAATCTACATTGAAAGCATTTAAAGAACTAGTTTTAATTGATATATTGATTCACCCCCCTCTCAGTATCTATTTGTGTTCCAACAATTTGTATTAGAGCCTAGGGTTCCTTGAAATAAACTTAATCAACTTAGGTAGATCTTGGATAGTGAACATAAATGGATTGTCAAGAAGGATCTTCATCAAAAAAAGAACCTCTTTTTGATGGATTTAGCTATGCATTCTAGAGCATATGAATGGAAGCTTATTTACCTTCATTAGGTTTTTATGTATATATGTCTATAGGAAATGGAAATATATCCCCTACTAAAACTCCTATTAATAAGGATTTAAAGAAGGCATATGAGAGCAATGCTAAGGTAAAAATGCTATTCTTTGTGGATTATCTAAATCAGAGTTTGTCAAAGTGATGCATTATCAAAATTCACAAGATATATGGAACAAGTTGAAGAGCATCTATGAAGGTGATGACAAGGTAAATCAAGCCAAGCTAAAAATATATAGAGAAATGTTTGAGAGTCTTAAAAATGATTGAAAAAGATAATATTACATACTACCTTCTCAAAGTAGATGAAATAGTCAATGAAATCAGAGGCCTTGGAGAAGAAATGAAAGAATCAATCATTGTCAAAAATGTCCTAAGATCTTTGCCATCAAGGTATGATTTTAAAATCTATGAAATCAAGGAAGTAAGAGATCTAGATAAGCTCATTGTATATGACTTACATGGAACCTTCACTGCTTATGAGATGAGAATGGGAGAAGAAGATACTTCTAAGAGATAAGATACATTCAAATCATCCAAGCATGCAAAAGCAAAAGCATCTACATCTAGATTTGAGGAGACTGATGAAGAAGAACCCAAGTTTATCAAAACATTGAAAAGAGGATCTAAAAAGTACAAAGGTGAGTTACCCTTTAAATTTTTTAATTATGGTAAAGTAGGACTTTTTTCTACTAAATTCCCTTATGAGAAAAAGCATATCTCTGAGCAAGAAGAGGATGGAAAAGAATGAATCCCAACTATTCCAAAAGGAGTAAATTCTTTAAAAATAAGAAAATTCTATATATAAGAGAAGATAGTGAGTCATTAGATGATAGTGATAGCTCAGATGATGTCCATGATTATGTATTTATGGTTAAGGGAAATGAGTCCCTATTCATGGAACTAGAATCAACTTTTATAGATCTAGATCAAGAAGAAGTTAAAGACTCTGATGAAGAAGAGTAAGGAGAAGTGGACCTTGAGTGTGAACTCATCTAGACTCTAGATGAGATTGATAGACTAAGAAAATAGAACTTAAGGCAAAAGAAGCTTGGACAAAAAGAAATTGAAAAACTATCCAAAAGTCTTAAAAGATCTGATCAGATGATAGTAAGCCTTAAGACTCAGGTTGAAGAGGTTACAATAATAGAAGATGTAGTCAAAATTGAACTACAACTTAAGTGTATTTAATGTATAAGGCTAGAAGTAGAGATAATGGCTTTGAGAAAAGAGCTTGAAAAGGCTAAAGAAAAAATAGATAAAGATCTCAAGCTAAAATAAGGATCAAATATTCTTAATGAATTGATCAAATCTCAAAAGCCATTAAAAAGAAAATATGGTCTTGGTTATGAAAATGGGAAAAGTCCCATAACCAGTATATATATGCTAATTTATATGATAGTTTTAAAGTAGAAGGATTAGGAGCAAAGAAAAGGAATTTCTCTAGAGATACAAAGACAAATAGTAGCACTGATGATGAGAAGGCTAAAGCTAAAAATAAACATAAGGAAAGGAAAAATAACAATGAGTCCATCTCTACAAACTCAAGGATGATGCAAAAGACAAAGACATCTGATTTATATGGTTACACAAGGGAATAAACTTGAAGAAGCAAGAGTTGAGAAGAACTCACCATCCTTCACAAAGAAAAGCCATGACCAAGTATTCCTCATTTTTTTATGGTTATATATATATATATATATATATATAAAATTAGTTTGGTCATAAGGCTAATAAATGTAGAGTTTTACCTACAAGGTGAACTAATTTTGTAAGAAAAAAATTATTTTAACCCTTGTTAAATACAAATGTAATGTGTTATAATTACAATAATTTTGGTCACATAATAAAATATTGTAAAACAAGATTTGTAAAATCAAAAGTACAGAATAAGAAGAATGCTTATAAAATAAAAGGCTCATAAGTCTATGATAAATATAAAAATAGGACATATAAGAAACCCAAGCATGTATGGAAAATGAAATATTAGGCCATGATGAAGAATGCTACAGAGGTTGGAAAATGTCAAGAGCTCCCAGTGTCTACACATGTTGATAATGAGAAGACAGAGCTCAAGGAGAAGTCGAAGGTGTTGGTCAAGGATAGTTCTAAGGTATGTATAGATTCAAATAAACATCCTAATGCTATAGAGAATTTACCAAGCATAGAATAATAGTCTTTTGTGCCTAGTGATGAGATTCTAAGTTCTGAGGAAGATTCATCAGATGAAAAGGTGTGCCACATATTGTCTCTGTGTATTTTCAATCCAATCATAAAATAAAATGAGAACATTGTATTGGATGAGTATGCTACTTCTCTTAAGCCTAAGAAGAAGAAGAATAGAAAGCATAAGATGACCAAGGAGGAGAAGGAATATGAGGAGTTGTGGGCAAATCCTAGTTTCAAATTGTTATAGGACATTGTGAAGTAATATGTCTCTATCTATGATTTTTAAGAGACCCTTTTAAGTAAAGAAGCAAGTGATGTCTACTACAAATGATAATTCAAGTAGGTTGTGATGATGACTTGATCAAACCAAGTTAAGTGTTGTGTATGTAGTATCTATAGGGATAAAATGAGTGTTTTAATATGACATAATGATATTGTTAGAGTATATATATATATATATATATATATATATATATATATATATATATATATGATTTTTAGAATCATTTTAAATAAGGTTTATAATGCAATAAACCCTTGACAATACATATCTTGGGTTGTACAAATTAGTTGGGTCACCAAACTTAGAGAACATGTGTAAAATGATAATATACATGTGTTAAATGAAGTTATGGTGTGATATAGGTAGGCCCTTGACTCAAAGATGGAGCATGGATTTAGGGGGAGCTAACTCAGATAACATGAATATCTTGAGAAGCTATGCATAGTGTAAGGTGGAGCTAGATTGTTCAATCTATTAGGATCAAGAAGGCTCAAAGTAGAAGAGATTTGTAATTGGTTAGGTCCTAGGATCATAAGATAATAAGAGAATAAGAGAGAAAGCTAGTAAGCCTATATGATAGGTCTTACATCACATCACTAGATATGAGTGATGGAGCATAAGTCTAGAGGAAGGATCATAAAAGCCGTATTGATCCCTAGAAGAAGAAAAAAGGAAAATTAGGTATGTATATATTACAAATTTATAATGAGTTGATGGTTATAGGTTCTTGTATAAACTCCTTTATATAATAAAGGGGGAGAACACTTTGGAAAAATAGTGAGAAAGAATCATTTTTCCATTGATGTCAAAGGGGGGAAAAGTGCAAATGCTCTCTATGGGAGAAGAAGAGCAAAATGATCTCTACAAAAGTTTGGAGCAAAAAGCACAATTGTAAAAAAAGAAGTAAAGCAAGTGTCCAAGTTCAATAGTAATAAAATGTGCTATTGCCTAAGGGGGACCAAGTTTGGTATGATCAAATTTAGTTCATAATCATCAGAAGCTAATGCAAGCAATGTCATAAAAGGAGATGAATAGTAGAAGATTAGAGCATTTAGTTTACCATTAATGACAAAGGGGGAGATTATTAGAAATATGATAGTCATTGATGTCAAAAGGGAGATTATGATCATGTCATTGATGTTCAATATTATATATGTTGATTAGAGTATATGCAAAGAATCTTATCATAGGTCAAAAATGATTAGAATGCATGTGTGCATGATTGGAATTCATTCAGTTCTTCACATTGATCATCTAGACATGTTGGGTTTATGATAGAAAAGATGAGAATGAATTTTTCTAACATCACCATTTCCACATGTGAATGAATATGGGGGATCTGGTCACATGGTTTTCATCACATTAGTCCTTAGTTGTTATGCACCAGTTTTGAAGACATGCGATGAAGAATAGTTGAAGATATGGGCATGAAAAGTTGGCTACTTGGATAAAATCCACTAAGTTTATATACTTAGCCAAATTTTTAAAAAGGGATAAATAGATCCAAGTAAGCATATTGATGAGGTCAACATTTTCACACATGGAGGTGTTAAGATAAAATGATCACTTGGGACTGTCTACTTTTGTGCCTAGTTTATATGCACTAAATCTTGGGTCATACAACATAGCATGACAAAAGATATGATTTAGAAAAGGAGGGATCCAAAGCATTTTGATAGTGTTTTCCAACACTTAGTCAAATTTTTAATTTTTAATAAAAATATCAAAGGCATTTTTATGATGTCATGTCTTGCACGTATGAAGGCTTAAGGAGAAATTGTATATAAGGATGGGATCCCCTATGTAAGATGAGCATATACACTAATTTATAGGTCATCCAACTAAGTGAAACAAGAGTTATGCAGGTCCAAAGTTAGCCTTCTAGGTAAAATGAAATGGTCTCCATACTTAGATAAAAATTTCACAAGGTCAATGCAAAGTTGTCATGATTTTACAAAGATCATCTATGAACATTTTAAAAAGAAATATATAGTAGATATGTTATGGGTTTTTCATGAGCATCTTGAATATATGGACTATAGGTTCAATTGAGAATGAATGATCTCAAAATTGAATTATCTATTGTCTCAAACTGAATGGGGTTTCTTAGTAAAACTCTAAGGGTTTATGTCATGACATCAATAGGCACTTTCTATTTTAATTTTGAATTTGTTTAACTTCGACCTAGTAGCTTAAGTTATAACTTAAGCCTTTATCATTATTGTGAATCTGACCCCTCGACCTAATAATTACTGACTCAAGTATTATTCAAAGGACTTTATATTTTCCCAAGTCTTAAACTTTATATTATGACCTATCTTTATTAATGGCCTATGCTTCATTGTACATAGATGATCCAATGAAGTGAAGCAAAGTCAAATTGTCAAAGTCACCTCTGAGTGAACATGCTAATGCATAGTGTCAAAAGCACATGAGTTTATTAGATAGAGGACCAATGAGAGTGAGCCTATCAAATATAAATTTTTAGCTAGTTGGAAGATCAAATGTCTCATTCTTAATCAAACATTAGAGATTTAATAGAGTGTAATGAAGTTAAATTGTCAAAAAGAGCTCTGAGTGAGCATGTAAGTAACAAGTGTCACATTCATGGAGCTTGTCAAATAGAGACCCAATGAGTATAATATTTTTAGAGTTAATGATAAATATTATCAAAAGATATAATGGTACATAGGTGATCATGCAAAGTAGATCCAATAGAGTGAGTGGAATTAAATGGAATAAAGTGATCAATGTTTATCGACATAGTGGTGAGTTAAATACTGAGTAGGTTCAAGAAGATTAATGAAGTGAAAGTGATCCAAAGATATAGGAAACAATAAGATGGGATAAATATCTCAATGTTTAACATCAAAAAAGGATTAAATATCATGCATCTTTGAAGATCATACAACATGTGTAATCTCAAATTAGGAAGATCGATGGGCATGTTCTAAAGATGACAAAGTTAAAGTTTGAAAACATACAAAGATCTAATAGATAGGGTGAGCCTATCAGAAGGTGATCGAATGGATGCATTTTAAAGTTGGTTCATTTGAGTGTGGACCATTAGATCATGGTGCCAAAGGCAAGATCAATGACTGGTATTTAAATTTATGTCCATAAAAATGGTTAGTTGCAGGAACATGTAGGAACTTGCATATAAGCTCTCTATCTTGACACAAATAATAAGATTGATTGATCTAAATGATAAAATCTACATTAAAGATATTATACATCAAAAATTTAGTCTAAAATATGTTATAGAGATTAAAGAGACATAAAATTATGGCATGATGCATAGAATTGATATGTGGGAAACTTATAGTCCAAGTTTTAATGAACTAAATTACATAATTTATATGATGTGTTAACAGTCTATGTGTGAACACATAGAAGATATGGAACCCTAGATTATTTGTTTATATATATGATATCTAGGATAAATGAAAAGTTGTTGGATCCATTTAAATCATGTCAAAAATAAAATATATAGACACAAAACTAGATGACATAGATAAATAAAGGCTACAGAGAGAGATGAAGTGTGTAAAATAGATACACATATAGACACATAGAGAAGGGAAGAGAGGAAGAAAGGTACATAGAGATAATGTGTAGAGAATGAGTAGTTACATATTAGATTTGTAATAAAGAAAACAAAATTGGATTCATTTATGAATATTTTTTGTTTTCTAAAGTTGTAGATCCATAAATCTGATTGGTTGGTTCCATCAGACAATCTGAGTTAGTGCTCAGTTAGGGGATTTGTGTCTCCTTAGGGTTGGTGCCCTTAAACATTATAAGTAGTGAGGTTAAGCTACATTGGTGATCAGTTAGGGAGTTGGTGCTTCCTTAGAGTTGGTTCTCTTAAACTAGGGGATTAGTCTCTCCTTAGGGTTGGTTCCCTTAAAAGTGTAACTAGTGAGGTTTTGCTAATGAGGCTTTAAACTATGAGGCTAAATTAGAATAGTAGTTTCTAGCATTTATTCTCACTGTGGTTTTTCCCTTTGGGTTTTCCATGTATAAATCTAGTTTCATTAGTATTTGTGTGTGTATGATATTTTCATATTTGATTTGATCTGTATATATCTTTTAATATGCATTAAAAGTGTTTAAGAACTAGTTTTAGTTCATGTATTGATTTACCCCCTCTTAGTATCTAGTTGTTTTCCAATAGGTTGGTTGTCATTAACTAAAACTTAGGAGAATAAATATTATTTGGAGCTTGTGTGTATTGAGGTATGAATGGACCTCTATGATTTTTCCCTTTCTCATTTTTCATTTGCTAAGTTGATGGTGTCTTATTAGCTACATCTTGAGTATTATTCCTTTGAGGAATTGGAGAAGGTGGACAAGTTTCCCTTTCAAGTCCCAAAACATCACCAACTACCTTTATCTTTGTCCTTGTATTGAGTAAAACTAAATTTTCTACCTTGGGTACATTCTAACCCTAATTGGTTATCACTTTTTCAAATGATTGCTCACCTTCTTGGTAGTTAACAAAGTTAGTTTTAGAAGGTGATTTACTACCACTTACCCCTTATTGACTTGGCATCTTAGATTAATTCATGAAAGGAATGTCTCCATGTATCATAGGAGGTCCTTCCTTATGTTTTGGATGAGGTTGAATATCATGTGATGGAAAAATAGGACTCCATTGCATGAAATATGCTTGACACACATGACCACTTAGATATATTGCCATATCATGTAATTTCCCCTATTGAGTAGGACATTAACACTATTGAGCATAATTATTCTAAGTTTGGAATTTTATTAGCTCTCTAAATTTGCACCCTAAAAGTAGGTTGTTTAGGCCTACCTTCAAGGCTATACTAACATGGGATTGGCATAAAGGTTTTGGGTGACCTATAGTAAGACCAAACCTCTAGTTTATGGGGATAGATCCCCTGGTGCATGTGTTTAGGTTTAATATCACCAAGACATAATTATTGGGGTGAAAAGTGATAGAGAATATGCATAAAGGTAAACCTACTCTAATAATGGTGATGCAACAATATAGATTATTCACTATGTTTGAACTCTTATCATTACTAGTGAACCAAACATGAACTAAAACACTATCTCCAATATCTTCTCAGAAATAATGTTTCATCTATAGGTTGGTTTAGATGATTGGATAATTTAAGGAAGGGAAGGCCTATTTTAAGTCACTCAGAATCAAGATTCCACTCTAAAGTCAGCCATTAACACCCTAACACACTATATGAATTGCATTAAACACCTGTTAGCATTTAGGTGAAGCTATGACCTAAAAAAAGAAGAAAATTCTACTAATTAGGCAATTAAAATCAAAATAACACATTAGATACTATCATTAAGAATCTAAAAAAATAAATTAATCCATTTAAGATGTTATAAAGTGCAAATCTAGGTAGAGTTTCTTCATACCCAGGTGAGGGATACAAGTTAAGGCCTTAAGCCATGAATATATAGTATAATGAGAAGGGAAAGAGAGGGAGAATGGAATGTAGGTTAATAAAGATGTCATAAATTACCTTATCCCACTTATACTATAATTATAAATAGTTACAATAATATTTCATATGTCTCTCCATGTGTTGGTGTTCATAAATGGTCTTGAATGAGCTCTTAGGCATTGAGGTGGAGTTATGGAGGCTGAGTCAAGCCTAGGTTAACCTCCTTCAGAGCATAGACACATCAAACTATTTTTAATGACTCGTTTTTTAGTGGTTATAGATGTGAATGAGATGTAATTAGGCCTCCATGAGGTGTTGAGTAGCCCATCATCTTCTATGAATGTTGATTGGACTTGAAACTACATCCTCCATAATGATAATGGAAAGTGTACCTAAATTCCTTAAAGGAAAATTTATAATGTGGTAATTCTCCTATATTGACTCCTCCACTAGCCTTCTACACCAAACTTCATCTCTTGTGGTTGACCAAGTAGGCCAAAAAGGCCACAAGGCCTAGTTACTTGATAATTTATGCTTGGTGTCCATGAAAACCTATATGAGACCTTAATAATATGTTAATAGGTGATTCTTAGTCTAAATCAATGGCCTACATCATGACATAATCCCTTCTAAGAAATAGACACCTGTAATTTTACCTCACTTAGGTGATTATGCCACCTTTTATGTGCATTTGTAGACTAGTTATTTGGCATAGCCCTATAAGAGATTTTTTATGGAAAAATATGAGTGTATGGTGATTTGGAGAGGTGAAATAAGTCCCAAACCACCCCCTCTAATGATTTTACACTCTTTAAATAACTTTGTACCTTGATTTTTATCTAATTACTTGAAAATATACAATTTCTAAAAGGTCCCTATAGTAGTCTATATAATTTAATACTATGATCAGGGTCTCATGTGATTTTTCTTTGAAATTTAGGTATTTTTAGGGTTATTATATTTAAACTAGATGCCAATTCTTCACTATCTTCTTAATCAAGTCATTATTAGGGTTTAAATAGGGTTTTAGAGGTCTACCATCTTAATGATGTTTCATAAACATCATACCTCCAATCCCAAGATTATGGTCATGGATGTTTATTACATATAACCCTATAATACTATTGAAAATCTTTGGTTCCAATTCTCCTTTTGTGTGGAGATATGAATGCAAGCTGGTGTACCTTGAGCTCTGTGTAGACTTTCTAGACATGGTTGTAGTCTTAAAATTCATTCATAAAAATGGAATCTTAAGCCACACTCTCTCCTCCATGTATTTTAAGTGAATTTTGGTACTAAAATCCTTATAATATCATTGTCCTTATTTCCTTCTTCTATGATAGTTATGAATACTTGAAGTGATGGATCAAGTTGACTATTTGGGGTAACATAACTTAGGTTAGGTCTTGAGACTAAATTGGCCCTCTTTTTGCATTAAATTATATAAAATAATTATTTTAGGGATTTTACCATCTTTTCACACCTATTAATTATTTCAAATCTACCTAGGATGGTCTAAGTGTGCTTTAAATGTGGTGGTGGAGCTTGACGCCTAGTCATAGCTTTTAGGCCTGATAGCCTAAACTAAGTTTTTAGGGTCTAAGTGACTTGTAGGTGATTTTTGGGTCTCAATAATAATAATGTTACCCTTTCTTAAAATTTCCCAACCTTTTCTCTTACCTTCAACTACTTAAACCCCAAATTTGTCTTCACTTTCTCATGTGACTACTTGTAGGTCTAATTGATAGTAGTGTAGGTACATAATTACAATATTCTACATTTAAATAGTATTGATTATGTTTTTAAAAAAATTAAACATAACATAAATGTCTAATAATCATACTTATGGTCATATCATTTATCAACTTTATCCTCTACACCCCTATTTGAATGGGTCTAGGATTTATACACCATTAAGCTCATGTAGCCCTAAAGGCTTGATTGAGTATCCTTTGTGACTAAATTAAGGTTAGTATCAACTTTAATAGTTTATATTACACCTTATAACTCCTTCATTATTTATTTTTATGTTTCCATTAAACTCCTAACCTAAATGACCTTCCAATTCTAACACACAGACCTGTTTTAGCCTATTTAGGCCTAATAAGCCTACATGTGCCTTTAGGTTATTTCCATGTCAAAGGAATTATTTATATATTATTGTAACATATATTTAAATTCATAACTTCCATCTCTTTATATGTTTCTATACCTTTATATGATCTCAAACCTACATTTGCCTTCAACTTCTCATATATAGGCATGTTTAGGCCTATTTAGGCATAGTGGGCTTGTGTAGGTCATGAAGACATTATTGTATTAGGTATTCAAAAATACTAATGTGAAATAATGACATATTACCTGGATAAAAATATATAAATTCACCTTCACTTTTATTCCTCACCTCTCTATAGGGTTCTCACTAA
Source organism: Torreya grandis (assembly GCA_037957365.1). Lineage (NCBI taxonomy): Eukaryota > Viridiplantae > Streptophyta > Pinopsida > Cupressales > Taxaceae > Torreya > Torreya grandis. Next base: position 180,139 of record JARHVA010003073.1, on the reverse strand, counting down.
ACTCTCATGTTCAGGTCTTGTTATAGGTGGCTTATTTAGGATAACTAGGCCTAATATGCCTATTTAGGAAATTTAGGATCTTTTAAATAAATATATAAATGTGTAACACACTAATTTAATTAGTCATATATTTTTTTATTTTTTAGGGCTTCAAAACATGACCTTTCTTGCTCATAACCCTAGCTGTAGGCAGTAGTTTAAATCATGACTGAGTAGGAATGAGTCATAAGACTCACTTAACTAATTTAAGTTATTAATAATATTTTAAATTTTTTAAATATCCATTAATTCCCCATTATGTTTCCTCAATCCTAAAACACTCTTTTCTATAGGGTTTCATAGCTCAACCTTCCTTCTTTTGACCCTAGCTGTAAGTGCCTTATTTAGGCCTAATTAGGACTACTAATCCATCAAGGTCATTTTGTATATATTAGAGGATAAGATTATACAAACTGTATTTAAGGTTTTATAAACCAAATATGATACCTTCTTACCTTCCTTCACTTGACCACCATGTAGGGTTTTGTACTTTCACTTCCTACTAGTAACTCTGCCTATAGGTGTTATTTCTAGGTATTTGACTATGTGTGACCACTTTGAGGAATGGAATTTAACAATATATTTTTATCATGAGTTACATAATAATTTTCATTACCTTTTTATTATCTTATTTACCCTTAATATATGGTTTCTTGTTTAAGTTTCTACTTACCTATAGTTAGGCCTATAAATTGAGACTCTAGGCCTAGACAAAATGTGCTCCTTTAAGAGATGATTGGTTTTTCATTACTTTATTAAAGGGGATAAACATGTTATTTTTAATTCTCATTATCCTTTTATCCTCTTAAATTTCCTCAGTTCTCAAAATCATCAGCACCTCTCCCTTCTTACCACTGTAACTTTGTGTATGCACTTTGAGGTCATGGTTGAGCTTGTCTTTTTGAGGTGGTGGAGATGGTATTAATCTTACATTTGACCATGATGTTTTTCACATCCATACCTATTCATATGGATCTTATGACTCTTTAGGTTTATTCAATGTCCTTTTACACTTTCTAAATCTCATGCCAGTAATCTTCCACTTGATTGGACTACCTTAGGCCTATAGGTAGTTATGAAGTCTGTTTGATAAGGATTGGGAATGAGAGTGGTCTGAGCAGAGGTAAGTGATTAATATTAATTTAGATACATGAGGTAGTATTATGACTAAAACATAGTATTGATGTATATATTTTAAAAAACTTAAGGACCTTATAAAACTATCTTGCCCCCTCATGCCAAGGAGGCCACACATTACTCATAACAATCACCATGAAACAAGATTTGAAGGGTTTACTAGCTTGATGGTGGATTATATAATTTCTTTTGGAATAGGTAAAACCTTAAAAGATTCAATTAACTCATCAAATAACTTAAAACATCATTAGCCTAAATTTTCATGCATTATAAGTTCTGTAATATGAGGAACATTGCCATGTAACCTACAAAAGTGAAAACCTAAATCTTTGTCTACTCCCACACCACCACACATGTGAATAAAGGGTGGGAAGTGGTGGAGATAAACCTTTAAGACTCCTAAAATTGCCATCAATCATTGGGTTGTAGAAAAACTACAAGAATTCAATAAAACTATTATACTTCTGACCCCTTGCATAGATAAAGAAGACCATCTTAGTGCCTAGATTGTTAGAATTTGTTCATAAAGTATAGGGAATGGACTTTAAGACAAATTCCATTGATTATAAGTTAAATAGACTCCTTGACTCTCCTCAAATTCTTAGATATTGATCTTCTCTTTCTTTTATGAAATGAGTCAAAACCTGAAAGCTTGCCTTGATTACAAAGGAGCTCAGTGGAAGGGAGAGGTCAATTTTATTCTTGTTTTTCCTAGAAACTCATGAATCTATTCACTTGATTCCTGCATTGATCCCCTTATATAACTTCCTATCTTATTATATTTATATCCATATTGTATGGATCTATAGAAGTCAAAAACTTCTACAAAACCTATAATTTTCTTTCATTTTCTAATGATTCAAGCTTTGAAATATCATTGGTGAGCAAGAGGAGAAATATAAATCAAACAATATTTTAAAATGAGTGGTGCATATGAGGAACCTGAAGGGTCATGGTTTCCCACATGTGGGGTCTACTTGGCTAGTTGGAAGTGAGTTTTACCCCTAAAGTGGCTCTTTATGATGTGAAACTACCAAGAGATGGATTAAGGACTCTTTTAAAACCTTTCCAATCATTGAGACATTAAAAGATTCCCCATTTTCAAAAAAATTATAAGGCATATAGACTCATGTTGCATATTTGAGGGTCATTTGGTGCCTTGATAGGGGTACTCAAGGTTTGAAATAATCTTTAATAAATAGACCATGGAGAATGGATTTGACACATAACACCAGGTTTCACATACCCAAGCATAGTTTATACACTTTTCACATTTCTTGGAAAAGTATCTATCACAAGGAATGGATTAAAATAGGCCCATATACCATAAGAACCAATAACCTTAACATATCCAAACTACCTGAATTTTGTCAAAATATCCTTAATCTTATCAAACAGGTTTAAGACCACCCACTAGACCTCACATGACATCTTGACATCATATTGCTCACTTAAGGATCACCATGACCAGTATCACATAACCAAATATATCTAAAAAACATTTATGATATGATGGGTTCACAATCAGGGTCTAGTACACACCATGACACTTCTAACAATGCTAATAAGGTTAAAAAAATGAGATTAATGAAGACATAACCATAAATAATATCACCATGTTTAAGATTAGGTGGATATCATGGAAATTTTTGAGTTGTAAGGGTTGACATTTGTCTTGGGAGGCAAAATTTCCAACATTTTTGGTGACTCACAAGCATTGACCAGCCTACTAGTGAAGAGAACCTAGTAAATATCTATGATAGTGATGACTCATATATGGTAATACGACTTGGATGACCACCCTTGGATTACCAAAGAGAACTAGCACTTTATGTCACCTCAAGGATTACAAAAACTCATATGACATAACGAAGACAACTAAATAGACACACCTAACACCTAAAAACAATAGCAAGACAAGACAATAAAGTAACTAAGCTAACACATTAAACTTATGTATGACATACTTATTGAAACAAGACAAAAAGCTATTAGAAACAACTAACTAGAACACACATCCTTTCCCCTCTAAGATCAAAAGGGAAGCTTCTTTGATTAAGTTGGCACCATGAGGTTAGATTGTCACATGATGACTATATTCTAATCAAGTACAATTTATTAAATGATGGTTCCCACTGGTATTCAAAGTCATATAAATTTTCCTAGCTTCTTAAGAGAGCAGCTAGACCTTCTTTTTCAACCCTTAAGTACATGGTTTGTCTAGATGACTCCATTACCAAATCATAATCATTCCACACTTGTCTTCCTTGCATGATTAATCTTATCTCTACCTCAGTCATAAGCTACTCTTGATTAGGCTGAGTAGTTAGATGTAAATCTTGATGTATGCTTGGAGATTTATACTCAAGGATAGATAAATCTTATTTGATAGAATTTTTGGGCCAAAATATCTTAGTATTATTTCATAGGAGTGAAAAGGCATCCAAAATTAGGGTGAGATTTGATAGCCTTTCTTAAAACTGTAAAATAAATATTCTTCACATGAAATAGTTCCTTCAGAGGGAATGGTTGGAAGATTATATTACTTTGTTTGATAAGAACATTCTCCTCAATCTGATCCTAAACATAGCATGTTTTGAGAAGGATGTAACCTGACTCAATGATGGAAAACAAGTCTATTGATTGGTTCTCACTTACCTCAAGTGTGATTGTACTCTCTTCAAGTTGAATAGTAGTAGATGTAGGAGAAGGTACATAATAGTTTGAAATGTCACCTTATTGATCATGTTCATGGGGATATAAGTCATTTTCTACCATCTCTAACTGGTCACTTGTAGTTTTTTATTTCAAAATAAAAAATTGACTAGTTTTCAAGCTCTCAAAGTTACTTTGTTCATCATCTTCATTAGCTAGTTTTTACCTTTCTTTTATAACTAATAAAAGTTATTGAGGATTGTCATGATGAAGGATATCTTCCATTTCATCAAGGAGGTCCTATAATTCATATTCTTCTTGATCAATAGGTTTTCATTCTCTTTATGACCCACCTTGTTCTTTCATCCCATCCTCTTCTACATCCTTGAAAGCTAAGTTGTGTTCCTCCTTGCCAAGAGGTGTCCCAATAACATGATCTTATTAAAGTTCACTCAAGCCACCTTCATCAGAAACTACCTCAATTTGACCTTCTTTGCTTGTATCTTTAAGGACAATATCCTTCTCAAAGAGTGAAATGGGAGATCCTTGGAATGACTTTAGGAGAGAATTCATGTATGTCTCATTCTCCTCATTCAACTCCTTACTTATAACAACCATCACCTCCTCTTTCTTTTTCACATTTCCTTGAATGTATTTCCATGATGGAAATTCCTTGTGTTCTTGAAGAGGGAGGGGTGGGATCTGATTAGTTTCATAATTGCCTTCCACTTTAACATTTTGGCTTATGATTGACTGATCTTATCTTCTCCTTGACTACAACACTTGTTTTCAATTTGGAAAATTAAATGAAGGATTTTCCTCTTTTGTGTGTGTTATAACTTGGGGTAGGAGTGAGTTATATTCAACTAATATTGTGTTACTCTTATAGCATTAATTATTGAAATGATTTTTTTCAACTTAAACTTATTTATCAAGGTGGGATTCAAAATACAGTGTCATCTAAGCTTAGATCTACACATGTTGACTAGTTCTCTCAATGCATACATCTTCCTCCTTTTGTAATTTATCTTGGACAAACCTCCAAGTAGGAAAGGTTGGAATTACTTGTGAGGGACTTAGATGGTCTTGGTATCCATTTACTTGATGTTTTTGAAGGATATGATTGGATGTTCAATAGAAGAATGATATGAGGTAAAGTAGGGGACATAAGGTTGTTGATGATGAATTAGTTATCCCGCATATGATATCAACCTATCTTTTATGCTTAAAACTAAATGACATATATCAAGTAAATCACTATTTATCCCTACATGACTTTCTCTCATAAGATATTCCCACTCCCTTTTATCTTTTTGTAATGAATATCTCATGTTTTAAATAACATTTCTAGGAATTTCTTGGCCATACCTTCTCTATGTGTCAATATCCACCATGTGTCTCTTACAACCCCACAAAGATTACCTAAGGCTTGAAATAGATTAGTTTGATTCATTCAAAGCTAACTAGGAATGTTGTGAGGCTACCAAGACTAACCAAGAGGATGGGTGGGCTACCAAGAAGGTGAATACTACTCACAATGAGGGTGATATTATTGGTGGTAACAATGATCATTATAGGGGTGATAGGGGTCAACATAAGGTTAATAGGGGTCATAATGGAGCTGATATGGGTCATAAGTCTGTTGATAATGAGGTGAATGACAAAATGTTACCCCATATGTAACCATAAATCATCTTAATACACATGGATAACAATGAATTATCAATATCAAGTATTCTTATAATGAGATGATGACCTTGTGATGACCCTTATAATGAACTTTTGACTAAAAACCTAGCATCTGAGTACTTCAAACTACTTGAGATGACTATGAGGCTACAAGTGAGTGTTCCAATGCTTTAATCTGGTCCCATTGAGCATGTCATAACTATTACCTCTCCAACTTGCATCCTAAAAGGAGGTTTTTCAGGCCTACCTTCAAGGTTAGACTAACATGAGATTGGCCTAAAGGTTGTGGGTGACCTATAGTAAGACCAAACCTCTAGTTTATGGGGCTAGATCCCTTGGTGCATCTATTTAGGTTTACTATCACTAAGACCTACCGATTGGGGTGAAAATGAATAGATAATATTCATAAAAATAAACCTATTCTAAGGATGGTTATGCAATAATATAGCTTATTCACTCTATTTTGAATTATTATCAACACTAGTGAACTAGACATGAACTAAAGAACTATCTCCAATATATTCTAAGCAACAATATTTCATATAGAGGGTGACTTAAATGACTAAATCATGATGGTAATGAATTTAATTCCTAGTTCAAGGCACTCACAATCAAACTTCCATTCTAAACTTAGCCATTAACAACCTAACACACTGTATGACCTATATAAAACACCTGTTAGCAAAATTGTGAATCTAGATCCTACAAAAGGAAGAAAAGTATACCACTTATGCAAATCAAACCAATATACAAACACTATATAATATTATGGATAATATGCAATATTCCATTAATCATTCCAAGAGGTTATAGAGTGCAAATCTACGAAGAGTTTCTTCATACCCAAGTGAGTGATATAAATAAATGCCTAAATATATAGAAGAATGAGAATGGAAAGAGAGGGAGAATGGAATGGAATTATAGATAGAGGTCATAAATGATAATATACCATTCATACTACAATTATAAATAGTTAAAATAGTCTTTCATATGTCTCTCTATGTATTGGTGTTCATAAATAGTCTTGAATGAGCCCTTAGGCATTGAGGTGGAGTGATGGAGGCTAGGTAAAGCCTACTTTGACCTCCTTCAAAGCATGTACACACCCCACTATGTTCAATGACTCTTCTTTTTTCAATTACAAGTGTGAATGAAATATGATTAGGCCTCCATGAGGCATTGAGTAGCCCATCATCCTCTATGCATGTTGACTGCACTTAAAACAACCTCCTTTATAATGATCATGGAAAGTGTACTTTCCTACTTTTAAGGAATAGTTAAAATTTGGTAATTCTCTTATATTAACTCCTTTACCAACACTCTATGCCAAAATCCATCTCTTCTAGTTGACTAAACTAAGCCTAGTTACTTGATTATTTGTGCTTAGTGGCCTTGAAAACCTATATGAGACCATAAGAACACATTAATAGGTGAGTCTCATGTCTAAATTAATGTATTACATAATGACATAGGCACTTATAATAAATATACACCTATAACTTTTCCTCACTTAGGTGATTAGGCCACTTTCTACTTGTATTTGTAGATTGGGTGTTTTCCATAGACCTATAGGAGACTTTCTATGGAAAACTATGAGTGGATGGTGATCTAGAGAGGTTAAATAATTCCCAAACCACCCATGATTTTTAACTCTTAAAACAAATCTATGACTTGTTTTATACCTAATTCCTTGAAAAATTACCATTTTTGATAGGTCTATATAGTATTTAATATAACTTAATACCATTACTATGGCCTTCTCTAAGTTGAATTTATGATTCAAGTATTTCTAGGGTCATTCTACTACAACTAGATGCCAATTCTTCACTATATTCTCAGTCGAGTCATTAATAGGGTTTAAGTAGCATTTTAAAGGTCTAACATATTGATGATGGTTCATAAATATTAGAATTCTAATCCCAAAATTATGATCATGGATGTTTAATCCATAGATCCTTATAAAACTCTTTAAAATATTTGGGTCCCATACACCTTGTGTGTGGAGATATGAATACAATTTGGTGAACCTCAATCTCTCTACAAGATTTATAAACATGGTTGTAATCTTAGCATTCATTCATAAATATGGGATCTTAAACCACACTCTATCCTCCATGTATTTCAAGTGTGTTATGTTCCTCAAGTTTTTTAAGAGAATTTGCCTTTTGTCTTTCTAATATGAAAGTTATAAACACTTGAAGTGATGGCTCGAGTTGACTACTTGGGGTAGCATAGCTTGGATTAGCTATTGAGAATAAATTATCCCTTTTATTTCATTCCCTAATCTCAAACACTTGTTTTAGGTCTTTTACCATATTTTCACACCTATTCATGATGTAAACTATGCTTAGGAAGGTCTGAGTATGCTTTAAATGTGGTGGTGGAGCTTGAGGCCTAGTCATGGCTTTTAGACCTGAGGGACTAGACTTAGTTTGATGGGTTTAAGTGACCTGTAGGAAATTTTTTGGGATCAATAGTAATAATATTACCATTTCTTACCTATTCCCCAACTTTGTCTTCACTTTCTCATGTGACTGCCTATAGGTCTAACTACCAGTCTGGGTTCTTGATAGTAGTGTAGGAACCTGATTACCTTCTTACATCTTTCAAAAATAATGATAGAGTTTTTAAAAATGTGTAAAACAACCATATGTTATAATAATCATAATTATGGTCATATCTTTTATCAACTTTATCCTTTACACCCCCTTTTGAATGGGTTTAGGGTTTATGCACCATTAAGCTCATGTAGCTCTAAAGGCTTGATTGAGTATCCTTTGTGCCTCACTTGAGGTTATTATCACCTCAAATAATTATTTATATTCCTTATAACACCTTCCTTGGGTGTTTTTAGTCTTTCATTAAACTCCTAACCTTCATGAGCTTCCAATTATAACACATAGGCCTATTTGGACCTATTTAGGCCTAACAAGCCTATCTGGGCCTTCAGGGTCTTTCCATGTCAAAGGAATTATTTATATCTTCTTGGAAAATCTATTAAAATTCATCACTTCACTCTCTTTAAATTTTTCTATACCTCTATATGACCTCAAACTTACATTTGCCTTCAACTTCTCATGTGCATGCATGTGTAGGCCTATTCAAGCATAGTAGGCTTGTGTAGGACATGAAGCTCTTCTTGTATTAGGGATAAAAAAATATTAATGTGAAATATTTAATATTATTAGGAGGAAAATATAGAAACCTACCTTCATTTTTATGCCTCATTTCTCTATATAGTTCTCACTAAAATCTCATGATAAGGTCCTACTGTAGGTGGCTTATTTAGGTCTAACTAGGCCTAATAGGCCTGTTTAGGCCATTTAGGATATTTTATTTCAAGAGATAAGAAATATAAATGGGGAAAACACTAAGGTAATTAATAATGAAACATATAAACTCTATCCTCATTCATATATTTCATTCCTTTGCAGGGTTTCAAAACTTGACCTTTCTTGTTCATAACCCTAGTTGTAGGCAACAATTTGAATCATAACTAAGTAGGTGTGAGTCATATTATTCCATCAACTAATTTAAGGTCATAATACTCATTTAAATTGGTTTCATATCCATTAGTTCACCCCCATATGTCCTTATTCTGTAGACAGTCCTTTTTGTAGGGTTTCATAGATCAACCTTCCTTCTTTTGACCCTGACTGTAAGTGCCTTGTTTAGGCCTAACTAGGCCTACTAATCTACCAAGGAAATTTTTTATATCTAAAAATATCAGGTTATCAAAATATTATTGAAGTTATTATAAACCAAATATGATACCTTCTTACCTTCCTTCACTTGACCACCATGTAGGGTTTTGTACTTTCACTTCCTACTAGTAACTTTGCCTGTAGGTGGTGTTTCTAGGTATTTGACTATGTGTGACCACTTTGAGGAATGGAATTGGACACTATATTATTATCATGAGTTTCATACTCATGTTAATTACCTCATTATTATCTTATTTACCTTCAAGATAGGGTTTCTTTCTTTAGTTTGTCCTCACCTACAGTCAAGCCTATAAGTTGAGACTTTAGGATTAAACTGTATGTGTTCCTTTGAGAGAGGATTATTGTTTCATTAATTTATTAAAGGGGATAAGCATGTTATTTTGACTTATCATTATCATTTTTTCCTCTTTAATATCCTCAATTCTTAAAACCATCAACATCTTTCCCATCTTACCACTATAACTTTGTGTATGCACTTTGAGGTCATAGTTGATCTTATTATTTTGAGTTGGTGGAGATGGTGTTAATCCTACATATAACAATGTTATTTTTCACATCCATGCATATTCATATATATCTTATTACTCCTCAAGTTTATTCAATGTCATTTTACACTTTCTAAATCTCATGCAAGTAGTCCTCCACTTAATTTGACTACCTTAGGCCTATAGGTAGTTATGAAGCCTATTTGACAAGGATTAGGAATGAGAGTGGTCTAAGTAGAGGTCAATGATTAATAAGAAATAAATAACATATGGTAGTATTATGAATATAACATATTATTGATGTATATCTATGAAATAACTAAAGGACCTTTTATAACTACCCTATCCCCCTCATGCCAAAAAGGCCACACATTACACATAATAATGACCATGGAGTAGGACTTGAAGGGTTTCTTGGCCTGATGGTGGCTTATCTGAGTGATTTTGGAATATAAAAAACTTGAAAGGCTTCAAGTAACTCATCAAAAAACTCAAAACATCATTATCCTCCATTTCCATGCATTAAAAGTTCTATAATATGAAGAACACTACCATGTAACCTACAGGAATGAAAAACTAAATTTTTGTCTTCTCGCACACCACCACAAATGTGAATAAAGGGTGAGAAGTGGTGGAGATAAACCTTCAGGACTCTTGAAAACACCATCAATCATTGGTTTATAGAAACACTCCAAGAATGCAATAAAACCATTGCACTTTTGACCCCTTACATAGATGAAGAAGACCATATGCGTGCCCATATTGTTCATAAAGTATAAGGTATGTATTTTAAGAAAACTTACATGAATAATAAGGTAAATATACCCCCTTCCTCTCCCCAAAGTCTTAGATCTTGATATTATCACTCCTGTATGGAATGAGTGAAAACCTAAAAGCTTGCCTAGAACAATAAGGAGCTCAATGGAAGGGAGAGGTTAGTTTTGTGTTTTTTTCCTAAAAATTCATGAATATATTCACTTGAAACCTACATTTATCCCCCTATACAAATTATTGACTTCTTTTATCTATATTTGTAATATATAAATTTGTATATGTTAGAAACCCCTACAAAACATATAATTTTCCTCCATTTTCTATTGATTCAAGCTTTTAAATACCATTGGTGGGTAGGAGGGGGAGAAATATAAGTCAAAAAATATTTCAAAATTATTTTTTCATATGGGTAATATTATCGGTCTTGTTTTCCCATGTGTGGGGTCCACTTGTCTAGTCAAAAGTGAGTTTTACCCCTAAAGTGGCTCTTTATGATGTGAAACTACTTAGTGGTGGATTGTGGACTCTTTTAATACCTTTAAAATAAATGAGACACTAAAAAATTCCCCATTTTAAAATGTTTTATAAGGCATATAGACTCATGTGGTATTTTTAAGGTTCATTTGGTGCTTTGACAGGGCTACTCAAGGTTTGAAACAAGCTTGAATAAATCAACCATGGAGAATGTAATTGACACACATCACTAGGATTCACATTAGAAACCAAGAATATTTACTTTCAAATTTGTTGGAAAATTCTCTCTTATAAGGAATGGATTGAAATAGGCCCATATACCATAAGAACTAATAACCTTAAAGTATCCAAACTACCTCAATTTTGTCAAAAGATACTTAATCTTGTCAAATAGGCTTAATACAACCCAATATACCTCACAAGAAATCTTGGAATTTTATTGATCACTCAAGGATCACTATGAACACTATCACATCACCAAATATATATCAAACAACTATGATATGATGGGTTCACAAGCAGGCTCTAGTACACACCATGACACATCTAACAATGTTACTAAGGTTCAAAAAATGAGATTAATGAAGACATCACCATATAAGTGATCACCACATGAATGATTAGGTGGTTTTCATGGAAAGTTTTTGGTTGTATGGGTTGGAATTTAGCCTAGGAGGCCAAATTTCCAACAGGGACTAGGGCTCTAGAACTACTACCAACATTGGGGTTATAACTATTATAAATACTTGCTTATGTAATCTACCCTTGACCTTATTGATTAGGCTGATAGGGAGGTATGTTATACTAGTAAGGCTAATAGGGGGCTTGGTAAGGTACTTGATAAGGTCTATGGGGTGGGGGTGGGGGGGATTTACTACCTCTCTAAGGCCATTATCTTATTTTTTTGGGCATTGAGTAGCCTTTCAATATTACCTAATTTATTCCCTTGACTGCCATCTACCTGATCATGATTGGTTGGGGCATATAATGGAGTATTAGTAGGCATAGGGGGTTTAATTTTTTAGAATAAAGGCATGAAGCATATAGAAGTGAGGTTACCTACTTGAATTAAGAAATTTTATGTCCTTATGGCCACCTCATGAAATTTTGGTAGAGTTTTTCCCCACACGGATTATATCATAACTACCACTTCAAAATTTAGGGATCTTAAATAGTATAAGAATGCATACTTGGGGGTGGGATTGATGACTATGGGGATACTATCCTAGGTTTTTTGAAACCTATAGTTGAAGTCTACCTTAAATTCTTGTGGAACTCTTTTAATTATGAAGAGTTACTCCACCAAAGAGAGGTGTTCACTTCTACCCTAAAAGTGTTTTCACAAATGCACCCCAAATTCATCTTAGGTATTTATGGATGAATATGTTAAGACTCTATACCACTGGAGTGCCTTACACTTTAATGAGGTTGCTAATAGTATCATAGCCACATCCTCTTGTGTCACATTATGGACTAAGCATAAATTGTCTGTATCTACAATATGGGATGTAGGGGTAGTTGAGTTCTCTTTATTTGAAATAGGGATGGATATTGAGGGTGAAAATAGGTATACCATCAAATTGATTAAGTTTTAAGGGGATAAGACTATTCAAAGGCATAAAGGATTGCATTATATGCCTATCCATTAGAGGTATAGGAATTGTAATAGTATTTATTTGGGTAGAATTAGGATAGTTAGGAGTATAGGATTGGGAATAAACCTAGGATATATCTTTATCCTATCCAAGTCTAATGAAAACTCAATAAACTTCATGTTTTTACCTTTTGAGGAAGATCTTGTGACCACTTTTTACATGTAAGTTGACTAAAGATCTACCATTGAAGTACTTAAATCTCTTAGATGCTTTCCAAGACCACCAATTCATGTTTTAAGTCACTTGAATGTTGATCCCACCGAGTGTCGCATAAGTTTTATCACTCCAAGTTGCCCCCTTTGAAGGAGATACATCAAGTATCTTCAAGCTTGGGTTAACATGGGATTAACCTAAAGGTTGTGGGTGACCTATATGAAGACCAAAACATTAATTTATAGGGATATATTCCATGGTACATCAACTTAAGATATCTTCCTAAAACCTAATGATGTTGGCATGAAAAGAGATTGAGTGAAACATGAAAAATAAACCTACTCTAAGGATGGTGATGCACCAATATTCATTTTATCCTCTCTTGAATGATCTTTAACAACACTTGTGAACCAAATGGAAGGATAATGACTAAACATGATTCTTGATGGACTCCTAAACATAAGTTTTTCATTTGTAGTGTATGTGGAAGGTATAAAAATTGAATGCAATGGAAGGAAGGCCTACTTGAGACACTATCAACTAGTGCACTCTTCAATGCAACTATCACATTCTAACACATCACATGACCTACATAGGATGACCACCTAGAAACAAGGTGAAGGAGAGGACAAAAAAAGGAGAAAAAACATCACACTTATGAAAGTAAACAAACCATAAAACATATTAATGATAAGAAAGATGTCTATAACCAACCTTTTCTTATTGATTCTCAAGGTTTAAGATAAAATTTTGTAGGTTTTTACTACAACTAGCTGAGGGATTAAAATAAAGGCTTGAATATATATAAATTTGAGAAAGAGATAGAAGGTAATATTGGCATATAAGTGGCATAAAGATTCTATAATGTTCATCACCCACTCACTCAGTAGTTACAATAACTATTCACACTCCACCATGCATTGCTTGGGTTGAATGTGCCTTCACTAAACACCTTCGAGTGTTAGAGTCTTATTTTAGCAAGATATAACGTATGAATATCCCATAAAAACCATCTTTGGTAAATTAACTCTCTCCTCATCAGTTAATAATCATTTAAAAGGTCCCATTAGCCCTCCTTTGTGAAGCATTAAGTAGTTGCCTTTTCTTGCATGTTGGCCATGTTCAAGAAACTAACAAAATATTTCATAATGACCATATATATGGAGCTTACTCACCCCAAGTTTTAGTTAAATATTTTTTATTATGCCACATTAAATCCATATCAGTTTCTTATGCCCATAAGCATAATTATTTTATTCATTAAATGGATTACTAGACAAGCAATCTAGTCTCTTACTCATTCACTATTTTGATGACTGTGAAAACTGAATCAAACCTAAAAAATAATTAAATTATATTGTTTTAAATCTGAAACAACATTCTATAATAGGATTTAGAATTCACAAATAGTCTACATTTACAATCTCACTCCACTTATATTACTAGGTCACCTTCTTTATGCATTTTATGACTGTTAGTTTGGTGAAGACTTGTAGAAGTATTTCTAGGCAAACATGTGAACATTTATTGACTTAAGGAGGTGAAAAAAGAATCATATCACCTCTTCCAATGATATTAAATCCTTGACCAAGTCTTAAACCTCATTTTTTGCTAAGAACCCTACAAATTTATAGCCTCTTGGGGTGTTTATACATTATTCATACAAACTAGTAACATAACAGAAGCCAAATCTGAGTGGGATACATGACCCAAGTGTTTATCAGGTGATTCTAATTAATTTAGATGCATTATCTCTAAAATATTCCCATTGGGGTCCTTAATTGGGTTTTATGGAGGTTTAAGAGGGTCACAGACTCTTAATAATGGTTCATAGAGGTTAGGGCCTTAACCTCTAAACTAATGGCACTAATCTATTATTGATAAATCCCACCACCTCTCCTAAAGTGATTAGTTCCCCATTAAACTAATATTTACAATTATGAGATTGTCAATTTGCCTCTCAATTGGGAAATATTCATTCTAGGTAGTCTCTAGGTGTCTTTAGGCCAAAATGACAATGTATGACTTATCTCTTACAGGCCAAAGTGAATTTACACATCTAAAAAAACTTGATGATCATTTTCATGAATGTTTGAGATGTTCTTTGATATCCTTTTCCCCTTTAATCTAACCTCCAATTTTCATTCTCTTAATGAAGGTGTTAGATCAATAGGTATGTGTAGACACTAAAAAACCACACACAATGGTTCTAGATGTCAAAATGCCTCAAGGTTCTCTAAGGACCACCTACCCCTTCTTGACCCACTAACTAACCCATTGGACCCTGAGTCAAGATAGTTACTAAGATAACTAACTCACTAACTTACTAACTTAACCATTACCCACCCCCTTTTAACTCACCTTAACCCTTTTTCCTTTAAATCCTCGATCTTCAATGGTCAGCTTGATGACTAGTGGTTAGGATAACAATTGATGCTCAAGTATTCTTATTTATTACATAAATACTAACTATTTTTAAGCTAACACAACACTATTAAATATGTTTGCCTTGCCCATTGCTAATGAACTCCCAAGCATCAAAATCAACAAGCCAACCTACTAGGGAACCTTTTATCCTCCATCTCTCTTTGCCTATAAAAGGAGGGGAGTAGGAGGTGAGAAAAGATCCATCCATAAATAAATCATAAGCATTTTATCATACAGATATTCAAGCTTCCATACAAAAGTCTTCTTTCTAGTAATTCAGTAACTGTAGAAGAGATCTGAACCTCTACCATAATTGCTCTTGAGGCAAAGTACCATTACTCTACCAAAATTTCTCTAGACATCAATAATCATCCATTTAAAAATCAATAAGTCATCCTTATAATACAAAAAGGATCTCTCCACACTCATCTAGATCATACATGCATAACAACCAGGTTCTTCTACCACACCCTTATTACTAGTTTCTTATCTTCTTCCTTAATTAAGAAATGAACATAAATTGAGAGAAACATTTTGGCATGCTTGGTGGGACATAACATAATTTAGGTACCCTTTTCTTCCTTTATTATATTCTCATACAACAAAATCTAAAATTTATTTTATACTTAAAATAAACCTTGCATATATTGATTGCTTGTTTGTTTTTAGTTAATCTAGTTAACTTAAAAGCAAAATTAATCAATCGTAGTTTCACTCTCATTATCACACACTTTAATAAACCACATAATAAATCAACACATGAAAATAATTTACATAAGGCCCAAATAGGATTTCATCACCTAGAAATAAACCTTACCCTTTGGCTATCTTACTTGGAGGTCATTACCAAGAAGAGAAACCAAAACTCAGCTCTCTAGTTGAGTCTAAACTCTAAAATTTAGTATATTTTGGTTAAGCACCCAACACCGTTATCACTATGGTGTGTGAATTGAGGGGGTAGACCCTAATATCAAACCACATAATAACTTTCAATACAATTTTTTTGAGAGCCTTTGATACCTGAAACCAACCTTAGACTTCGTTTCTAGTACCTGATCTACAAACCAAATTTCCTCTTCACACTTTTTAAGGCATAAGCCAAAAGAGATCTAAAAATAATCCTAAATTTTTAAATGAACTTTAGTGTATATTTTGATTACCTTGAGATATTTTTATTTTTCTTGATTTATGTTTGAGTTGTCAGTTTTTCATCATTTCTTTTCTATTTCTCACATGGTCTTTACTAGACAATAGTTAAGGAACCAAACCAAATAAGAACCATTTTTCTCTTCCTCTTATTCCATGGAGTATACTTATAATGTTGATATTATCCTCATCTTTCTCTCCCTCCTACCATGACTCAAATAGTTATTGAGGGTGATTCATATTTCAATACCTTCCTTGATAACAACCCCATAGCCCTTGAGCATTACCTCAAACCCTTATCTCACCGCACCCCTATTTATTTGGTTCCTCTTATGGATCCAACTTATGGTATGTCTACCCATATTATGGTTGGTGCCACCTCTACCCAACCTATGATCACCCAAGCATATTCTTCCACTAATATCCCATCCACTACCACCACCCAAACTCAATTTAACATCCCATCCAATAGCCAAACACCCCTACACCAACCAACACCTCTAACATAGGAGAAACCTCACCTCTATTACCCATACCTCATCAACCATGGGGGTATATTCTACCCATATTTACACCATTCCCCTTATCATTACCAACCCACCAATTTCCACCCCACTTCAAAATTTGGTGCTTTCCATACCTCTTACGCTTCCACCTATTAACACAAGAGTTACCACTTAACCCCAACCAAGTAATCTATCCATAAATTAAAATCAAACCATATAAATCCCTCAATAAATACCCATGATGTCTTACCAATATGTTCCTAATCCAAAAGGATACATATCACCTTCTACTCAACCTTTTATGCCCATTAACCCTTATGTGGCATCATCTCAATCTTCAATGAACACATACCAATATGTGGTATCTTTGCATCCTTCTACCACTTATCCATATATGTTTTCCACACAACATCAACCAAACATGCCACACAATTATGGATATTCCAAACCTCAAATAGATGTAGTCAAAATGTTAATGGACAAAATGACCAACTTGGACTCATCTATCTTTGGGGCTCATAACCTTTTATCTTATTATCAAATCTATAATGAACCTATTCACCCATCTATCCCTATTCGATATTATCCTCCTCAATGGGAACTATCCAAGTTTTCCAAGTTCCAAATCAAAGAGGACCCCTAACAACACTTAAGATCATTTCACCATTCTTTCTATTTGATTGCATATGATGATGATCTTCTCCTTCATACGTTTCCCATGTCTTTATTTAGACCAACTTTGGATTGTTATAGTGCCCTCACCAAGAACTCCATCTTTTCCTTTTCCTAACTTTCCCAAATATCTTTAGATCACTTCTTAGTCAATATATCTAAAAATATCTCTATTACCAACCTTTAATCCATTAGCTAATTTGATGATAAATCAATTTTTGATTTCATAGATATAGATGGAAATGTCTTATCAACCAAATTTTTTCTCTTTACCCTAACCTAATTTAATTGAGGTTTTCTCTCAAGGTTGTGCCAAAAATATTTCCCCTGATATTCAAGTTCAAACTTTCAAAACTTTTGATGAGGATTTCACCATGACACGTAAATTATAAATTAGATCCATTGATGAGGGTAAATTAAAATTAAGGAACAAAATTTTTAGATTTTAATCTAATTACCCTTCCTCATCCAAAACCACCAATCAATATAAACATCCCAATACCTAACCAATGGCATCCACAAACTTAGTTGTCCTTAAAACCACTCCACCACCAACTGTTAAATAACCCAACCAAACCAACTCCTCTAACTCTTCCAAACAACAAAACTAAAATTGAAACCGAGATGCCCCAAAATAATACACTCTGATAGGGGAGTCTTATGCTGAAGTTTTGGATAAATTACTCAAATCTAACATCATATAGCTTCCTCCCATAAAATCTCCCCAATTATTTGATTTTTCTCTCCCTACACCTAGTTGGTATAATGAGAATGATCTATGTGATTTTCACTATGTCATTGGACATGATGTTAGTAGGTGTAACACCTTCAAAACTATTGTCCAAAACATGATTGATAAGGGATAACTTGTATTTGATAATCCCAATGCACTATTGAATCAATCACTTGGCATATTGCATAAACCTTTCCCTTATCATGCCCCTACTACCAACTACAGTGATAATAATCCAAAACCATCTCACACTTGTGAGGTCCATATAATTAATGTCATTATCAGTGAACCTATCATTGAGGAGACCATTACCTTAACCACCTCTTCCTCTATTCTACTCATTAAATTAGAAAATTCACCCTCTATTCCTTTAGATACCCAAACAAAGGAAGCTACCGCACCTCTTTCTTTATTTGATGAGACTATGGAATTATCCACATCTCCTTTGATAAAGATACTAAAGGAGGCAACCCTTACCTCAACTACCTATTCCTCTACTCTACTCATTGAAGTGGTGGAATCACCCTCCATTCCTTTGTACACCCAAACAAAGGAAACAACCATCTTCATTACCTCACTTGAGGCCATCACACCTTCCTACTCTATCATAGAACCACCCATTCTCTCCTTGGGAACCATCCCAAAATAAGAGATTACCTTGTCTACACCATCAATGGAGGAAACATCCTCCAAAATCATGTAACCTTCCATCAAGAACAAAAATGAATAAACCATTCCCTCACCTCAACCCATGGGATTTATCTTTGAAACCAATGACCAAGGGATCAAACCCATTTACAAGCCTTGTTTAAGATTATTCCAAAGTCTAGAATTCACTTCTGAACCTAATCTAGATAGAGCCACCTTTTGGTATCATCTTGGGCTCCCCTATCAAAAAAACCTAAACCTTCAACCTCACTTAGATCCACCATAAAACCTATCATCACTTCAATACCTTCATCAAACACTTATCCCTCCAAAACCATAGGAGAACCATCCAACCCACCTCCATCTAAAATTGTCAAATCACCTTACAGTTATCTAACCAAACCTATCAAGAATTTAGGATTACTTCTTACACCTAATCCTTCTCACCCATATTTGAATTTGGACTTAACCCCATCTAGCCCACTTAAGATAACCCCAACCAGACCATCTAAAAATGTGGAACCACGTAAATTCCCACCTTGAACCAAAACCATACCACCTCCTTCACTCTTACCTTCTATCTTAGGACCCCATCCTTATACCATCCTACAAGTTCATCCTTCTACCAAGAGGGTGAACCCTCCCAAAACTACCCAAATTAAACCTCTTCCTTTCATTTTACCTTTATCTACCCCCATCAAATAATCAAAATCCCCATCATTTTTTACCAAACTATCCACCTCTACCTTCCCACCTATATCCAAAACTTCATCATCCACCTCTAAATATTCCATCTCAAAACTAAATATAACTAAAAAATATAAACCAAATCCACCTACAAAAATCATTCCACCACCTAAAACTTTTGTGGTGAATCCAACTTCTAAGAAGGCTCCTACTCCTAAAACCAAAAAGCCAACACCCCCAACACCTTTACTTGAATATTATTTGACCATTATATAAAGGTTATTGCAAACTTATTCCTTAAGCCTACCACCTATAAAACCTTTCAACCCTTCCAATCCTAAACCATCTTTGTTCAATGATAGTTTAATCTGCTCATACTATAGGACACTTGGACATGACACAAAGAACTATAAATCTCTTCAAACACTTGTCCATAACTTATGAGATGAAATGGTATGTTATTAGATGAACTTCCATTGATCCAAATACCAATATAACCACCAAATTAACCCATCAAACACTTACCTACTCCTCCACTATCATTTTAAAGTTAGGAAGAACTAAAGTAGCCATCTAGCCCAACACTTCCCCTCATCCACACTATCTATATGGTTACCTGATCTAGGGTCCAATAAAAGGATTAGGGAAAATCCAAAGTGTCTATACCATGGTCATATACATCCACCCCTCAACCTTAAAACAAAACTAAAGCACCCTCACCTTCACCAAAACCCAAAATATCCATTTTGGGTGCCTCTCCCTCCAACCCTTCTAAATCCATCTAGCGAGTGGTTCTAAAACAACTTCACTAGACACTAGTGAAGATGAGCCTTTACAAACTAATCAACACCTCACCCTATCATCCCCAAGTATTGATAAAGGCCCTAAAATTAATAGAGGTTCAAACATAAGACCCTTAACCTCTTGAATCCTTTGTCAGATCCCTTCAACTTTCTACCTTTATAATATTTTAGGATTCAAAAGTACCCTCTATTCATTTTTGAAGATCCCAATCCTCCCCTCTTCATCACTACATACATCAATCAAACCCACATCAAAAGGGTGATGATTGATGGAAGACCTAGTATTAACATTATATCCTCTCATGCTTATGACCAACTTCAACTACCTAAGAATATCATGTCAAAAATTGCAACAGTCCTCCACTCCTTTAATGATGTTATGGCCACTAACTTATGGACCATCATCCTCTACATCTATTTAGTACCTCTCATAATTCCATAAATATTTTAAATTGTATAAGGTGAGTTCTAATATAACTCTTACTTGGACACCCTTGGATCTATACCATGAGTTGTGTCCCATCCACCTTACATCGATGTGTCCAATTTAGACATGAGGATCAAGTTGTTACCATAAAAGCTGAGCCTAGTCCTTTTGCATCTTATAATATGACATATCAACCCAATGATGTTCTTCTTCTTCCCTCATCCACCTCACCACAAACCAACATCAACTCCACTCTTACCATCAATAAAGCTTCAACTAGTTCACATATCTCTTCTTCTTAGATCCCTATAAAGGACCCCTTGGAACCCATGTTTTAATGTCTCTCACTAGGGGAGTATCATCTTTTAGCCTTAGATAATTTCCCTACTCCTCAAGAGTATGTGAAAATTGACCATGATCCTAGTTATGAACCCAACATAAAAACCATCATTCATTTTGGGCCTCCTAACCATCAAACCAATTTAATCTATGGGGGACTTTATCATCCACTTCTTACATCTACCACTACCTCTTCAACCTAACCATTTACCTTTGACTTCTCCTACATTAACAATTTGGCATTTGCCAAATTGTACCTTTATAAGTATGTCTATAAGGGATTTGGCCTCAGTCATTATTACCATATACCTCATGAGTTACCTTCCATAAAAATATAGAAACCTCATGAACTATTTGGCCTTAGGTTCATACCACCAAAATAATCCATTGATTCACTAAAACGCATCACCACCATTGAGGAAATCATCCCATCCTCACCAACCCAATCTCCTTCAAAGTTTGAATATTTCAAAATTATTCCTCCTAATAGTTTTTAAGTCAATATTATTAATTTAGGGCCCCTAACCTATCAAAAGGATGGCCAAACTAAAACACTTCCTCTCATTCATTCAGAAATGGTAGAAAATGATTCTCCTACCATCAACACCATCCAACATTAGGATGATTATTTCATTCTAACCTACCTCAATGTGGTAGATTATTCTATCCAAAAATCCCTTCTTCCTAAGAACCAAACCATGTTGAATGAATCCACTATCAAAGTCAACTTGGGTACTTAGATAACCCTCGCATTATCAAGATTGACCAATCTTTAGATTTTATGGAGAAAAAATAATACCCATCTTTCCTTCATGACTAAAGCATAGAATTTGCTTGGTCCTATCATGATATGCCCAAAATTTACCCTTCCATATCACTCCACAACATTATCACCCATCCTAATGCTAATCCTATATAGCAAAATCTTTACAAGATACACCCTTGCATCACCCTTATAGTCAAAAAACATATTAAAGATCTCTTGTCCATCGACTTCATCCAACCCATCAATTATACTCAATGGGTTTCTAACATTGTTCCCATTACCAATCTTATAGGGGGACTTTGCCTCTATATTGATTTTCATGACCTTAACATTACTTGCCCAAAGGATGACTTCCCTCTACCTAACATTAACCAACTTGTTGATCTTACAACTGGTCACGAGATGTTATCTCTCATGGATAATTTCTCAAGATATAATCAAATCTTGATTACCCCCAAGTATAAACTTAAAACTTCCTTTATTACCTCATGGGGAACCTTCTGCTATAGGGTCATTCCATTTGGTCTGAAGAATGCTAGATAAACTTACGAGCATGTAATGACCTACATCTTTGATGATCTCATCCATAAAATCATAAAGGACTATGTAGGTGATCTCCATGGGAAATATAAATACCACAAGGATCATTTGGAAATTCTCAAAATTATCTTTGAGAACTTAATCTATTTCCATGTCTAACTCAATCCCAAGAAATGTGTTTTTGGGGTTTTATCTAGAAATCTTCTTGATTTTATCATCTCTATTCAAGGAATCAAGGTGGACCCTACCAAATTAAAAGAAATTTTAGAGATGTCATCTCCAACACATCTTAAATAACTCCATAGCCTAGAAGGGAAGCTCCAATCCATTCATTGCTTCATCTCTCAATTATCATATAGATGTCAACCCTTTCACCATCCTCTCAAGAAATATATATCTTTTAAGTGGACTAAATATTTTCAAAAAGACTTTGATTCACTCAAAGAGTACCTTCTTTCTCTACCCATTCTTACCCCACATAAATAGGACCAATCCTTCAACCTTTATATCTCTACCACTGACCATTCCTTAGGGTCAAAAATCCCTCATTGTGATGAACAAAACAAAGAGTAAGTTGCCTACTACATAAGTTGAACACTTATAGAGTATGAGCTCGATATACCCATTCTGAGAAGCTTTGACTTGCCTTAGTATTTTTGGCTTCCTAATTTCATCATTACATTTTCAATCAAAAAACTTTCATTATCACTAACACTAACCCACTCGAGTATATTCACTCTAAACCATACCAAAAATAGTGTATGGCTAATTGGCTCATGTTCCTAGCTGAGTTTGACCTTGATTTCTTCCAACAAAATTTGATTAAATGGAAATTCATTACCAATCAATTGGTTGAATCTCCTCTATCAAAAAACCAACTACTTTCTCTTGCATTTCTAGATGAGTCCATCATGACTTTTTCTTAGGAGGACCCCATTTACCAAATGACCATGTTATTCGATGGCTCTAAATACTAACATGCTAGGGATGTTATATTTATTATCATTCCCAGTGATGGTGATCCTCTTCCTTTTTATTTTAAACTTGATTTTGAGTGCACCAACAATGTGGCTGAGTATGAAGTCCTAGTGATAGGTCTCCAAACCACTCTATCCTTGGGAGTTAAGACAATCAATGTCTTCAATGATTCTCAACTTGTGGTCAAACAGATCAATAGATCCTAATAATGTAATAATGATGTGTTACAAAATTACAAATATCTAGTAGATGTACTATCAGTATCATTTGATCATTACCTTTTCTAGTCTATTCCATGATCTACCAACAAGTTCACAAATATAATGGCTTCCCTTGCTTCCCAAATCCCATCATGGCCTCCTAATTCTAAACTCTTAATCACCATCCATTATTTAATTACAAACTCTTATATCTAATCCAACCTTCTTATCATTTATAGTATTAAGGCATCTCCATCAAACATATGGTATAAGCAAAACTTCAACTACCTTAACCTCAACATCATTTCTCCCAACCTCTATAGGAATGCCTGAAGAGCTTTTGTTTAGAGTACTTCTCATTATACCATACTATGGGGAATCTTTTACAAGCATAAATTTTATGGCCTCCTCCATTATATACATAGTCATTAAGATTCCCATGTTATCAAAGAAATACATGATAGAATATATGGGGGATACTTTAGTATTTTAGCTATCACTAAACATATCCTTCACCTTGGCTACTATTGACCCACCCTCAACTAAGATTACTATGATTATGTAAATTAGTGTGTTAAATTTCAACATTAGGCCAATTTACATCATGCACCTACCCCATAGACTTCAAGTATCCAAATAATATTGGCCCTTCTCATAATGGGGACTCGATCTCATTGGGGAAATCAATCCTCATTATTCATAAAGGCACCAATCCATCATCATCAACACCAATTGTTTTACCAAATGGGTGGAGGCTATTCATCTCATCTTGAAAAAATCTAAAAAAATAGTAGACTTCATCAATCATCATATCATCTATCATTTTGATGTTCCCAAGAAGATCATCATTGATAATGAAAAATCTTTCAAAACCAAGCAAGTTCATGGTCCTTGTGATGCATTTGGAATCAAGTTAAGATTTTAATCACCTTACCATCCACAAGTAAATAGATATGTGGAAGCCTCAAACAAAACCCTCAATAAAATGTTAACCAAAATAGTTAGTGTTTTAGGTTAGGATTGGCACTTTAACATCCCTTTCACTTTATGGTCCTATCACACTAGCATTCAAAACTCTACAGGTGCTACCCCTTTCTCTCTAGTATTTAGAGCAAAGGTAGTCTTGCCTCTCAAATTAAAAATTCCTTCTCATCACATATCCTTGTAAGACATCATTTATGAGAGTGACTATCATCAAGAATGTATAGCATAACTTAAGCTACTTGAAATGCATAGCCTATCCGTGCTTAACCATCTTCATGTCTATCAAGAGCAAATCAAGTGAACCTATAACAAGTACTTAAGAGAATGACAATTCAGTATCAGATACCTTATCTTAAAGGAAAATCAACATGTAACCAATACAAAGAAAATAAAAAGAGGTAAGTTCACTTTCAATTGGCTCAGACACCACATCATAACCCATAATTATGGATTAAGAGCTTATCATTTGTCCTGTCTCAAAGGCAAACCACAACTTGAGCCTCTCAATGCTTCACATATACATCCTTTATTTTTTTAAATAAGTATCAAACTCACCTTCTTGTCTAACTTAACCTTGTCCCTTGATTTAAAATATTTTAACCTTCACTTACCTATCCCTATCCCTTTGAGGATAACTAATTACAACATAGAACCATGTAATTAAATGTTATAATCATAGCCTAATATTAAATATGGGTACCATGGCTATACCTATAGCATGGTTCTCATGGATAATTTTCATCTCTAATCAAATAAAATCCCATGGTCATTATCTCTCAAAACCACCCCTTTCACCTATTATTAGCCTTTTGTGTGAAAAGTTTTACCCTTATAAAAGTAAACCTCTAACTTATATAGACTGGTCCATATCTAAACCTAGTATCAAAATAATTTGGGATACCAAAATATCACATGGGTCACATGTTTCTAGCATTATAGACTACTCCCATGAAGGACATCTACCCAAAACTAAATTTATTAAAAAGATAAATTTCTCCCTTGAAGGATAGCTACCAAATAAACAAACCCAAACTTAGACCACTCCCTTAAAGGATGGCTAATTCAAATTTGTCAAAATAAATCATTTGAAGATTCTTACATTGATAAAATTTTTAAACTTATAAAAACAAAATCAACGAAATACCCTATATCAAAATTAGAACAAGTTATCCCAAGAAAGTTGCAATCAACTTTCATATCTAGCATTAGTAGACTTTCCACATCGATCAGTCTACACCTTGTATGAAGACATGGACTTATCTAATGTGATTCTTAAGTCACCTATAGAAGGGGTAAACTAACCCACATAATGTTACCATACCTATCAACCAATTTACCTTTCATCTACCACCTACATACCCCTTATACCATATATAAATCAAGCGATTATGAGCTTACTTGACACAATGTGATCAAAACACCTTTTTATCAACCAAAGCATGTTAATGTGAAGCATTTTAAAGGATTATGTTCCTTAAGCCAATCTAACTTCATTTTTTTTCCTTACCAATGACAAAGCATCATGATTTTTCCTTATCCTCATCATTAGTTCATGTAGATATATGTCTCATGATTCTTATCTCTTTTAACACATCTAGTTTGTTAATCTAACTTACTTTATGTGCCTTCATCAACATCATAAACATATTTAAAACATCACATCCATAATCAATGAAATAAATCACCTCATATAACATCATATCATAAACCACATCAATAACCATAATTAAACCATCCATAATCATTAACATCATATCCATGAATTAAAAAAAATCATCTATAGTCATCACATGCCTAATCTACTAAATCCACATCTCATGAAGCTTAGTCATAAAGCATAAAACATCACATCTATATATCATCTTAAACATCATAAACATCATACCATTAAAATAAATAATATATTTAATAATGTATATCTCTCTCTCCCTCAAAGCATGTACATCTCACTATATCGACATGCAGGCTGGTATCAAAATCATGTACATCTATATATATACATCATATGATATCATATAATGCCCTTGGGGAAATAATACCACTATCCCCACCTATAATACCACTTCCATCTAGTGTTGGTCCTCTTTGGATGCCTACTTGTCCACTCACCAAAGTGACCCACTAACCTGGAGTTGTCACAGCTACCCACTTACTAAACTAGATTTATACTCATGCCATTGAGGCTTCTTAAGGCATTGTGTCATCAATATGCCCTTATAATACCTCAAATCATCCACTTTGGCTAAGTACCATGTCATAGGGATGGTACTTAGTGGTCCTGATGGTGTTACCACTACTCCTCCCCTCTATCTCAAAGTGTCCCTCTCCTAGGTCACCAAGCCTAGTGAGGCCTTGGCCTAATCCCTCTCACTTATCATGGTGGTAAACTAACCTTACAATGTCAAAATTTTGATGTGTAATATGGTAACATGTCCTTATAATTATAAAATATGTGCCTATATAGCAAGCAATGTTGCTCCTACCTATCCAATAGGGCCACTACCCTATACTTCTACCTATGGACCTCTACTAGTTAGATCTACATCCATGGCCTACCCACCCCCATCATCCCACCCAAAATTGGCCACTATATAAAGGGCTTGGTACCATGCCACATAGTCATCAAAAAAATAGACATCATTAACCCATACTCTAATAGGTGGTTCCTCATTATCTAGGACCACCTCCTCTAGTTATTGCTCAGGTAGAAAAAAATCATAATCCTCCTACTTGTACCTCAAAAACAAACCTAGAATCCCATGAACTAAGCCAAACTACCTTTAAAATCTATCAAATGGGATAAAATTAGTCTCACCCTCTCTCCTCCCATAGACCCATCTCCAAATCTATAATAACAATGTATGATAGCAATAGAGGGCCCACCTAGGAAAGCCAATTTATGACATCCAAACCACATCTCCCATAACCAAGCCATCTAGTGCATCCCTAAACTATTCAATATCTATCACACCTCCTTCTACTTCTATGAGGGCATAATGACCCCTATATTATATGAAACCCACTCTAAAATCCATTTAGGTGTAACCCTCCCATGGTATCCCCAATAGCCTCAGAACCCTAATATGATCATATGCCCAATAATGAAGTACAAACCCCATGTTGATCCCATATGACCAATGAGCTTGAAAAACCTAGAGCTCCCTATATGTCTAGACCAACAAAAATGGTACCCACCAAAACATTATCTTACCAAGCAACATCTCCACCAACACTCCTAATAGTAGATAAATAAATCACCCATTTCTCAAATAAAGTAATGGAAAACAAGAAACTATCATCATCATCATAGTCATCAAATTCCTCTCATCTAGAGCCCATTGGTACAATGCCCCATAGCCAAAACCACTAGCATGCCACCTGGCAAGGGCCTAATACTCACTATATAAGAGTTCCATCTACTTGTCACTCTACTCACTCTCAATATGGTATATAAAATCCCCCAAAATTGGTAATTGTGTGATCCTATGAACATCCTCTAGTAGGATGGTCATCTCTCTTATCAGCAAGAGGAAGGTTTTCATGGCTGGATCCTACCTCTCGATGAAGGCCACAAGCATTGCCTCATCTCATGGTAAGTGTTAATAGTATCTCATAGCTCTGAGGCTGACCTCCTCCATATGTTTCCTATCATACCTAGTCATCCCTTCATGAATCTCCACAAAGATCCTAAAAACCTAATCTCTCATCTAGATCTGATCTTGTGCCTGAAAAAATTCAAGTTAGCATGTACACTTAGTTTTCTATTACCATTGCTCATTTTCACTCACTTCATTAATTATACCTACATCAATCTATTTATAAACCTAAATCAACCTATTCTAATACTACCCTAACCTAAAAAAAATTCAATACCTATCCTAACCCATCAAACCAAACATCTAACTCTTTTATAAAAATCATCTACCCTACACTAGAAAAAAATTCAACACCTTCCCTAAACCTATAAAACCAACACCTAACTCTAACCAAAAACCATTTCAATGCATCACTCCTACTTAAAATTTACCCTATCCTAACTTACACTTGGTATTTTAACAAATCCAACCCTTTAAAACATTTTTCCTATATCTTTTTATTACAACACACCTACACCAATCACTTCACTATCGATGGTCACTATGACCACTGACAATCAAGTGACATTTTTGCTTCAATAGTTTACCACTAATGGTCATGTCTAACCATCAGTGGTTAGGTCAAACCATTGATGGTCACTTTATGTGACTATTGATGGCAAAACACTTAACCCAACCTTCTTAAAACCCAATAAAAGAACAAAATTTAACAAATCAATTACCTCTTTATATCTTATATCCTAATCCCAATCCAGATACTCCCTTCAATTTCAAATTTCTCTATCTAATTTTTCAAATCATAATTAAAACCTATATCTAGGGAAAACCCTTCAAATCCCTACCAAAATAACCACAAACTACCCAAATTCAACTTCAAAACAAACAAATCCACTAATTTATCACTTTAAAACACCACCTACCTCATTCCTCAATCACTATCAAGGATGAATCCCATGTTTTGTTTCTCATCCACATCCTCATCCACCCTACATCATTGGTCATAATAGATCACTTCAACACATGCCTCAAACCAATCAAAAATCACCAAGTCAACAAACCATTTAGTCAACCCTCTCATATAAAATGCCAAATCAACAAATCACTAGAACACATGGAAGTCAAATTACAAAAAGTGAAAATGAAATTTCATTTTCAATTTTTATGTTTTGTAGTTTTAGGGTTTCCCCTGATCATTGATGGTCAGGGTGATTGTCAATGATTGAGTTTGGGACCACTGACTATCAATGCTCACAAAACCCACCTTTTTAACATTTGATTTTTTCAAGAACCAACACCTTAGTACCTAATTTTTTAAAATTGTCTTCTCTATAAAACTAAAACCAGCCTTTAAATAATACCCTCTTCATCTGAACAACCACCCAACCATGTCTAGCTTGACATTGGCCATTTTTGCTCCAAATTTTTGCATACTCTATTGCAACCTTACCTAGTATTTTTAACTACAATGACCAACCTTGTCATGTTGAATATTTGAATTTGAAATACCTTATGCACCACCAGACCATTTGTGTTTTTCAAAGGAGCACTTCCTATCTTGGATACCTATAAAAACACTAACCCTATTAAGGAGACTTGATACAAATGACCTAATCAACTATGCCTAAATGTTGTGGCTTAGTTACCCCATCACCAATCCTTCTACACCAACCTTATTTTTACTAACATTGGCAACCTTAATCTTTACATGATCTTGGTATCACATTTATTTACATTTTGTGTGCATGTTTGCACTTCAATGCCCAACCACCCTTTTGTCACCAACCTTATGACTTACCATACACCCCTTATCAAAGCTTGACTCAATTTTTATTTTACCTCATCAAATATTATTTTTAGGAGGAAAACCTCCTCCCATACTTTGGGTAATTATACCTTTGACCAAGTAATCCATTTTTATTTTGTATCTTGTTTATTAAAAACTATAGAACAAAAAGGGACAAGATGTAGACACTAGAAAACCATACATAACAGTTTTAGATGTCAAAATGCCTCAATATTCCCTAAGGATAACCTAACTCTTCTCAACCCACTAATTAACCCATCATACCCTGATTCAAGTTAGCTACTAGGCTAACTAACTCACTAACTTTCTAACTTAACCATTACCCACCCCTTTTAACTCAATTTGACCTTTTTTCCTCTAAATCCTTAACCACTGATGGTTGGCTTGACTATCAATAGTTAGGTTTACCATCTATAGTTAGGTATTACTCATGGTTACATAAATACCAATTGGGTGCAAGTTAACATAGGATAATAAATATGTCTACCTTACCCATTGTTAAAAGACTCCCAAGCATCAAAATCAACAAGCCAACCTCTTAAGGAACCTTTTATCCTCCATATGTCTTTGCCTATAAAAGGAGGAGAGTAGGAGGTGATAAAGGATCTATCCATAAATAAATCATAATAATTATAGTATATAGTTTTTCAAGCTTCCATCCAACCAATCTTCCTTTTAGTACTTTACTAACTACAATAGAGATTTGAACCTCTACCAAAATTAATCTTGAGGCAAAGTACCATTACTCTACTAAAATTACTCCTGCCATCAAATATCAATAATTTAACAATCAACAGGTCATACTTCCAAGACAAAAAGGAGCTATCCACACTTGTGTAGATCATATGTGCATAATAACTAGGTTCTTGTACCATACCCTTATTACTAGTTTTTTATCTTCTTTCTTAATTAAAAAATTAGTAGAAAATAAGAGAAATAGTATGAGTGTAGAGTTTTTGAGTTTTAAACCTAAGATATGGTTTTTAGGCACATATCCACTTTATTTATCATGCAAACCACCCCTTAGGTCCTTTAGAGCATCTATATTGGCTTGATCAATCCATATACCTCCCATTGCATGCATACAACCTCTCACTTAAACACCTAAGACTATTTTTAAGACTTACTAGTCATGGAAGCCCCTGAAGGTCACTCATGTGAGATCATTTTATAATTTTGGGACCCTCTCTCTCCTAAAAAAAGTATGGTATATGCAAACCCTTTTTAATTTCTTTTTTATAGTCTTATAATGGATTTCTTAAGGCTGATTCATATAGTATATCCCATAGGTGTGCCAAACCATATGTCATTTTAGTGATTAAGAGATCTATGGAGATAATTAGGACTATTTCATAGTCTAATTACCTCATTTGAATGCATTTAGAGGTGTATTTCCTTCAACAGGTATGAGTCAATGTTTAGGAAGGGTTTTATAGGTCTACCTTCTTAATGATGGTCCATATAGTATGTACCTCCAAACCAAAACTTATTTTATGAACTTAAACCCCATGGATCCCTTCATCTCTCCTAAATAGCCTTGGGTCCCATGAAAATTATGTATGGAGATATGAGTAAAATATGGTGTACCTCAAGCTATATTTTAGGCAATTTGTGTAGGTTACCTTATCGAAATTCATTCATAGTGATAATCCCCTCAAGTGAATTATTTAATTCATGAATTTTGTGTCCATAGGGGTGCCAAATTTCCCCTAAAAGTTATAGGCTTCAATCCCTTTGTGGTGAGATATATGAGTGTTGGATGGTGCAACTCGACATGACTACTCAAATTAATGAAGCTCAAGAGAGGAATAAAATTTAAAAAAACTATCTCATTGCATTATTTTTCCCCAAATAACTCATATAGGATATAAAAAATCTTCATATATCCATATATTTCATTGATTCTACCTGGGGGTTAGGATCTACATCTAATGTAAATTTGGGGTCTTAAGACCTAAATGTGTCTTTAGGCCTTAAGGTGCTCACATTGGTCTTTGGGACCTTCACCCATTTTTATATGTATTTATAGTATGAAAGTTGTCAAGGAAACCTCTTGATTATAGTATCTATTTTATTCACATGCTCTCATCTACATAGACCATCTCATCATCCCTACTCTCTCTTAAGCCTACCTTGGATATGTTATCATGTGTATGGGCATGGAAAGTTCATGTTGGTGCCCTAATAAACGTATTTTATCTCTTCATAGAGGTATTATTAGGGCTCAAAAATCATGTTTAAAAGTTTAACCATATCCCTAGGGTCATCTTCTCTGACTCTGTCAACACACTAGTATGCATATTCAGACCAGAACTTATATGTTCTAGGTCTAAAACTCAGACTAGATAACTTCCTTGCTCAGTGGGTCCCTTAAGTAAGACATTAAGTATTTTTCATATGTGTTCATCCCCATGATACTCTCCTTTTATATGTTCTTTTCATTGTCCTTTGATCTAGTCATGTACTCTAGGTTGACTAAGCAAGCTTAGTTAATTGTATATGCTTACACCATTCTATTTAGTCACCTCTTCGGACCTTCTTATCAATCCTTGGTACCATGATATTCATTTCTTGAACACCTTATTATTTTTATTTCCCTCCTCATATGCATATACTATCTTATGTTCAAGGTTGAGGGCACAAACAATCAATAGTACCATGAGTACTAAGTCATGTATGTTGACTATAAATAAGTCCTATAAATAGACTTTTGAGATAGAAGAGAGGCTCCATTGCATACTTGAGATTTATATGACTCTATTATGTTCCAATTAATTTATTTTATACATTTATTTACTTCATCATACACATTTCTTATGCTCAATTCTTACCATATAGACTTTTAAGGACTCTAAAAAGGTGGATTTAGGTTGTTTCTTGTAGGTGGTGATCATGGTCTATCAATAGGGCTTATACATATATAAGCATTTACTCCTAGTACTAATGATGTTTGATAAAATGGTGGAATATATAGACCTTGTTAACATGCCTTGGTATTGATTAGAGGATCCAAACCTATGAGTAATGATAGGTAATGTCACATGGAGCATGAACTTGGAATGTAAGGCTTGAACTGAGGTAAGTTGATAGTGATAAGGTTATTAAATGGTAAATGCTCTTTGAGGGCTTGAATTGAACTATGAAATCACACCCAAAATGATATTCAAGGACCCTAAAAATATACACACACATAACTACTAGAATTAAAAACTTTGTGGTCATGAATGAGGCATAAATAATGAAAAATTGAAACCTAGGACTCTCCAAAAAACTTTAAACTCTATGAAAAACCCATAATTTCTATTAAGTAAGGTTGTGAGTGTGTTTGAGGGATATCTAGTGGTTTATTGGCCTAGGAGGAATAATAAGGGCTAAATATATTAAGATAAGGGAACTTTGGTGTGGATATAATACTCCTTAGCTATCTCTATAGTGTTTTAATAACCTCAAAGCCACTAAAACTATTAGCAACCCAGATAACACCCAGTTGAAATTAGACTGATCAAATCTAACTCATATATAGCTAACATTAGAATGATCTAAGGATATTGGATACCTGTATCTAGAAAAAACCTATACTTGTGAGGTTATATCCTCTAAATATGTGAATTTATGATCAACTACTAAACCTATTTGATGTTGGGATGAACAGAGTAAGGAATAACTCAAATGGAAATCTATGTTATGATGGTGATGCACCTAAATAGTTATTAATCCTATGTAAAATTTGAAACTTAGGAAAAAATATGGATCAATATATAAAAATTTGTCAACAAAAATTTCTCATATAAATCTTAAACATCAATATTTCAAATGAATGTTTGAAATAAGGTTTGCAGATTGAAGGTGTGTGAATGGAGGTCTTAAAGACATTGCATACTAACAATCTTCAACATAATTTCTATTATTAACTCTTTAAGTGACCTGTAAAGGATGAAATAATAGTATTAGGTGAGGAAAGAACCTAAAAAATGATATATCTATAAAACTTATATTCAAATAAACAATAACAAATACACACTACAACCATAAATTGATCTACAAACAAACTCTCTTTATTGATTTTTGGTGAAAGTTACAATTTATGTATAATATCTCTATACCAACCTAATGGATCATAAAAATGGCTTAAAATCCTCAATATATATCAAAATTGAAAATATCTAGCCAATGTGGCATATAAGATAGAATGTTAAGTCAATTGATGTGAACTCAAGTCAATATCCTTTTACAATTATAAATAATAGTCTTCAAATAGTGTCTTCATGTTGAAAATAATTGCATGATTAGGACCATACTTGACTTTTAAAACTCCATTTTCATGAAATATATGACATATATTTATTTATTTATCCACTTAAAGTTAGTTCAAGTTGAGTGAAAGTCTTCTTTGCATGAAAGCCATGAAAGATGCATGAAGCTAGTCAACTAGTCAACTGAAGTGATTGGTCCTTAAGTTAAGATAAAATACAATAATCAATTTAATTTCATGAAATGGGACTTTAATACTTTAAATTTCATGATATATCCACTTTTAAAATATATAAGTGGTGTGTAAAATCCATTTTAACTCCTTGATATTCATTTAATCCTCTTTGATTGTTTGATCAAATAGGCCTACTAGGCTTATTAGGCTTAGTAGCCTACTTATTTCACTTTAAATCCATTATAAAATTAAATTAAAAAATAAAAAAATGAAAATAATATTATTTTTAAACCTATAAAAACTTTTCACACCATGAGATAGGTGCTCTTGATGAATAAACTCTTACAACTCAATCGCCATAGTTGATTAGTTAAATTATACCTCATTTTCATGCAGAGTGGATATTTTGGATGAGTTGTTAAGGGAAATTAAAATAATATTTATGACTAAATTATTAATTTATGATGAATAAAAATTCTTAGGATTCAACCTCCATGGATTGGATTTCATGTAAACTACCTTGTACCCTGTATTTTGTGTTTTTTTTCCCTCAAAAACTTGATTTTTGTCATGATCCATACAATTCCTTTCAAAAAATTATAATTTATTGGACCATATATAATTTTAATTTATTTTTTAATAGGTTTAATGTTGATCCATGAGGTTTTGATATCAAGAAAATAAACTTTTCTCAAAAATGGTCATTATGAGGGTTTGGGAGGGTTTTGGAGCTAAACCTTCTTAACGATGGTTCATAAAGTAAAAAAATCCAAACCCAAAATTATTTACATGAATATATATTATAATTACCAAATAAAATTAAATAATAATATTATGTTCCCATGCAAAATTTATGAAAATATATCCACATGAAGAAATCTATCTATAGGGTTTACAAGCATTCTGGACATGCTTACGCTCTTAGTGATTGTTGATAAATAAAAAACATCAACCAAACCCAATTATTAATTAAATAATATTTAATATGGGTAATAAACTAATTCTAATATATTTTTTCCAAACTCTTAATGTGGTGAAAGATACAATTGTCTTGAATAGGTGTCTAGAATTGTAGAATTCAAATTTCTGCTCATGGATGAATCTAACTCCTCCATTAATTATCATACTTTAAATTTTCATAATTAGACATGTATCATGTAATTATATCAAACTCAAGGTTTCATATTTATTGATATGGCTTGAAGATGCCTTTTAGTGCTATAGGCCTTTTAGGCCTAAAACTAAGTTTTAACCTAAAACTAAGTTTTGAGGTCTTTATGACCTATAGGATGATATAGGGGTTAAAAATATACTATTTACATGTTAATTAACATCCAAATGACTTCACTTTTCTTCCAAAATATCTACTTATCTTGATGTCTCTTAAGGCTACTTGTGGGGTTTCTTGCATACATAGCATGTGTGACCCTGGATTTCTTGGTTTGCTTATCTTACCATCTTCACTAAGCTCTAAAAATTGTATATAATTTTTAAAAATGTCTTATAAACCTATCTTCAAGTTACAAATATCTTAGATAAGTCTCAAAACAAGTAAAAGTCTCTAAAGATCTATAGGCATGTTTGTTTTCTTTAGCCCTTAAGGGCATGGCTTGTTTAGGTAAGGGAGTTTTGTCTCCTCTCAGAAGGTCTATAAAGATTTAATAACATTATAATAAATTTGAAAACACTGTAATGATATTATAAACCTATATTTCACCTTGAAACCAACAATAACGTCTTCTAGTTCCATCATGATTATTTTGAGACAAGTAGGGGACTGTGTCAAAACATTGGGAAATTATACTTTTGAAATGGTATTAAGAATGATATGTAACATTTATTAAGTCATTACTATTATGTGAACCAATTATAAAGTCTTTATGCCACTTCTATGTTTGAAAAAAGCTTCACAACTCCTTCAAAAATTCCTCCTTATGTGTTGACTAAGCATGCACTTGACTATGTTGATGTATGTGGGGGTGAATTTATGTAAAATGAAAGATTTTAAGATAAATTCCAACTCATTCAGTGTTTAATATTCCTCTCAAAATATCTTCAACCATCTCTCACCCTTCTTCTATCATGTTTTGACCTCAAGCAAGGTTTTTAGGAATCACATAGTCACCTTCCATACAACATGCCTGCACTATATCCTTCTAAGCATGGTAATGCTTAAGTGATTTTGAGAAATGTCTTGATAATGTTAATTTTTTATTTAAATTCATATAATATATCACATTATTCCACCTCTTGACCTAGAGGTAGTTTTATTTATGCTTGTTAATAGATGACTATGAGAGAGCGACCTGATCTTTGAGTGGTTATAAGTAGTATGCTACAATTGACCTAAAATTTTTCATTTAGTATTTTTGATCCCTCTTAATATTATTTTTTATGATTCATATCTATGTATCCCATTGTAAATTATTTTTAACATGAACTTCCTTCTTGCATTATAATATCATCTTAGTGAACTAGCTAGGTTTGCCCTTAAGTAAGACTGTATGTGTACATTTTAATGTGTATGATTATATATTAGTATTTGAGTCCATAATTTGATCTCCATGGTCTCATTAAAATTCAATTTTAACTATTAAAATTAACTTTTAACTATATAAATTCATTTCTTTAGACATAGAGTTCCTTTATGGACTATAAAACTCTACCAATTTTCCTTCATTCAGATAAGTATGTGTTCCTGAAGCTATAAGAAGATATTCCTAGGGAATATCTGACTATAATTTTTTCTTTGGGTTATTTTATATTTTTAATAATCTTATTAATCATTACTCCTTACTCTTATGAAACATTAAATACTACCAAAAAATCATCACCTTCATTTCTTTAGAACATGGTGACTTAGAACTCATGCTCCAAGAGATCCTTACCCAGTTGTAGTTGGTGGATTATTGATCTTGACTATGTGACTATCTTGGATAACCCTATTTCATTACCTTTTTAGTCTCATTCCATCATATATTACTCATGTCCTTGTTCATGATTGATAAAAAAATTATATACCATTGTATTCTTATTCACCTTAGTAATCTTGGAGGTATGGTTGTAGGTGTCTTTTAGCAAGGGTTTGTTAGTGTCCAAAATTATACTGGAAAAATTGAGCCCTTGTCACTAAAATTCCTACATCCAAAATGAATTAGTATCAATGTTTAGTTTTTTTCCCCATTCCTTCAAAAGATCAGAATATATGTTCATAATTAATCATCTCCTTTGTCTTGCTTTTATTAGGTGGGAGTGTTCTTCCACTCCTAGTCAAACTCCCAAGGGGTATTTCCTAAAGATAGAATATATCCTTAATAACTCTAGAGGAAGTAGCCTTTTTGTACCTTTAATGGTTTTAATAATTAAGTTATGAGATTATCTTCAGGCATCAAGATAATCCTTCACTCCTCCCCATATCAAAATAATGGTGCAAAGGTAAAAAAGTGGTCAAGAATCCAAACTCACATATTATTAGAACACATGGTACATTCTGAGGGGGTTAAAATTTTAGGCTCATTTTTAAATAATTTCCCACTTAGTTTTTATGGGCAAGGTGTAGAAAGTTCCTAGGGGCTAAGTGTCTAAGTACTTAAGTTGAAAAGGATGCCACATGTCAGGTTTTCAATATTTTAGAGTGTCAGTCCTCATTCAAAGATTGCCTTGCTTACCCTTCGATGGAAAAGGTTCAAAATGTCTCTGACGTTTGAGTTTCTAAACATGCAAGATAATATTTATGACACATGGTAAGATTTTAGGTTTTAAGTGTCGGGCCATTCTAAAGATTGTCTTTCTTAGAAATTGATCAAGGTTCAAAAGGTCCTTAAAGACCTAGATGCTTGTGGTAATGACATGTAACATATATACAACCCATTGAAGACTCAGAATATCTTTCACCATTATACCAAAAAAAGATGGTAAATAGAAAGGGTGCACAAAATTCCTTGAGGACTCGAGAAAGCACTAAAAGTAAATTATTACTTGAGCAAGTCCACATGTTGTAAAGGAGAAACATTAGTAAACTTCCATCCTTTTTTCAAAAAGCTACTCAAATAATTAAGGTGGTAGTTGGTGATTAGCCATCTCATTTTAAGGCATTAATGATAACCTTAATCTCAAAATGTGGGGGGTTATAACTAAACATTTCTTTTCATTTGAATTTACCCTTTGTATTTAGAGCTAATATTTGTGCCTTCAAGTGATTTTTTTCTATAACAATGTGCAGTGCAAAAATAATGATCACAACAAATTCCTTGAGGATTTTCTAACTCCATCTACGTGCATCTCTCATAATTATTAGTAAGTGTTCTTCAAATCTTCAGTGTTGTGTTCTTAAAGGGAGTTAGAGGATATTTGGAGATATATTAGTGTGAATAATTCATTATAGAATATTTTAGTTAGTGAGTTAAAGAAAAATGACCACATCTTCTACATTAGTAAAGAGTAATATCACCTTTTTTCTTGATATAATTAGAGACATGGATGTTCAAGGGTTGGATTTTATAGCCCTATTGAATGTTTTGTAGTGAGATAACCCTCTCCCAATTGTCTCCAACCTTGACATGAGATACATGGTCCTTGCAATAGCATTCCATTTGGCTTCCCCATATCCTAAGCTAGTTATTTCTTGTGCCAAAGTTTCACCTAGACACTAGGATTTTCTTGGATGGAAGTCAATCAGTTATATGTTAGTTCACCCCCAAGGCCCTCAACACTATGCTCAAAATTCCTCCCTAACCTAAGAGTATCACACTTACTTTGGACGAGTGCTATAACTAAGTAGAAGAAAAGGACAAGGTGGTATGGGACATTGTGAACTCTTGATGGCTAACTAAGAAGAGGCAAAAAGTCTCTCAAATGTCAAAAAATATAAATATAAATAAGTTTAGTGAATTTCCTCAATACATGATTACCATGTTGGCTTAAATTTATGGTGTTCCCACTACAAAAAACTTTGAATCATGGATGTTCTTGTTCCTAATCTGTTTGTTGGAAGGAGAGAATAAATTGGACTAGGTAACTATCCTGAGTGACAATTTTCATAATCAATTGATGTGAATTCATAGTTTAATTTTTTTGAAAGAAGAATTCACAAGTACCTTCTACATGTCTTCATATTTGATGTATGTTTTGGTGTATAACAAGACTTTCCTAAGGCTCACAATAAACCCTTATGAAAGGAAGATATATGAAGTATACCCAAAAATGACTCTAGAGGGATTCAAAAATAAATTATACCCAAAAATGACTCTAGAGGGATTCAAAAATAAATTCAATAGAGTGTATAACTAATTATTCAACATATGATGAGCATTTTATCCCCTTTAAAATTTCTCGATAGAATTTCTAAGGTAGCTTGAGAGGTAATTAATAGATTCAGTGCTTCATACATTCAGTTCAAACCATTCACATACATCAAGGTGAGTGGTTACTTGGGGGCCCCTCATAAGTTGCCAATGTACATGGATGACAAAGTTATAGTAATGGAATTGAGTAGGTAAATGGTGCATCTGCATGAGATGATTGTTTCTAAGAATATCTATAACCCTTTCAAGTTTCTAGTATAGATAGTGTATAGCACATATTTCTTTTGCCAAAGAAATAAGATTAGAGAAGGAAATGGGCTATTATATAATTGAAAAAATGTCACCTAGACCTAAATATGATATAATATGGTTGATAAATACTATAATAGGTGTAATCTTGCACCAAGCACACTACAAGGACATCTGGTCTAACTTTACCACTAAAGAAGATGTCAAGAAATTAGATTACATGAGGTTGATGGTATATGAAATTCTCACTTACAATATTTCTCTCATCCCAAAAAACATGGTGGATGATAAGATGACACTGGTAACAACATACATAGAGGAAAATGTTGAAATACAACCTATAGCACAAGTCAACTTAACCATTAAGGATAATAACTCCATGACATGAAGGGCTTTTAAGATTATGAGGAGAACATTCAAGTGGTTTCAGGAGCATGAGTTTGATCTTGGTTCACATGACACCCCCACCCTCCAATAATTTTGACAAGTTTTGAAACTAAAGGAATTCTTGCCAGCATACACAAGTGATCCTTTAGCTCCACTAACAGTAGCAAAAGGCACAAGGAAGCAAAAGGTAGGTGATATTGATTTATCTAAAAATATTGATATATAATCAATAACATCCTTCTGATCTAAAGTAGCAATGTCATTCTAAAAGTTGACAAGTCTGGCAGAGAATTGGGATAAGATTACTATAGGGAAATTACAATTAGCCAATACCACTCCCATATCCATTGTGACTAAGGAAGCTCTCATAATACCAATCATTCTAACTATTTCCCTACTTGTTCTACCCACACAAAAACCTATAAATGATCCTTCTCTAAGGACCTACATAAGAAAGAAGGGAGCAAAGGGAGAACTAGAGTAGCCTAGACAAAAGAGGCCAAAGAAAATATTTTAACCTCTAATTGAGATTCCTAAGAAGAATGAGGAGGTTACAATAAAAAATATGCCTCCCAAGGAAGCCTCTTTGAAAAGAAATAAAGATCAATCTTTGTATGCCTAAAAATTTAGGGACATGAGTGA
Organism: Torreya grandis; assembly: GCA_037957365.1. Lineage (NCBI taxonomy): Eukaryota > Viridiplantae > Streptophyta > Pinopsida > Cupressales > Taxaceae > Torreya > Torreya grandis. The sequence continues at coordinate 139,090 of JARHVA010003073.1, read as the reverse complement.
TGATGAGGATTCAGATGAAGGAAGACCTATTTTTGAGATAATAAAGAGGTAGTGTGCATTCATTCCCCCTCAAGTAAATATGGGGAAAAAGATACCAAGGGAAAGGATATAAAACCCTATGAAGGCCTTGGTGGTAAGATTATTTGCTAAATAAGATCCATTAAGATTAAAGGAGTGAGGTAATGAGGAGGATATTTTAACCTCAAACTATCCTCTATCTTTTGAAGATGTAGTGTAGGTTTGGATTTAGGTGGCCACACAAGCCCATGCTCCTCAAGAAAAGGATATAATTTCCTCTGACATGGAGGCATTTGTCAAAAATGTCATCACCTAGCTCATAAACCAAGACAAGGGTGGGGAGATTGAAAACATGCATGCATCGAGTGAAAATACTAGAGAAGAAATAATGAATAGAAAATAAGTCCCCACCATTAGTGAGAAGGTGGAGGCACAGAGGGAAGAACAAGTAAATGTTGCAATAGCCATCAGAGCATCATTAGATGTTTCTTACCTTCCAAAGGTGTTAAGCTCAATACCTGAGGAAGGAATAAATGTTGGGGAAGGTGGGGGATCAAGCCTCAAAATGGGTAACCCCACCCCTTTAAAACCAAATAAGGAATTATATAAGTTAAATAAAGATGTTGAGGTAGGATTATCTAGAGATGCTGCTCTAATTGAAGTACCTTGGGGGATTCTCCCTCATATTAAAGTTCTTGATTCTATTTGACATAAAGGTGCCAAGGCCATGATTGGTGAATATTTCCTAAGGAAAATAATGAGGACACTATAGCCTCTTCCATCTAGGGTACCTAATCAAGCAAGGAAGGTGAATTGGTTTTGAAACATTCCACCTAACCTATAGAATAAATACGCTTCGTCAATAGATTTCTCATGGAGTCCCATCAACCCAGATTAGATTTTAAAGTCTTGGAAAAAGTTGAACCAAACATAGAAATGGAATAAGGAGCCAACAAAGGGGATGAAAAGGATTTATAAAGTGACAAGGATATTTAGTAGTTCATACTAAGTCCATAGCCCACTCCTATGACATTCCATTTACCAAATGTTCCATTGATGCCACCATTTATTATTTCAAATCCTACGTCAATGCCCACTATTCCAATGAGATTTTAGACTAGATCCCTTCTTTGTATTGAAGAGTAGGTTAAGGTAAAGAAGGATGTTTCAAGCAAATTCAGGGATATAGATGTAATGAAGATTGCCTAGGTATATAAGGCCAAACCCCAAAAAGAAGGCCAAAGCACTTACCAGGACTACATTTATTGATGAAAAACAAAATAATGTGTAAATATATATTCCCCATGTGGTACATTAAATAATAATGATCCCATTGAGAGCTACATAGTTTATATATATGATCTTGGGGAGCCTTCTAGAAATGAGCTGAAACACAGCTCACAAGTTTTGGCAAGCCTGGTGTCCCTTAGGATGGACAAAGATAAAACCACCATAGAGGAGTTGAAAATAAAGAATCGTGCCATGATCTAATAATTATAGAAGTTACTGAGTGAGATGAAGGAACTAGCTCTGACTACCATTAAGGTATCAGACCTTCCTCTCTTCTCTATGGGATCACTGGATTTTGGTTGAGTTGATGAATTGAAATCCAAAGGCTAGCCAAGTGAAGAGTGGTGAGAAGATTTGAGAAATAAGGATAAGGAGATTATTCATTTAGAATTATAATGTTTATATGATATAGTGGATAAATAAGGAGAGTGTGACACCCATATGTCTACTTATAATAGATATAAAGAAATAGCAAAAGATCTAGCCCAAAATAAATGAAGTATGTAAAGTGGTATGGATACTTTAGTGGTAGAGAAGATCATATCTTTAGATGATCAAAAGAGGCCTAGAGAGTATTAATTGGTAGTAAAGTATCAACTGATAGTTTTCAAGGAAGGCATCTTTGATTTAAATGGAGAAAAGAAATCTCTCAAGATTACAACTAAATAAATAGATGATAGCCTTAAAAAGATGGTAAAACTTGATGGAACATGTGATTTGATGGAATAAGCAATACATATTGCTTTGAAAAACCTCATTGATGTGCCTCAAGGAGATTTTGATACTCATAAGATAAGGTATTTGGTGGCACTTGAGAAGGATTGTGACCAACTCAAAATACTCATTGAGAATAAACATGCCATACTTTAGAAGGTTTCCATCATGATTGAGGAATATAATGTTAAATTCAAATACCAAGCAAGACCTAATCAAAAGGATATCACCTCTATGATTGATAGGTATACCAATTATAGGAGCAAGTTGACGAAGGATTCGGTTATCAACAATGATTTTGGAGCATGATCGAGTATTTCAATTTATTCCTAGTTGGCACTATTCTTCCCTCTTCCTCCCTTTCTCTTTATTCTTCTTTCTCCTTATTTCCTATTAGGAAACTATTTTACCCTACCCATTAGTGGCATGCCCCTTTTAAAGTTAGTTTATATACTCATTGGTATAGGAAAGGGATGTTCTAGTTTGTTTTACAAGAAGAAAAAGTATATTTTTGTCTCTTATGGGACTAATCTCCATGTGTATAACTATAAATATTATTCCATAGTTCAACATCAAAATTATCAGCATCATAGAAACACTATCATAGTCTGATGAATCTTGTTTATTACAACATCTAACCAGCCCTAGGTCTGTAAAATAATTTTCCATCTAGAACATCTTTTAGTAATATGTTGAGTATAGCTAAACAATTATATAAGTAAAGGGGGTATGTCCCTTTACAAAGGTTAGTTAATTTTTGAGTCTAAAGCTATAGCTTAAGAGATTTTTCCCTGTGTGATTTTTGCATGCCAAATTGATTTCTATTATAAAATCATTGGCAAGATTTGAGAACATTCAAAATGTTTCCCTTGTTACATAATAATTTTGCACAATTTTCTATTATATAATTTTTAAGACACATTGTATTTCACCTTTGATTGATCCAAAACTTAGAATTTTTGGTTGATAAATATCTCAATATCATATAAATAACACATTAACAATGAATTCTCTGAGAAGAGATGTAGTATTACTCAAGATTGCAATATAAATATATGCTTATCTCTGGGAAGAGATGTTTGTCTTCACATTTCGGGTTACCTCTTCATTTATACACATTTTGAAGGCATGGGGAGGATGTTGAAGTTCACCAATATTGAGGGAGATTAAGTGGTTTGACTTCTAAGATTTAAAACAATAGAGAATTTAAGGAATTACTATTTTTAAAATCTTACTATTTTTAGATTGCAATACTAAAATTGAAATTTGAGGCACTTTTATTGGGTTTTTAGGGTCCAAATTCATTGAGTAGAGATCAATGCCATTTCAAAACGTTATCCTAATTCTTAGCTTTCCAATGGTTCAAACAGTGAGTCAATTAGAGCTACGGTGCAAACGTTATGGCTCTCAGAAGTTCCATCATCAATTGGGGTGGAACTATCACCTGAATTGTCATCTAAATTGGAGCGTGGATCATTCCTCCCTCCTTGAAAAGAAATGGTCCCCATTGCATCAATGTTCCCCATCAGGTGTGGTAGTTATTTCTTGATTTCATTCTATGTGAGCCACTCACCTTGATGGCTAAGCTGGCCCCTTTTGACCACTCAATAAAGTAGAATAGAGTGTCCTCTTGTTGTCTTCATCCAGGTATCTACAATCTAATCCTCTTCTACTGGAGCAAAACTCTGTGTATCAAGATAATTAATGTCGAGCTGTTCTACTACAACTAAAGTGTCCAATAGAGGTGGGTTATGTGGTTTGAGGAGCTCCACATTGAATATTGGATGCAGACCAAGGTAGGCTAGTAGGTTCAACTCAAAAGCATTTTCTCCAACTCTTCTAGTGATGGTGTAGGGACCATATCGCAGAGGCCAAATCTTTCTATGTGGGCCTACAATTCATTACTTTTGAAGCCATAACCAAACCTTATCACCCATAGAAAAATGTCGTGCAATCCTATGTTTGTCATGGCATTGCTTATACTTCTAATTCATCTTCTCTAGGACGTCATGAACTTGTTGCTAGATGTGTTGCATTTGTTTAATAAACTTTATTGCTTTTGCTACCTTAGATCTTCCATGAGGTGTGTATTCCATGGTGGAAAATGGAATAGCTATATCAATTGGTGCCATGGGTTGGAACCTAAAACATACCTGGAATGGACTATGCTTGGTCAATATGTGCAGCACTCAATTGTATCCATGTTGTATGAAAAGAAGTCCCTCATCCCATGTGCATGGATGTTTAGAGTGATACATCCAAATCATGTGAACAATCAAATGGTTTACCACCTCTATTTGACCATCAGTCTATGGATGGAAGGTTGTGGACTTCATTAGCTTAGTATCCATCATCTTCCATAGAGTGGACCAGAAGATGCTCAGGAACCTGATATCTCAATCTAAGACAATGGACTTGGGGAGACCAAAATGGAGCCATACATGACTAAAATATAATTGAGTAGTTTCCTCAGTAGATATATTTTTCTTACAAGAAATCATGATAGCTATTTTTGAAAAATGATCAACTACCATAAAAATATAGTCCTTACCATGTTTTGAAGTGGGAAAACCTGAGAGAAAATCCATTGAGATAGATTCCCAAGGCCTAGTTGGTTCTGGAAATGGCATGTACAATCCTTGCTTCTTATTTGTTGGCTTGGCTATCACACATGGGGTGTAATATTTGAGATATATTTCCACATCCTTTAACATATGGGGCCAATAGAAGTGTTTTTGAAGAACTGCCAATGTCTTTTCAATACCAAAGTGTCTAGCTGTCCTACTGAAGTGTGCTTCCATATCATCTTTTATTGCTCTGCAACTAGAACAAAGATGTGCCCCATATGATAGAGGAAATTATCTTGCAAATAGAAATCAAAAACATTTTTATCTTTTTGAAGTGCTTGATATGTATTAGCAAAGGTAGGATCTACTTCATATAAAACATCCCAAGTGGCAGTCTCATGTCTACACATGTCAAGAACTGTTGTGAGTGTAGTAATTGGTGGGCAGCTCAGACAATCTACGGTTTTATTTGAGCTCCCCTTTTTGTTTTTGATTATCAGGTGGAATTTTTGAAGATATGTGGCCCACTTTTGGTGCCTCTCATTTCATAGTTTACTTTGCATCTAGATGAATTCTAATGGTCTATGGTCAGTGTGGATGACTGTTTCTTTCCCTAAGATGTAGTGTTTCCATTGTTTGTAGGGTTACACAAGGGCATAGATCTCCTTATCATATGTTGGATATTTCCTAATTGTATCAGTGAAAGTTTCACTATGATATGCAATAAGATGGCCATGTTGCATGATGACAGCTCCCATGGCATATTCAGATGCATCTGTCATCAACTCAAAAGGTTGATGCAAATCTGGCAAGGCAAGAACAAGGGCTGAGCAAAGTCTATTCTTAAAATTATCAAATTCCCTTTGTTGTATTTCACCATACTGAAATGTAGCTTTAGCTCTTCCTTTCATCACTTGGGTTAGTGACCAAACAACATGTGAAAATCCAAGAGCAAACCTACGGTAGAAATTTGTGGATCGCTATCTCTGTGAAGAGATGTGGATCATTGATTCAACTGATAAACGAAATTTGTTCATGGTTTATTGTTCCTTCTTGTTGTTGAAGTATAATGTTATATTTTACAAATTTGTTAGACTAGTTATCTGATGTATTATCCTTCACAGTAGTCATTTAGTGTCTACAACTAGAGTATAAAATACATTCTATTTTTGAGATTTGGGAACAAAGCATTGATAGCCTTTTTAAGGGTAGTCCTAGAATCATGAATTCAGTTAGAGGGAGTTCTTGAAGGGTGATTTAAAATATTGCTCATAAACTCTTGAGAATCATTTGTGTATGATTTTAGTTTAACTATTCCTACACTGAGAAACATTTATTGATGAAGATAATATAGCTATGTGAAATTATCCATACTCATTTACTAGCCATCCACAACTTATCCATCATTCAAATAAATATAGTTTTACCTTGTTTTACCCTACAAATAATATGTTGTTTTCCTATCATAAGTGTGTTTTGCCTTATAGATGAATAAAACCCTACATGTTTAAAGTGTGTTCATTGTATATGTTGTAATTCTCATTTAATCCCTATTTTTTGAAATAGTTGTCAAAATGAAGATTACATTTACACTTTCATTTTTATTTAGCAGCTTGTATATGAAATAAAGCATTTTTGCATTTTACGTGATAACCCTTCTCAAGTGAAGTGAATTATTCTAGTTATGCTTTGGTTATATTTCCATTTTTGTACCAATGATCCTCATGAATATTAAAGCATTAAACTCCTTCATTTGAGCAAGCTACTTCAGTAGGTCCTCTCACCTTAGTTTAGGGAGAGCCAAAATTAGTAGGGAATTAACCATACCATCTATAGGTCCCTCCCAATAATTATCTTCATTCGATCCTCTTTAGATGTCAAACCCTTCCCTAGCCATAACAACATATTAGTGGGTTTCTAATCTTAGTTTGCCATTCTTCTCAAGTATGCAAGGTTGAACATTAGGGGTGTATAACTGGAAACCAACACTTTTATGGCACCATTATTGGAGACATATTTTGTTACCTTTGCTACATAAAGATGCTTACAGAAGATTTATAAGTGTTTTATTTGTTTTATTTGTTTTGTTCTCTATTGTTACTACAATGAGTTATTCATATTAGGTTCATTGACATCTTTTTAGATGATTCTATTGAGGATATTCACCCCTATTTTAAGATAAGTACTCAATATTCTTGAAGTTATTTTTGATGTTTGAGGGTTGGTATCTCATCAGTTATTATGTATTTCTTTGTTTTTTTTGGTCTAGAAGTCTTGCTTCTAGTGGTGACTCTATTATATCAAGGTTTAAAGATCAGTGATTTATATATGTTCCCTTCTCTATTTTGAAGAGTTTTCCTTATATCTATAAACCTAGAGGGTACTAGGTCTTCCTTTCAAATAGTCCATGAAAATATCTTGTTCTTGAGTTAAAAGTTCCATCTATAAGAACACAAGTGTGGAAACCTATTATGGGCTAGAGCTCAAAAAATCAAGTAAGACTTGATCAGTTCATCCCCCATTATATTTACCCACTTTTCTCTAATATTCATTTTCTACAAAGGAGTCTTTCCCCTCATACTATGTAATTAAAGATTCATTCTATTTCCCCTCCTTCAGGTCCTTCACATAGTATTCATCCTCAACCATCCCTTGGTTCATATTCATCCTAAGATTCAAAGATGGGGGACCATGACTTGGGGAGGAAAATGTTTAATGTAGATAATGATAATGATATAGACAATGATGAAGGCTTGTCTAATAGATGTAGATCATTTATGATCCCAAGGTTTAGACCTATTAATTTTAATGGAATGCCTAGTTTCCCCAATGAGGTCCTTATGAGGATTAGAAATGTACTACCTAAGTTTCAAGGTAATAATGCAATGTCTAGGAAACAACATCTAAAAGCCTTCTTAAATGTCAATGAAGATTATGAGATAGCTATAGATGTATTTATAAAAATATTTGTGAACACACTTGAGGATAATGCTTGAGAATGGTTTAAATCCCTCCCTGATGGATCAATAGACACATGGAAAGCTATTATTGATGAATTTAAGATCTAATATAGTGATAGTATAGACCCTAGATTTTTGCCTGCCAAGTCTGAGAACCTCAAGAAGAATCCTAATGAGTGTGTGAAGGATTTCAATTCTAGATTCACTAAAGTATTGAGGAGGCTACCAAAAGACATCAGATATAGTGGTGATGCTTATTTGATTAAGTATTGTGATGCATTCAACAAGAAGGTAACTTATTATCTTAGAGATAAGGCTCCCACAAATCTAAGGATGGATTTTAATTTGGCTATCCAAATAGAAAATAATATCATAGCTATGAGTAAGCCTTTAAAAAATAAGGCTGATGTCAAGTTGGTGAATCCTAAAAATACTTAATCCTCCCACAAGAGTGTAGACCTAGAGGAAATGGTAAAGAATCAGGCCACTACAATGAAAGATATCTCTTACAGATAGGCTAAAACTAAAAAGGGGTTGTTTCAAGATCCTACCAACCATGATGATAGGATAGATCATAAGAGAGATGAAAAGAATCATCATTGAGATCATAGTCAAGACAAACCACCTTTCCAAGAAAAGAATAATGACAAGGGAAAAGGACTAACAAGGGATGATAAACATGAAAGAAGTCAAAACTAAGGAAGTAGAAGGGAAGTACCAGATCTTTTAGCTACAAAAATCAACATAGTCGATTATGACATCAACTAGTGTGATAAATGTTTCCTCCCTCATCCCCCTTGTAGCACAACTAGTGATGGTGATAAAAATGTAAATGGCTTTGAAATTACATATAACAAAGATGATATCTACATTATTGACTTTGATAAAATGAAAAGTTACACTTTTAAAGAGGAAGCTATGAATGCCTTAACTATCCCATATTTTGAGGATACCCTAACATATAAACATTTTAATTTCCAATTTAATGAACTAGGTGTGACGGTTGATTCTCCATCAATGGAGATGATGAGTGTTACCACTACTCAAGCATTCTATAGAGCATGTGAAAATTCAAGGGTCCCATTCCCATATTTTTTCTATGAAATAAACATGATGCATGAATATGAGTTACAATTTCATGACTTTGAGTTTCTAAGATCAATGATGAAATAAAATATGGAGACTCCCCTCCATAGGTTGAGGATCAATAGTTGATGATCTAAGAAAAAATTACCCAAGAAAAGGAGTATGATTTGAAAGGTACGGACCAAAATGATCCTCTAAAAGATAAAGACTTTTTTGCCCATAAAGTAGAGACTAAAGAAAAAGGGACCATAGGGAGTAAGGAGTATGAAGGTTCTTCCAAACCTGGTTCTACACCCTATAGTGTCAAACCAAGAAATACCTAGGCTAAGAATCAAACTCATTTTTTGTTTAGAATTCTTAGGAAAGATGAACCTAGGAATCCTCCCTTGAAAAGTGAAGTTAAGAATGCTAGTTCTCCTACTTTTGTTCCCTTTAATTTTAAAGGATACATCCCAAATGAAAATGTTACAAGCCTACTTGCTAACACTCCTTTGTCTAAATATAATATTAATGATGTGACACATGTATTAAGTCAACTAAAAGTCATAATACCCTTCTTATAATTGCTTATAATCTTAGACCATAGGAAAAGAGAGTTTGAGTATTTAGGATTCATAGAGAAAGTCACTGCTAATGAAATTGTTGAAGCTAAGCTTCCTCTTGCTCTCCCTGTGGAAGGTGAGAACACCTCAGGGTCTCTTCATCATCATTGAGAGGTATACTTGGGAATAAAATTGGTAAAGATTCATATTGATGTTGACCCATTCTATAACACCTTGCTAATTAATATACTAATTATAAATAGCTACATGTTTAACTCTGATGCATCTTGTAATATATTGCTATTGGCTATGATGAATGAACTTTACATAAGGATAACTACAGCATATAGATGATGCCTCACCATGGATTTTAGATAAGTATTTATTGTTGGCATGGTTAAAGGATTAGTGGTACAACTTGCATAATACCCTAGTTAATTTTTGAGTATGGATGTTTTTGTTGTAGATTGTCTACCAAAATGGGGTATGTTGCTATCCAAAAAATGGGTTTCTAGTATTAGAGGTAGTGTTTAGATAGATTTTTCCTATTCCACTATACCTTTTGATGGGAAAATGGTTCACCTAAACTAATATTCATAAATTATTCATGTCTTAGAAGATTATAAGTACTGATTGAGTGAAGTGTTATATGTGGATACAGACATTGGAGATTTTGTGGGAAGTATTGAGTACATAGAGCTACCTCTTGACTCTGGTGTCAATGTTGACAAATCCATATATACCATGCATTTTGATGGAGCATTTTCAAGTATTGGAAATGGGGTTGGGGTTATTTTTTATACCCTTGAGGGTTAGGTTTATAGATACTCTTTTCAATTAGCCTTTGAGTGTATGAACAATATTATGGAATATGAAGCACTCTTGATTGGCCTCTAGATCGCTCATGAATATGGATTCAAGAAGTTTATAGTTAAGGGTGATTTAGAAATGGTTATGAAATAGGCCCAAGTTATTTACACCACAAAGCAAAAGAGGTTAAAAAAGTATTATAATGTTATATGGGACTGCTTGAAATGGTTCGATGCCTTCAATATTAAGTACCATACCTAAGAAATTAATCACATGGTAGATATTCTAGTGAAGAGGGATGCAGAATTTAATGTTGAACATAGGAATAATTCTTGTGAGTATGAGGTTGAGATACTATTAAAACCCTCTATCCCAAATAACATTGACTATTAGTAAGTCTTTGATAATGATGACCAAATAAAGAGGTTTATGTGTTGTATATATGAGTTTGAGGGAAACATTATAGAGTGGGACTCTATGGTATAGGAATATGATGAAAAATAAACCTTATATGGAAAGGAAATAATCTTTATAAGGACTAATACTATCCCTACAAGATTAGTTAGTCTAGAAGCAACCTTTGATGGAGCTGATAGAGTCAAATCTAGAAACATTTATATGTCAAAGGATGTGACTGAGATTAATATTCAAAAAATAGAAAATTCAAATAATATTTGGCTTGGTACTCACTTGAGTAAAATGGAAAAATGATCATTCATCATTCTATTAAAAAAGTAACAAGATTGCCTAGCATGGTCATATTCAGAGTTGAAGGCTTATAGGGAAGATTTGTTCCAGCATGTTATTCTTTGTTCACCCTAATGCAAAACCATTTAACCAAAAATAAAAGCCCATCAAACCCATCTTAGTCACTAATATGTAAGAATAATTGAAAAAATTAAGAGATGGTGGGATCATTCAACCCATCAGATATTCATCAAGGGTGGCAAACCTAGTTCTTATTAGAAATAAAAATGGAGAACCTGGCTCTATGTTGATTTCTAAAACTTAAAAAAGGCTTCACTAAAGGACAATTATCCATTTCCTAACATGGATAACATGCTCCAATGTGTCACCAGATTTGAAATATTGTCAACTTTGGATGGCTTTTCTAGTTATAACGAGGGGTGGTAAATGAGTCTGAAAGGTCCAAGACTACTTTCACTAACCCATGGGGCACCTATGTGTATGTCCAAATGCCTTTTAGTTTGATGAATGTAGGAGACACTTTATAATCAACCAATTCATTTTTGTATACCAGGATGATGTTATAGTGTGCTCCAAGAGTATAAGTGACCACTTGGTGCATTTGGAACAAATGCTTATCAAATGTAGGGAGTTTGGGATTTCCCTTAATCCTATATAATGCCACTTTGGAGTAAAAAATGAAAATTTATTGGGACACATTGTGTCCCAAAAAGATGCCATGATAGACCTTGAAAGGGTGGAGGCCATTGACAAACTACCCATCCCATATAATAAGAAAGGTATTCAATCTTTCTTTGGATAGATTAATTTTCTTAGATAGTTTGTTTCTAACTTTGTAGAGATTACCTTACCTATCACTTCAATGTTGAAGAAGGATAAAACTATAAAGTGGGAGGAGAAGGCCACCTAGTCATTTCAAGATATCAAAGATGCATTAAAAATTTCCCTAATGCTTACTAGTCTAGATTATAGAAATGATTTTCAAATCTTTTCATTTGCCTTTACACACACTATTAGCATAGTGCTTATACAAAAGAATGATGAATGTCGTGAGAAGCCAATTGAATTTTTTAGTAAGACATTACAAGGATCTAAGATATACCATAATGGAAAAATAAGCCTTTGCCCTTTTAAAGGCTATCAAGTAGTTCAGATCTTACATTTTAAGTTTGAAGATTGTGGCTTATGTCCCTCACACTATGGTGAAGGACATATTAACTCAAATTGAATATACTAACAAAAGGTGATGTTGGTTCAAAAAAATTTAAGAATATGAATTGGAAATATAGATTACTAAGTCGATCAAAGGCATGGATCTAGCTAAGCTAATGATCAAAGTGAATTTATAGGCTATGGAAGTAAATAATATAGAAAGGGTGGTTGATAACCCTAAATCCAAGTACAAATAATATCCATGGTACAAATATATAGTATATTATCCAAATACTCTAAATTTTCCCTCCCATTTAGATAAAATTCAAAGGACACTAAATTTAGTATCCCAAAAGTATCTCCTATTATAAGATAACCTAGTATGGAGGAACTCAGATGGTGTTCTCTTGATATGTTTAGTGGAGAATGAGATCTCTTTAATGGTTATAGAGTTCCATACTATTGTGTGTGGTGATCACTTCACTCCTAAAGTCACTATACACATAATATTGAGGGTTAGGTATTGGTGGCCCACATTATTCAAATGTGCAGCTATGATGGTAAGAAGATGTGAAGAATTCTAATGGTTCTCTGGAAGAATGAATGCATATGGATCACTTCCCTTAAAATCGGTCCTATCAAGGTAAATTTCAAGAAATGGGGGATGGATTTCATGGGTGAAATATTATATGCCTCAAGTGATTATCACAAATGGATCCCAGTGGTTACTAACTACTTCATAAAATGGGTTGAAGCAATCCCCACTAGGAGATCAACCACCAAGTAGTTATTAATTTCTTATTAAATAATGTGATTTGTTGATTTAGTGTGTTATTCAAAATCATGTGTGATAATGTTATGTTATTTAGATCTAAACAACTAAGTACATTATGTGAAGAATATGGGATTGATTTAGCATATGCCTCCAATCATAATCTATAAGGAAATGGGCAAGCTGAGTCTAGTAATACGTACCTTTTGAAGATCATCAAAATAAATTTAGATGATAACAAGATAAAATGGGGTAAATAGTTGAAGTTCACTATCTAGGTAGATAGGATGACTCCAAAGAGATCTACTAGGAAAAGCCCTTTTGAGCTTGTTTATGGAAATCAAGCTATTTTCCCCCTAAATTTATAGTTTCCCACATACTAATTCATGAAATAAATGGTTGAGAATAAAAAATAAATGAAACATTATGAAGAAAGGATTGACCGAATCATCAAACTCGATGAGTCTCAAAGATAAGTTCATTAAAGGCATGTAAATTTTAAGGATCATCTCAAAAGGATCTTTGACAAGAAAGTCACCCAAAGATATTTTTAGATTAGTAATTTAGTTCTACTATGGGATATCATGCATGAGGATAGGGGAAATCATTGTAAATTTTATTCCCTATGGATGGGTCCCTACATTATTGATTATTAGATAGGGAATCATACATGCTATCTCAGATATATTGATGGAGAGATTTTAGAACTGTTAGTGAATGGTAGACAGCTCAAGCATTTCCTAGATTGAGACCATGAATACCTTTGTATATATGTATATGGTGTGTTATCTTTTTTTTCCTTATGGTCGCATTATGTTTTTTGTTTGTGTCTTTCTTTTTCCTTTCTTTTTGTTGTTTTTGGATACATTGTTATAACTTTGATTACCCATGGTATGTTTTTTATGTGTTTCTATGATGAAATCCTTTGACCCTATGGCCCAATAGATAGGTTACTAATCTAGTGTTATCTGCATACCCACTAGGGGTACCCATCCCCAACCAGGAGATTATGTTAGTGTCTAAAATTGCACTAGATCAATTGGGCCTCTATCACTAAAATTCTTGCATCCAAACTAAATGAGTGTCAATATTTAGTTGCTTACCCTAGTCCTTTAGAAGATCAAAATATATGTTCATAATTAATCATCTCCTTTGTCTTGCTTTTACTAGGTGGGAGTGTTCTTTCACTCATATCTAAACTCTTGAGGGGCATTTCTTGAAGATAGAAGATATCCTCAATAGTTCCAAAGGAAGTAGCCTTGTTTCACCTTTATCAGTTTTACCAAGTAGGATATGAGATTATCTTTGGGAATCAAGAGAATCTTGCACTCCTCCCCATATCAAAATAATGGTGCAAAGGTAAAAAAGTGGTTGAGAATCTAAACTCATATTATTAAGACACATGGAAGATTCTTGGTGGGTTCATGTTTTGGGATCCTTTTTAAAGAATGTCCCACTTAGTTTTTATGGGTAAGGTGTAGAAAGTTCTTAGGGGATAAGTGTTTGAGTAAATAAGTTGAAAATGATGCCACATGTCATTTTATTGGGATTTTAGAGTATCATTCCTCATTTGAATATTACCCCACTTACTCTTCGGTGGGCAAAGTTCAAAAGGTCTCCAAGGTGTGACTGTCTGAACATACAAGATAAGATTTAGGACATGTGGTATGCTTTTAGGGATTTTAAGTGTCGGTCACTTTCTAAATATTGTCTCACTTAGAAATTGAGAAAGGTTCAAAAGGTCCTTAAAGGTCTAGATGCCTAAGGTAATGACACGTATCATCCATACACTCCATTGATGGCTCAAGATATCTTGCACCATTACATCAAAAAGAGATGGTAAATAGAAAGGGTAAAAAAAAGTCATCGAAGACCTAAGAAAGCACTAAAAGGTAAATATTGCTTGAGTGGGTCCACATATTATAAAGGAGAAATTTCAGCACACTTCCCTCCATTTTTCAAAAAGTTACTCAAGTAATTAATGTGGTAGTTGGCAATTAGTCATTTCATTTTGAGGCATTAATGGTAACCCTAATCTCAAAATATGAGGGGTTATAACTAAAAAATTATTTTCTTTTGAATTAACCCTTTGCATTTAGATCTAATATGTGTTATTTTACGTGATTTGTGTGCCAAAACAAGGTGCATCATGAAAATAGTGATCATAGTGAATTCCTTGAGCATTTTCTAACTCCATATGCATGTAGATCTCATAATTACTAGTAAGTGTTCCTTGAATCTCTGGTGTTATGTTCTTAAATGGAGTTAGAGGATATTTTTAGGGTTGTTAGTGTGAATAATTTGTTATATGATATTGCACTTAGTGAGTTAAGGAAAAATGGCCACACCTTATACATCAGTAAAGAGCAATATTATCTCTATTCTTAATAGAATTAGAGACATAGATGTTCAAGGGTTAGATTTTGTAGCCCTATTAAATGTTTTATAGTGACATAATCCTCTCCCAATTATCTCTAACCTTAGCATGAGCTAAATGGTCCCTATGGTAGCATTCCCTTTAGCTACCCCGTATCCTAAGATAGTTATTACTTATGCCAATGTTTATCACCTAGACACAAGGAGTGTCTTGGATGGAAGTTAATTAGTTTTATGCTCATTCATCCCTAATGCCCTCAACACTTTGCTTAGAATTCCTCCTTAACCTAAGAGTATCACACTTAATTTAGAGGAATTCTAATAGTATGTAATAGAAAAGGACAAGGTGGTATGGAACATTGTGAACTCTTATTGGCTAGCTAAGAAGAGGCCAAAAGTCTCTTGAATGTTAAAAAATCTAAAGCTAATAGATTTTAGTGAATTTCCTCAATACATGATTGCCATGGTGGCCTAAATATATAGTGTTCTCACTATAGAAACATTTGAACCATGGATGTTCTTGATCCTAATCTATGTGTTGGAAGGAAAGAAGAAATTAGACTGGGAAACTATCCTACGCAATAATTGACATAATCAATGATGCAACTTCACAGTGCAATTTTTTTGAAAGAAGCATTCATAGGTACCTTCTACATGTTTTCCTATTTTATGTATAGATTAGTACACAATAGGACTTTCCCAGGGCTCATAAGGAACCCTTCTAGAATGAGGATATATGAAGTATACCTAGAAATCAATTTAGAGGGACTCAAAAATAACTTATATACAGTGTATAACTATTTCTTCAATGCTACGATGAGTGATTTATTCCCTTTAAGAAGTCTTAATAGAATGTCCAAGGTATCCTTGGAGGTAATTGATAGATTTATCACCTCATACATTCAATTTAGAACATTCACATACATCATGGTGAGTGCTTACTTGGGGGGATCTCATAAGTTGCTAAGGTACATGGATGACAAAGTTGTAGTAATAGAATTGAGTAGGAAAATGGTGCATCCACATGAGATGATTACTGCTAACAAGATCAATAACCCTTTTAAGTTTCTAGTATAGATAGGGTAGTACACATGTCTTTATCTTACCAAAGTAAATGGATTGGAGTAAGAAATGGGATACTATAGGATTGAAAAAATGATATCCAAACTTAATTATGAAACAAGATGGTTAATAAATACTACAACAAGTGTAATCTTGCACCAAGCACACTATGTGGACATCTAGTTTTATTGTACCACTAAATATGTTAATAAATTATATTGTGATCTAAGAATTTGACTCAAGAGAGGATGGTTAGTATGGTGTTAGTTTCAAAATGAAAACAAAATGAAAGAAACACACTAACTATCATAACATCTCTAGGCCTAGACACTAAGGAAAACTTAGTTAACAAACATGAATAAAACACACAACTAAAATTCAAAAGAAACCCTCTTTTACCTTCTTTGGATGCTCCAAAATGCTTGTTGTAGTGGCTTGCTCAGTTTGTGCTCATGAATTCCTTTGCAATGAAAGCTTGGCTACCTCCATCTCTCCTTGGCACCTTTGGATTATGGCTTGGCTTGGCCTGGAATCAATTTGGCATGGTAACACTAGTTTCATGAAGCTTTTAGAACCAATCCTACATTATAACTCTGTATAATCATGTATTAGAAATGATGTTCATGGCCTCTCTATTTATAGATTTTTTAGAATGTCTAGAATCAACCTGAACCATCCATCCTAAGATGAGGATGTGTGGTTGAAGATTAATCCAATTTTTAGAATTAAGTTTTTAATTATCCTCATCATGACATTAGAATAAGAAAAAATTAAGAGGCATGGAGAGAATCATGGAAGGCATTGATGAGGCATGGAGGGCATGAATCTTGATATTTGTGGCAATTATAACCTAGGGATGTCTTCCAAAGAAATGAGGTCATCTGATGATGTAGATATTCCATATTCATTTCCAAAACAAAATTTTCAACAAGTTTTCATGGAATTATTAATTAGGCTTTTATTTGGGTTAATTAGCTCATAAGCATGTTTAAGCACTTTATGTACAAATTACTCAAATTGATTAGAATGCCTTGTTATTGATCCAAAATTAAATTGGATTAGAATTGGAAGGTAATATCAGATGAATTAGATGTGTTATTCCATTTAGGATGTTGTTAATAGTAAATAACGAAGGCACATAACTTGTGTAATAGATTTGATAGTAAAGATCAATCTAGATCACCTAAGTGCGAAATTGGCATTTTGACTTGAAATGATCTAATCAAAGTTAGCTAGCCCATAAATTGCATTGCCCCATTTAGGGATAGCCTAGCCAAAATCGGCACTAGAATATATCAATTTCAACTCACTTAGCATGTTTTAGTATTTTTAGGCTAAATTATGCATTTTAAGTAGAAATTAGCCAAAATCTTGATTGGAGGTTATTGGTGGCCAAATTTAGGTGACTATAGTTCTCCCCTAGTTAGGAAGGCATTACAAGTTATAAGCACAATAACATCTTCTAAAATAATGAAAAGGTCATGTATTCCTATAACTATAATGATGATAAATTAACTGTATGATGCCCCCTCGAGGGAATGGTAGGCATAAGTAAGTTATAAAATGGTCCCTCAAAAAGAAAGAAGGAAAATGAAGGGACCAAAGAAAGAAAATATGATGGGGTGAAAACATAATGATATTGAAAAAGTAGTCAAAATCATTGAGAATGCAAGTGAGATGGTGTACAATAGTCTTCCCAAAGGTAGTTATAAGCATTATATCCTGATAGTGGCAACATGGTATGATAACACAATGAT
Organism: Torreya grandis; assembly: GCA_037957365.1. Lineage (NCBI taxonomy): Eukaryota > Viridiplantae > Streptophyta > Pinopsida > Cupressales > Taxaceae > Torreya > Torreya grandis. The sequence goes on along the minus strand of JARHVA010003073.1, from coordinate 121,276 downwards.
TTTCCCAAAGGTGGTTATAATAATTGAGAAGATGGATCTACCCTAGTTAGGATAGATAAACAAGATAACAATGTGCCCCTGTATGGGTAGAAAAATTAAAGTGGTAACAACACAATGATTTGCCCAAAGATGGTTATAATCATTGAGAAATGTAGGTGGGATGGTGTGCAATGATTTGCCCATAGGTGGTTATAATCATTAGACTATGATTATGGAAAACATGATAAACATGGCCAAGGATGATCATAACTTAACACAAAGAGTAATGATGAATTATAACATCCTACTAGTAGGGAGATGCTCATTTAAACTAATAAAGGTTGAAATTATTTCATGGTTAATTACTATTTTTGGGATATGATTGGGATTAAATTAGGATGTTAGTGTTGAAGAGATGCCACCATTGATGAATAGACTTCTTGAAGCTGAGGTTTATTGTAATACATGTCAATAAGCATCATGGTATACCATCATGAGGACTTGGTCAAAATATGCATAAATATTGACTCCCATAATTTAATACTCAATAGAAAACAATGTACCAATGATAGAAACCATGATGACAATGTAAACATATGAATATGGATAGATTCGAGTATAAGTGTGGGCACGATATCACCCAATAAACACACATAAATTGAATCAAGGCATCAGTGTTGAAAGAAAATAAATAGGCACACAAACAAAACAATAAACACTCAAAATAAACTATACAAATAGTGCCCCTAGAAAATACATGACAACTTTAACAAATGAACAAAATAAGGGAAATAAAAGAAAAGAAATGGGATGGCTGAGTTATCTCCATATGCACTAGGCAAGTGGATGTTACCTAAATAGTTCCATAGATGTAATATCCAATAAAAAACTTCAATGCAAATGTAGTTCTCCTAAGAAATAGGAAGAAAATGATAACTGGTGAAAACAAATAGAATAGATGTGATAGAATAAGAGGAATGCTCTTGAAAAACAACAAGTGCATGATATAAAAGGCCAAAAAGGATGTAGAAACTAAGTGACAAGTGATTTGCTTGTAACTTAGTAAGGTTTCCCAAAATCCTTAAGGCAAAGAAGTGGTCATTATTTTTGTTCTTTTATAATGATTTTTCAAATGCTTTTAGAAATTTTTGAAGTATCTCAACTAAATCAAGAATGATGAGACACTAAATGGTTCAAGCTCACAAAATAGTGAGAACATGGCTTAATTTTCTCATAAAATGGTGAGAGTGTGGCTTAGGTTACTCATAAAATGGTGAGAGAATAGCTTAGGTTTCTCACAAAATGGTGAGAGTGTGGCTTAGGGTTGTTGATTTAACCTCAACAAGTATCAGCTGCTACCTACATATTCCCAAAGTAGGACCTCAAGTCACTATAGTTCTACCCTCACAGTGGAGAAATTTGACTAGTGTAGTAGTCAATTCAAATAAAATAGGCACAGTTGATAAAAAAGCATAGTACGACATAACAAGTGGTAAGTTGGTATGTCAAGGCTTAATTTTTCCCCTAGTTTGCCCATAGGTAGTTATAAATAAGACATAATGGCATAGATCAATGGTACTAATTTACCCAAAGGTAGTTATAATTAGTAGCAAGATCAGTGGTAAGAAAGGAATAACAAATGAAGGATGCAACTGCCAAAACTTTTATTACACTATTCCAAAATATGATCTCTATTTGAAGTGCTTAAACCAACTAATGAAACTGATCAGATAGCTTGATGCTAAAAATGTGTAATGAATGGAAAAAACTAAGATTAAATGGGTTAGGATTTAAAATGCATTGGGTCAATAGTTCGAAATAATAAAGTGGATACGGCTAAGAGGATGGATAAGGATGATATTTGTACAAAGAAGAATAGTGATAAAATGACACAACTCAAATGGTCATATAGACAATACACCTTAGTTCTCAAGAATAGTATCTCTTGAGATGAATAATATTAAATAACTTAGGAAGTTCATCTTTGTCTGGTGATGAAAGGCCCTATCTAGTTTGGTTTGAATTTTCCTTTATACTTCTCAATCATGGTATTCTTTCAGTTTTCTTTAAGAATAATATCACCAAGTTTAAATGTTTTATACTTAACATACTAATTATAGTGGCCTTTGAGTTAATTCTAATATGCTTGAAGATTGTTAAGCATGGTTGTGTGTTACTCATTGAGTAGGTCTAGCTATTGTAGTTGAGCTACTCGATAGTCATGATCATCCAAGATATGATTGAAAGAGATGTGTAGTAAAGGCAATTAGACCTCAATGGGAAGGATGGAATTAGTACCATAAAAAAGTGAGTATGGAGTGGCTGTTATGGGGGTATGATGATTGGTATGATATGCCCAAAGGGTAGAGAATATTTGCAAGTGCCAATCATGATCGACATCATTGATAATCTTTTTTAGAATAATGACAATGGTTTTGTTGGATGACTCAGCTTCGCCATTACCTTGAGGGTAATATACTATATAAAAATGTTGTGTGATGTTATATTCAGTACATAACTAATCTACATCCTTGTTCTTGAATGATCCTCCATTATTAGATATAATGTCAAAGGGGATACCATAGCAGTAAATGAGAAGGTTGAAGATGAATTTGGAAATTTGCTTTTTGTCATGTAAGTGAGGGGTATAGCTTCAACCCACTTAGTGAAATAGTTGGAAATTTGCTTTTTTTGATATGTTTATGGTCATCAGATGAAGTGGGGTTGATATTCCTAATGAGTTCAAGCCCCCATGTAGAAAATGGCCATGGTGTCAACATCAGTTTCAGAGTTTTTTTTGGGGCATGAATTAGATTAGCATGACATTGACATTTATCACACTTCTTTACATATATAGTGGCAAATGCATCCATCATGGGCCAATAATAACTAGTACACAAGAGATTTTTGGATAGGACTGCCCTGCTAGAATGAGATCCACATAATCCTTCATGAACTTCTCTTAACACTAGTATAGACTCTGCTAAAGTTAAAAAATGAAGTAGAGTTACATCAAAACTAAGATGGTAAAAAGTGGATCCAAGTAGAGTATAATGAGTGGAATGATTAATGAAGGATTTGGTTTGTTTTTGAGATAGGTTAGGTGGTATAACTTGGTCATGAAGGTAGTTTTAGAGTTTTGAATACTAGATAGAACTAGGACCAATAATATCACAAATCATTACAATGGTTGAAGGTTCATGATTTGGTGCTAACAAATTCTTGATGAGGAACCAATAATCTCTATCTTTATCTATTTATCAAATCAAAGAGATAATAGTATCCATGGCATTTTTAGTTCTATTACTAGCCCTTGGTATGTGCTCAAACTAAATGGTTGCAAGTTATTGCTTAAGAGTGTCAACCATGGCTTTATATGGAACCAACTTGTCATCTTTGGTCTAAAAATGATTTGTGACCTGATTGATGATTAACTAAAAATCACCATAAACTTGGAGATGAGATATATTCCAATGCACTACTTGTTGAAGTCCTATAATAAGTGCTTCATACTTGACCATGTTGTTTGTACAAGGAAAGTTGATTTTAAATGATTTAATAATTAGATCCCCCTATGGTGTAATAAATAATTGGCCTACCCCTAATCCATGTGCATTAAATGAACCATCAAAATATATATTCTATGGATTCTCCTCAAGGGGTGTGTTAATGATGGTCATTATAGATTTAATAAGAAATTGAAATGTGAGTCTCTGTATCTATGAAAGGTGCTTCGACAAGTTGATCTACAAGAACTTATCCCTTGATTACCTTCTAATTGACATACTCTATGTCAAACTCACTAAGAAGTATGATCCATTTAGTCATTCTACCTTGAAAAGCTATTTTAGATAGCAAATATTTGAGTAGATCTACTTTTGAAATGACCATGGTCTTATTATTCAACATGTAATGGCACAATTTTTGGGCTACAAAGACCATGGCTAGACAAGCTTTTTCAATAGGTACATAGTTATCTTTATATGTAACCAAGGTATAACTTAGGTATTATACATCATGCTCCTTTCTATTATCACCATGTTGAGCTAAGAGTGCCCCTAGAGCATGGTCTATAGCTGATAGGTATAATAAGAACAACTTACCTAACATAGGAGGTAATAAAATAGGTAGATTAACAAGATAATCTTTGAGTTATTAAAAAGTTGTTTGGTAGTGATCATCCTAGTGAAATGTAACTCCCTTATTTAGAAGGTGTTTAAATGGATGACACTTGTTTTATAATTGAGAGATGAAGCATCATATTTATTGGATCTTACCCTGTAAACTATAGAGTTGTTTTAAATTGGTTAGTGGTAGCATCTTAGTTACAGCATGGACTTTAGCTGGATCGACTTTAATACCTCTATGAGACATGATGAAGCCAAGTAATTTTCTTGAAGTTACTCTAAACACACATTTCTTTAGATTGAGTCTAACTTTGTACTCTTGTAATCTTTCAAATATCTTATACAGCACTACTAGATGGTCATCCTTAGTTTTGGATTTTCCTAATATGTCATTAGCATAGTCTTCAACAATATCATGCATCATATCATGAAAAATGATAGTCATGGCTCTTTGATATGTAGCTTTAGCATTATTAAAGCCAAATAGCATTACCTGATAACAAAATGTTCCCCATGGAGTGGTGAACACTATTTTATGTTGGTCTTCTAGTGCTATTTTGATCTGGTTGTATCCTAAAAATCCATCTATGAGTGAAATTATTTCATAACCTATCATGGATTCAATGATCATGTCGATATTAGGCAATGAAAAATCATCTTTAGGATAAGATTTTTTGATGTCTCAAAAATCAATACAACTTCTAATCCCTCTAGGCTTTTTACTAATAGGTACCACATTAGAGATCCATTTTGAGTAGTCAATGGATTGGATACATCCTGCTTCAAAGATTTTTTCCAACTCTTTCTTTACCAAAACAACAATGTGATGATGCATCCTAAATAGCTTTTGTTTTACTATTTTAGCATCATGATTAACTATAAGGTAGTGCATAACTAAGGTGGGGTCTGAACCTGGCATGTCATAATATGCCCATGCAAAGATATTTATAAATTCTCTCAATAAAGCTATAAAGATGTCATGTTCCTCCTTAGTGAGGGACACACCTAATTTTATACATTTCAGGTCTGATGGAGTACAAATATTTAACTCTATTGTATCTTTGACTAGAAGGGTCAAACCATCTTCTAGGATAGTAGGAAATGACCTGAACTATTGGATTATGTTAGGGTCCTCTATTAGGACTTGCTCTTCAACTTATCCTAAGAATGATGAATCTGTGTCTCCTAATGGGAAATCTAGCCATGTGACAAAAATAGTTGAAAATTATTGAAGGATTTGATCAAATACTTTTTGTTGCTCAAACCTGAACTCAAATCCATAGGAAATTTCATCATTGGTGGTTTCCTAGTCTAAGTTTAAAGAAGAATGAACACCCTCATGTAATGGCACTTGACACAGGTTTTCACCACTATACGAGCCTTTATCTTTACTTTCTCCCTGGTCAGAAGGAGCCTCAATTAGGTTTTCACTTTGGGATCTCAATGCTTTACTTAATTTTTTTTGGCTAAGTTTGTTCACTCACTCCCAGAATATGCTATAGGATCCAATATAAATGAGAATCTTGACTTGTGATCTCCCAATAGAACATTATTTCTAAGGCCTAAGAAGTCATAGAATGCCTCATCATTCTAGAACTCATAAATTGATAGACAAGATTCTTGTTGGTCCCAATTTATTAGTTGGGGATAATATAATGGAAATGGGTTATGATGAATGACTAGGGTAAGGGTATAAATGGCATTATTATCAAATAGGTTGATTTCAGCTAGGTCATCAAAGGTGCGGCTATGATCAGACTCTACTTCAATATCAGCATCATCATCACTAGTCACTAGTGATGGAGTTTGAATAAGATATGTGGGGTCACCCCCAGATGGTTTAAATCCAAGTCCATAAGGTCTTTCATATGTAGTCATAGAAATTGGCTCAATGGTTCCTTGTTAATTTAGTCTGAGGCCTCTTCCTTCATAATTATGATGCTCCATGATCCTATTGGGAATAGGATACTTTTCATTTTTATAAAAATTAGCTTGGTCATCATTGTATAACCATGATTCATCCCCTTCAAGAGGGTTGGGTTCTAGGCTAGATGTTGGTATAAATGTAATAGGTCCCTTCTCTTTATTATTTTATTGCCAATGCATATGTGGAATGGATTTAGGTCACCCAAAGGTTTTCAAAATTTGAGGAAGACTACCAATATGAAATGTATCATGGGTCACATACTCTCTTAGTCCATTATCTAAAATGGTGAAATGATTAGAAGCTTCAGGAGGTACCATGTTGGAAAGTGAATCCAAGGTATTAGGATCTATGCAATTATCTAGTGAAGGATCAATAAGTATAGCCTATCCTTTGTCCTACTTGGAATTTGGATTCATGCCATACTAATAATTATAGCTTTGAAATTGAGACTCAAGATGTTTGTAGTGTTTATATGGGTGTAAATCTCCTAGAATATTCACTTTAATCTCTAAGTGGGAAAACTTGATACATTGGTACAACATTGATGGGACTACATGAACCTCATGTAACCAAGGCTAGCCTAGAAACATTTTGTATGATAACTCAAGATCAAGTACATGGTAAAGTGTATCATGGATCAAAGGCCCAATGATAACTATAAAACTAATGGTGTCTTTTGATTCTCTTTCTTGATTATTATAGGCTTTGATGGTTATTGTTTCTAGCTAAAGATCTGCCATTGTGTACTCCATAAGCTTGATGAGCTTTAGAGACACTATGTTGAGGCCTGATCCATTGTCTATAAGGACACATTTCACTTTATACTACTTTATATAAAATTTTATGTACAATGGGTTATTATGGAGCAGGCTAAGGGAAGACATATCGCTTTAGTTGAATGTGACTTGTTAGGTTGGATCTAAGTGTGTAACCAAAGCTTGAAACTTATCAGGGGATATGTCACTAGCAACAGTGGATTGGGTCAAAAACTCATTCAAGATGTTCTTATGGATTATTGATATTCACAACAAATCTAAAATAGAAATTTGTGTTGGTGTCTTTTATGATTGTTCCACAATATCAAACTTTTTTTCTTGGTTAGGAGTGAATGGTATTATGAGGTTGAATGGTTGGTTGGATGATAGGAAAAGTGGAAGATGGTTGTGGGCTTGGGATATTAATCTTTGACCTTTGAGTTTTGATTTCACAATCAAGATTAAATATTGTACCATTATTACTAGCAAATGTTGGGAATGGTGTGGGACTAGACAAGATAGGTCTCAATTACTTGTGCACTCGTATATAGTCATGTGGTAAGGATAAGTTGTTGATATAAGGTTCAAAATGTGTAGTCCTAGTTTACTAGTTTGCCTATATGTAGTCCTAGATCAAAGAAATATTATCCATGTAATTTGGCTAAATGTTATTGTTTAGCAATGGTCTATGATTAATGGAGGAGGTATTAATTCTACCCCTTACAATATGACCTACAACCCTATTGTAGTTATGTGCAAATGCATGGTAGATTTGTTGGTTTCTACCATTTTGACCTTATTTTTTTCCATTGTTCTATCATTGTTGGTTCTGCTATTGATTTTGTTGATTCTTATAGTTTGGCCTCTTATTTTGATACTATTGATTTTATTATTGCATTGGTTGTTGTTGTTGTTATTTCTACTGATTATTTTACTACTATTGATGTTTATGTCAGGATAAAGGGTTTTGATGAATCCCAAGGGTTTTATTGGAAGTAGAAGCACCATTATCCAATGTTATCTCCCCATTCTCCAACATATTCTCAATTAAATTATTGATTTGGACACATCTTCATAGATTATGTGCACTGACCTGATGATAGTCACATAATTCATTTTCACGATACTAATTAAGATAAGGAATACCTTGTGGATAATGCTTTGGTATAGGCCAAATAATCTTATTAATGGTAGCAATCTTGTGAAATACAAGATCAATAGGTTCTACGTCAATAAAGACACGATGTGTAGGCACTATTCTCCTAAGAGGAGGGGTTTGTAATGGTAAAGGTTGTTGTATTTGTTGTGCAGGTCTTAGTTGTTGTGATTGTGGTATTGGTTGGAGAGGTTTCTAGGTAGGAGTAAGTTGAAAAGGTGGTGCAGATGATGTTTATACCATTTTACCATGATGTGATTCAATTAATCCATTTCCCACAACATTCCTATTACAGTTGAATTGCTTCAATCTTTCTTAGTTATTAGCCTATACTAGTTGTAATGCTTGCACTTGAATGGGATGCTTTTTTTGGCCATTTCCTTGAGTGGTACCTTTATTTTGATTAGTTTAATTAATCTTGATGACCATTTATTGATGAATGCTCACTCAATCAACAAGCCTTTTTCAATGATTTCCTTGAAAGTATGTACACATTGTAACTTAAGATGATATGTTATCTCACTATGCAAATTTTTGGTAAACACAGTAGCTAATTGTTTATCTAGTAAATTATGGGTGAAATGGCTTTCAAGGTATCTCCATCACTATAGATAACTTGAAAAACTCTCATCAACTTTTTGTTTTTCCTGTGTTAAGTCCATTAATGAAATCTCATGCTCAAGATTATAGGAAAAGTGTTGCATAAACTTATCAAAAAGATAATCAAAATCTCTTACTAAATTTTTGGATAACTTTAAAAACCACTTCAAGGCTTATTTATCTAAGCTCCTTGGAAACAACAACAAAAGTTATATGTCATTATATGCCACAAGTTGGCATGCAACAAATAATTTAGTTAAATGGGTTTTAGGGTCACCTTTCCCTTTATATTTGTTGAATTTCGATGGTTCATATCCTAGAGGAAATGGTATCTAAAAATAATCCATGTTGAATGAATATGAACACACATCATCTAATTTGAAATTTTTAGTATATTTTCCAACCTAAATGGTAGCAATTGCATCCTTCATTTGTTGCAATTCTTGGGATGAGAAACTAGAAGGAACATTGGTTTGAGGGAGAATATTGGTTTGGGTAGATGGTTGGGAGGTCACATGTGGGACACTTTGACCAAGGTATGATGGAGATACATTTTGGGGTATATTTGTTTGGTTGGGGAATGGACTAAGAATATGCATATGTGGATTAGGATGTACTTGAAATTACACATTTGGTTGTGTGATATTCTGGTTTAGGTTGGTGATAAAGGTTTAACTTATAAGATTTTATGGTTGGGTTGGAGGGATATAAATATACTATGCCTATTACAGTTGAAAAGGGACATGATGTCGACTAATCAAACCTTGTTGTTGAGTGGAAACTTGTGGACCAAGACCTTGTTTCTAAGTTTGTCGCATATTTTGAACCAATGGTTGTCTAGTAGGTAATTAAGAAACATGGGGACCTCTTTGTTACATGAATCCCTATGGGGAAGTGAAAATAGGTTGTAGATTTAGCATCTATCATTGACCAATATTTTCATGTTGTTGACTATTCATTGTTTGGTTTTGGCTTGGCATATTAGTCTATGACTAAAGAGGTATGTTTGTCATTACCTACCAAGGTGGAATATTAGTTGCCCCTAATTGAGATGGAAATGTATTTGTATTCTATTACATTGATATGCTATATTGTGCCTACTATTGTGGAATACTACTCATTACTTGTTGAGGAGGAGTAAGATTCATCACATTCTATCATTGAGGCATGACATTGGCCATTGTTTGATTACCTAAGCCCATAATTTATACACTTGAGTAAGTAGCTAGTTGAGGTTGGGGTGTAAAAACTCATATTTGTTGGTATGATGATCTACTTATGGGATTAACTATAGGCACATATTGTTGGATAGTTTTTTGTGCATTAGTACCAATTTGATTTGGATTAGATGTTATTTTCTCATTGTCCACTATGTTTGGCTCACTATTTTGTGTATAGGCTAAAGACACTTCTATAATAATGAGCATGTGGATCAAGTTATCTATCAAAGTAGTTTGTATAAATAGGTCAGAACTCAGATTATCTTATCTGTTAACTCTATTAACACTCTTATTGAAGGAACTAGGTCAATAAGAGGCTTACTCACCATGTTCATCTGATTGAAATCATGTGCTAGATTCAAGTAGGTTTGATATGCTATCTGCATTTGGTTAAAGTGATCTTCTATGATATTTTTTCCTTGATTAAATATATTAGGCTCTTGATACATTATTTGGACTAGAGCCATAGGATTTCTAGAAGAAGCCTATTGATCATAAATGATATTGTGGGGCACTCTTACTAGGCTTGATAAATTCTCATGGGAGAATTCTATTGGAAACTTGGCCCCTACCTCTATGGCTATAAATAAAATCTCATCTTTGTTCTCTAAAAAATGTCGCTCAAACAAAAATGAATCATATGTGGAAGCTATATTAGTAGAATGTGACTATTAAAGAATTAGCTAATCCACTGTGGGTATTGTAGTTAGGTATTATGTGGTTTGTTCTTGGTCTTATTATGAATAATTTCATGTGTTAACCAAATAGTTAGCCAAGGGATCTTGGTTTTGTGCCCCTATCTGAGCATTATAAGAGGGGTAAGAATCCATTTCATAAGCAATATTATCCACATAGGGGTCTTACACCATTTCTTTATTTTCCACCACATTACTAATCCCTAGATTGTACATGATTCCAATATGAGTGTAGGAATACATGTTAGGATCCATAGTCAATGCTTTGTGATAAAATGTCAAAGAGTTCTACAAACTCTAAAAAAAGACAAAATCTAAAACAGATGATGTTCCAACTTGGTCTAGATTCGTCAAAAGGATCAAAAGGTTTATACAAATATTTGTGATGAAATAAGTTAGCATGAAGTATCTAACATTTCACTATTCACAAAAAGATAAGCAATTAAAAGTACAAAAAATCAAAATGCCAAACTTTAAGGTTAAAGTGTTTGAAATCCATCTAATCTAGGAATTTTAAAAGTTGTTAGGTCTTTTGGCCAAATGAGGCATCAAAATCTAGGCTCAAATAAGGCATGCACTAGGACTCTTGGCCAAACAGTGTCAAAATCTAAACTTTAAAATAGATGAAAGTTTTAATTTAATAGATTTGAAACACTTCTAATAAACACTAGGCATTTGATTCTTATACATGAACTTGATCAACTAGGTATAAGGTATGAAACAAAAGGAACTTTAGAGATAGTTTAGTTTGTCATAAATAATGGTATAAAACTTGGTTTTTTTGATAAATAATCTAAATAAAAGTGAATAGTATAACTGTGCTAGACAAAAGTTCACAAAAGTACACTCAGATTGGTCTGAAAATGGAAGAAGAAATTTGAATTCTATACAAGAGGGTCTATGAAATAATATTTGAAATTTTTTGGGTAGCATAATGATACTACACTACTAAAAGGTGTGACAAAAAAGATTGTTTCAACAACTCTCTAAGGCAAAGATAATTTACCATAATTTTGACAGCATAACACTACTTTTCTTGACTCAAAATGTTGTGGTATATAGACTCAAAGTGCAAGTGTTTAGCACAAAATAGCTTAATTCTATCAATTAATGATAATGATTATGATTCTTAAATGGCCTTCAACCCAAATTATAAATTAAACCTAAGTTACCTCAAGTTTAGTGTAAATGGTGAACCCACTTAACACATCAACCTTATGAACTTATAAAGGTGCAATTCTAAATTTCTATTATAAGTGAAGGACTTAAAACAAATTTTATAAAGGTCTAAACTCAATTGGGCAATATAACTATGCCAAAGTGGATGATATGACTCCCAAGCTTTTGATGTTTTCACATGGGCGGCATAATACCTCTTTGTTCAAAGGAAAATTATGATTATGTGTTTGGTTTGAATGATTTATTTACACCAAGTTTTGACTTAAAACAAGACTTTAATCTAGGACAAGACTAACTAATTAATCACTCTTTAGATCCTAAAATGACAAGGTTGTTTGGTATTGTTAAAATCCATCAATACACATCATTTGAGAGGATTTTATGTTTTCATCCAAAATTAAATGTGCATTATGTAATAGGGATTTTACACCCCCCCCCCACCCTTCTCTCAAATGATATAACTATGACATAGACCTTTAGGTGCAGCTTTCACCAATAATACTTCCATGGCAAGTGGTGATTTGTATAAGATCTAATAAGTTTTATAACATTCTAGGGGAATAAATTTCATAATAACTTTCATGCCAAATAATACGAAAAAAAATAATCAATTTTGGGTTTGTATCACTTGTCTTGTTGCAAAAAGGTCTAGTCCTTTTTTCAACCACTACATTCTATTGTCCACTCAGTGTAGTATGATGTCCAAAGTGCCACTACATCCTATGTGTAACTCCAATTAGGAGCCAAATTAAGTCAATGTTTGGAGGTGAAACCTTGGGTCAAATATTCCCTAAATAATTCATGGGAGGTGATGAAGTCCCCCTTGCAAGCCAAGTTTGCATAAAAATAAAGAAAGCATAAAACTAGAAAGACTTTAGGGACATTTTCAAGGTCACCCAAACTTTGATGAGTTTTTGTGGAGTGCTTTAGATGAATTTATTTATAAGCCTTGGAATAGGCTACTTGCAATAGGAATGGTGCTTTTGATTCCAGTGGTTCCTTAAAGGGGACAAATGGAAGAACATACATGCAACACCCCTCTTTTTTCCAAAAAAATATTTAACTTAAATAACTAAGTAAATATAAAAACTTGGAAAGGTGAGTTCATTTTTAAGCCCAAATGGAAAATGAGGTGGTGTTCATTTGAACCCTTGGTCTTAGTTGTAACTTTGAAAACTAATGCTAAAAACTCACTTAACCACCTAAATATTACTTTAAGCACCCAAAATAATTTTTTTGATTCATTTTAAACATGAAAAAGGTGATCTAAAAATGTTTTTAGCAAATGTTAAGCTTGGTCCTGCAACAAAAATGTTAGCATGTATTTTATCCTTGAAGCTCTTTTGGGTTTGGAATAATGAACTTTAAAAAAAGAGCTCTCAAATCTATGTTTTAAGAAAACATAGTGATCGATGTCAATTATATAACTGATGACAATTACACTTGCTAACCAATGACAATTATCTAACCAACATCAGTTATACCAATGTGACCAATGATAGCTATCCAGCCAATGTTAGTTTTACTAATCAACTTTGATTATTATGTAAACCCATATCAAACAAAAAATGGCAAAACAAAGTTAGAAAATCAATTTTTAAGAGTTTTAATGATCCAAATGAAGATTTTAAAAATAAAAAATAATTTTATTCATGTGTGGGATGTGTCTAGTCCCACTGGGAGTGCCATATGTGATCTAAGAATTTGACTCAATAGAGGATGTTTAGTATGGTGTTAGTTTCAAAATGAAAACAAAATTAAAGAAACACACTAACTAGCATAACATCTCTAGGCCTAGACACTCATGAGAGTTTAGTTAACAAACATTAATAAAACACACAACTAAAATGAAAAATAAACCCTCTTTTACCTTCTTTGGATGCTTTAAAATGCTTTTTGTAGTGGCTTGCTTGGTTTCTACTCATGAAGTCCTTGATAATAGAAGTTTGGCTACCTCCATCTCTCCTTGGCACCTTTAGCTTGTGGCATGGCTTAGAATCAATTTGGCATGGTAACACTAGTTTCATGAATCTTTGAGAAACAATCCTACATTATAACTTTGCATAATCATGTCTTTGAAATGATGTTCATGGCCTCTTTATCTATAGATTTTTTAGAATGTCTAGAATCAACCTAAACCATCCATCCTAAGATGAAGATGTGTGTTTGAGGATTAATCCAATTTTTGGAATTAAGTATTTAATTATTCTCATCATGACATTAGAAGAAGGGGAAATTAAGAAGCATGGAGAGTATCATAGAAGGCATTAATGAGGCATGGAGGGCATAAATCCTAATATTTGTGGCATTTATAGCCTAGGGATGTCTTCCCAAGAAATGAGGTCACCTGATGATGTAGATATTCCATATTCATTTCCAAACAAATTTTTCAACAAGTTTCCATGGAATTATTGATTAATCTTTGATTTGGGTTAATTAGCTGTTAAGCATGTTTAAGCACTTTGTGCACAAATTACTCAAATTGATTAGAATGCCTTGTTAGTGGTCCAAAATTTGACTAGATTGGAATTGGAAGGTAATTTTAGATGTATTGGATGTTTTATTCCATTTAGGATGTTTTCAATAGCAAATAATGAAGGCACATGTCTTATGTAAGAGATTTGATAGGAGAGATCAATTCAGAGCACCTAGGTGCAAAATTGGCATTTTGACTTGAAATGATCTAATCAAAGTTAGTTGGCCCATAAATTACATTGCCTCATTTATGGATACCCTAGACAAAATTGACACTTGAATATATCAATTTCAACTCATTTAGCATGTTTTTTTTAAAGCCAAATTGTGTATTTTTAGTGGAAATTGGCCAAAAGCCTAATTAGAGGTTATTGGTGGCTAGATTTAGGTGTATACATAGATTACATGAGGCTAATGGTATAGGAAGTTCTCACTTAAAACATTGCTCTCATCCCAAAAAACATGGAAGATGACAAGATGACACTGTCAATAACATACATAGAGGACAATGTTGAAATGCAGCCTATAACAGAGGTCAAATTCAATACCAAGGAGAATGACTCCATGGCATGGAGGGATTTTGAGATCATGAGAACATTAAGGTGGTTGAAGGAGCATAGGTTTTATCCTAGTGCACGTGACACCCTTTCCCTCTAATAATTTTGACAAGTTATGAAATTAAAGGCATTCCAAACCAGCATACACAGGTGATCCTTTAGCTCTACCAATACGCAAGGGGAAGTGAAAGGTAGGTGGTATTGATTTCTCTAAAATTATTGATATATAATCAATAACAACCTTTCAATCCAAATAAATATTATCATTCTCAAAGTTGACAAGTCTAGTAGAGAATTGGAATAAGATTGCTATAAGGGAAGTGCAACTAGCTAGTGCCACTTCCATATCCATCATGACTAAGGAAGCTCTCATAATGCTAGCCATTCCAACTATTGCCCTACTTGCTCCACCTACACAATAACCTATAGATGATCCTTCTCTAAGGACTTATACAAGAAATATTGGAGAATAGGGAGAGCTAGAGAATCCTAGGCAAAAGAGGCTAAATAAAATATTTCAACCTTAAATTAAGAGTCTTAAGAGGAAGAAGGAGGTTACATTCATAAATTGACTCCCAAAGAAGCCTCCTTGAAAAGAGCAAAAGATCAAACTTGTATGCCTAGAAATTGAGGGAGATGAGTGATGATGAGTATTCAGATGAAGGAATACCTATTGCTAAGTTAATAAAGAGGCAGTGTGCATTCACTCCCCCATACGTAAAGATAGGTTAAAGGACTCTAAGGGAAAGGCACAGACCTTGGTGAAGGCCATGGTGGTTAGATTATTTGTTGAACATGATCCCTTATGAGTAGGAGGGAGCTAATGATGAGGATATATTGAACTCAAATGATCCTCTATCCTTGGACTATATAGTGTAGGTTGGGATTGAGGTGGCCACACAGGCCCATGCTCCTCAAGAAAAGGAGACAATTTCCTCTGACATAGAGGCATTTGTCAAAAAATTCATCACCGAAAACCCTAAACCAAGACAAGGGTGGGGAGGTTGAAAATATGAATGCATATAGTGATAAAATTGAAGAGGATCTAGTGCATAATAAACAAGTCCCCACTAGTAGTGAAAGGGTGGAGACATAGAGGGAAGAATAAGAAAATGTTGCAGCTACCATCATAGCATTTTTAGATGTTTCTTTCCCTCTAAAGGTGTCAATATTGATACTTGAGGAAGGAATAAATGTTGGGGAAGGTGTGGGATCAAGCCTATTAATGGTTATCCCCACCCTTTTAGATCCAAATAATGAATTGAATAAGTTAAATAAATATGCTAAGTTAGGAGTCTCTGGATATGCTTCTCCCTCATATTAAATTTCTTGATCATGTTTGATATAAAGGTGTTGAGACCATGATTGGTGAACAGTTACCTGAGGGAAATAAGGAGGACACCATATCCTCTTCCATCTAGGGTACCCAATCAAGACAGGAAGGTGAATTGGTTTTAAAACCTTCTACCCAACTTGTAGAATAAAGAAGCTCCATTGATAAATTTCTCATGGAGTCCCATCAACCTAGGTCATACTTTGAAGTCTTGGAGTAGGTTAAACCAAAACTAAAAAGGGAACAGGGAGAAAATAAAGGGGATGAAAAGGATTTAGAAAGTAACAAGGATATAATTTAGTTTATGCTAAGTCCACAACCCATCTTATAACATTCCCTTTACCAAATGCTCCACTGATGCCACCATTTACTATTTAAAATCTTGCATCAGTGTCCACTATTCTAATGGGATTTTAGACTAGACCCCTTCTTTAGATTGAAGAGTAGGTTAAGGCAAAGAAGGATGTTTCAAGAAAAGTTGGGGATATAGATGTAATGAAGATTTCCTAGGCATATAAGGCCAAACCCTCAAAGAATGCCAAAACACTTACTAGGACTACATTTACTTATGCAAAACAAAGCAATGTGGAAATAGTTATTCCCCCACCTAGTGTGTTGAATAAGGATTCTCCCCTTGAGAGTTACATATTTTACATATTTGATCTTGGGGAGCCTTCTATAAATGAGTTGAACCACAACTCACAAGTTTTGGCAAGCATGGTGTCCCACATTAAGGATAAAGATAAAGCCACCATGGAAGAGTTGAAATCCCAAAATCATGCCATGATCCAATAATTGAAAAATTTATTGAGTGAGCCAAAGGTAGTAGATTCAAATTCCATTAAGGCAGTAGACCTTCCTCTCTTCTCTATGGGATCATTAGATTTTAGCTGAGTTGACAAATTGAAATCTAGAGGCTAGGTAACTAAAGAGTGGTAAGAAGATTTGAGAACTAGGGCTAACAAGATTATTCATTCAACATTAGAATGTTTGGATGATATAGTGGATAAACAAGGAGAGTGTGACACCCAAATGTCCACTTAAAATGCAGATATAAAGAACTGGGAAAATATCTAACCCAAAATGAATGAATTATGTAAAGTGGGCATGGACACTTTAGTGGTAGAGAAGATCATCTATTCAAATGATCACAAGAGGCCCAAAGAGTATCAATTTGTAGTAAAGCATCAATTGATAGTGATTAAATAAGGCATCTTTGATTTAAAGGGAGAAGAAAAGTCTCTCAAGACTGTGACTAAATAAATATATGTCACCCTTTAAACTATGGTAAACCTTGATGGTGTAGGTGATTTGATGGAAGAAGCAATACATAATGCTCTGAATGACTCATTGATGTGCCTCAAGGATATTTTGATACTCACAAGATTAGGAAATTGGTGGCACTTGAGAAAGATTGTGACCAACTCAAAACACTCATTAGGCATAAACATGCCATACTTCATAAGGTCGCCATCTTTCCTGAGGAATATAATATCAAATTTAAATAACAAATAAGCCCAAATCAAAAGGATATTGCCTCCATGATTGATAGGTATACCAATTATAGGATCAAGTTGGCAAAGGATTTGGTTATCAATGATAATTCTAGAGCATAACTAAGTATTTTAGTTTCTTCCTAATTGGCACTATTCTTCCCTCTTCCTTCCTTTCTCTTTATTCTTATTTATCCTAATTTCCTATTAGGAAACTATTGTACCCTACCTATTAGTGGCAATCCCCTTTCAGATTTAGTTTGTATAATCATTGGTATAGGAAAGGGATGTTCTAGTTTGTTGTACAAGAATACAAAAGTATGTTTTTGTCTCTTGCAGGACTACTCTCCATGTGTATAAATTCAAATATTCTACCATGGTTCAACATCACAATTGTCATCATCATAAAAGCACTAACATAGTCTAAGGAATCTTGTTTTTTACAACATCTAACAAGCCCCAAGTCAATAAAATAATTTTCTAATTGGAGAATCTTTTAGTAATATACTGAGTATAGCTAAACAATTTTATACGTAAAGGGGGTATGTTCCCTTAAAAAGGTTAGTTAATTTTTAAGTCTAAATATATAGCTTAAGAGAGTTTCCCTCTGTGATTTTTTGGTGCCAAATTAATTTCTATTGTAAAATCATTGGCAAGATTTGATAATGTTCAAAATGTTTCCCTTATTACGTAATTGTTTTGCACAATGTTCTGTTATATAATTTTCAAGACACATTGTATTTTGGCTTTGATTTAGTTGATAAACGAAAAATTTTCATGGTTTATTATTCCTTCTTATTGTTGAGTATAATTTTATATTTTAAAAATTTGGTAGACTAGTTATCTGATGTATTTTCCTTCATGGTAGTCATTTATGGTCTACAACTAGAGTATAAAATCCTTTCTATTTTGATAATTTGGGAATAGAACATTGATAGCCTTTTTAAGGGTAGTCATAATCTCATGAGTTTAGCTAGAGGGAGTTCTTGAAGGGTGATTTGTAGTATTGCTTATAAACTCTTGAGGATAATTTGTGCATGATTTTAGCTTAACTATTTCTAAATTGAGTAATATTTATTGATGAAGATAGTATAGCTATTATGTGAACTTCTCTATAATCATTTACTAGCCATCCACACCTTATCCATCATTCAATCTGGAATCGACATGCTGGAATCAATATGTGAGAAGCATAAAAGGAAATGACTTAACACAAAAAGAAAACATAGGCATGTGCTTGAGTGTAAGTCCAGATGGAGGTAAAAATGCTAAGTCCTGATTCAAGGTAGAATCTGGCAGAGTTCTGCCTTACAAGCTCGAGAGATTTTTGGGTAGAGTTATACCTTAAGGCTAAGAGATCCCTCCATCTCAAATGAGAAATTTACAATATATAAAAAGAGAAAGAGAACTTGGCACCTTCTAGGAAAGACTTTGGTGCTCTTTTTGCAAGTTGGCCCATGTGCACTCTGAGCCTTGGGAAGAGGGAGCCATTTGATTGTTGATTCCTACTTTGACTTTGGTGTCCTAACATTAATGAGGAATCATAGACCATGCCTCTTTTCTATAAATATAATGGTCCCTTCAAGGCATTTGCATAGCTTGTTTGCTTATAAATGTAAACTAGAGAAAACAATCCATGCCACTTACTATTTATGCCATTTGGTGATCACTTGGCAAGTGCTATTCCAGCTTCAGGAATAAATCCCTAAGTTGACACCTCCTTTCGCCACTTGGACTATCTTGTCTTTTCCTTGCCTTGTCTCATCCTAGTTTTGTCTCTTTCTAGCTCTTTCAGCCCTCGGGGTTATCTTTTGGAGGGTCATTAAATTCCTTGGGCTCTTTTCTGGTTGGCACTCAAGCAATTTAAAAATCAAATGGCTATTTCACCATCTTAAAATTGGCGTCCGTGCAATCGTCATTGCTTGAAAACCAATGGCTAGTTCACTGTGTTTCTTTTCCTTCAGACTTTTTCCCTATAGGCTTTTTGATGGACATTTTCCCATGGGCTTTTTTTGTAGACTTTTTGCCTGCAGACAAAAAGCTTGCAAGAATTGTCTGGTCACTTTGCCTTCAAAATTTTCTTAGCTTTCTTTTGTAGCCTTCCCCTGAATTCTTTCAGACTTTTTGTTTGAAGGAATTCCTTTAGACAAAAGTCTGAAAGAATTCATTCAATGCCTTAGTCTTTTTGCATGTTTTGAATTCCTTTGGCTGCCTTTAAAGTGCCATTTGAGTTTATTGAAATTGACCCTTATGAAGGGTGTTTTTACCGACTGAGTGCCCTCCACAAGGGCACTTGTCCTTCAAGAGGCTCTCTTGATTTTTCACATTGACCTACTCCTTTGAACCAATCATTGAACCAATTAATTGAATTAGTTCAATGGTTCAAATGGTCATTGAACCAAGCGATGAAACCTTTGATTGAACCAAAAGCTGTTGAACCATTTGAACTGAACCAAAGCATTGAACCTTGCTAATGAAGTTAGCTTTAAACCAAAGTGATGAACTTTGCTGATTAAACTAAGGCATTGAACCAAGGCATTAAAATGAAGCATTGAACTGGTTCAATGATTCAACGGTTCAAAGATGCTAACTCTTGGAAAGACTATATCATTAAACCACTCTTCCAACCTTAAGAACAAGTGTCTTTGAGCCATTTTAGCTCTCTTTCCTTATGAATTTCTTTAGATAAGAGTCTGAAGAAGCTTTGTAAAACCTTGCACTCTCTAAACTGGTTCTTCATCTAGCGAAAGACTACACCTACAGAGTTCGTAGAAGTCCCTATGAAGTCCGTAGAAAACCTACAGAGTCCATAGAAATGGACCTGTAGAGTTTTTAAAAACCTACAGAGTCTGTAGAAATCCAAGCTCTGCAGAGTCTATAGAAATGGACTCGTAGAGTTTGTAGAAAACTTATAGAGTCCATATAAATTTGCAAGACTCATTCAAAATCAAAAATACTGGCTCAGAATAGCATAAGAAAAAAGGGGGGACCAATTTTTGGATTGTTAGGAAAAAATTGGTCACTCCTAAGGGAAGCATGCCTACTATGCTTAGAGACCAGTTGCCTTAGAAGTCCATTGGGCACAAAGTTAGATGCAACTTGAAAAAAGTTAGCAATAGCCCTAAAGATCCAAGAATCAAACATGAAGCTTTTTACCCCAGACATAAGGGAAAGCATACACAAGACTAAAAAAACTACTTGTGCAAATTGCACTTAGGGAAAGTAGGAAAAGAAACTGAAAGAAACTACTATGTAAAACTAACTAGGTATATTTCCTTCCCTCCTAGATCAAAGGGAAATTTTCTTAAGTCCCCTCCCTGGCTAGGAAACTTATAGTGCCAGACAAGTGGCTAAATGAAGTGGAGGTTTGGTGACCTGCTCCTCTTGCCTACCACCTGGATTGGCTTGTATCTGAGTGGATCAGATTCAAATGTGCTTCCAACATATACGTACTCTTTTTGTTCTTCGAAGCTTGCCTCCTATTGGTTTTTCATGCTGGTGTATCTCATCAAGAAATCAATCACTGCTAGCTCATCACCATGAGCCCCTTGATATGCATCATTAACTGGCTTGTTCTCTTCTACCTCATGCTCGAGTTCCATGGTATGACCATCCTCCTTTATGACTTCAAAGGAAGTATCTTCAGATTCACCAACCTCTTGAAAGGATAAATCTAAAAGCCTATAGCCCATTTGTATACTTATTTGAGTCCCAATGCTACCTTTTCTACCCTTATCCAACTCATAACCCCCTTGAATAATAGTGTAACCTACCCCAATAAATTCAAACAAATCATTCAAAACATGATCAAGAAAGTGTCCATGCCCCTCCATGACATCTTGCAAAATGAGAAAATTGGTAGAAATCACTTCTTACTCATCAGAGATAGAGGTAAAAGCTTGTGACTTGTCTTCTTGTTCATTAAAGGGGGTACCTATGGTGATCTACTCCTCATCTACACTCATGAATTCCCCCTGATCAGTGATGAAATAAGCATACTCCTCTTCACTTGCTTCCTTCAAGAAGGTTCCTCCTTGAGAAGGGGGGAAATGGAAGGCTGGCAGATGAACTCATATGGAAAAGGAGGCAATCCTTGATCTAAAATGGAATGATTCTCCTATTTCCATGTGGTTAGCACTTCACCTATATCAGGCATGGCCTAATAGCTCTCTCAGAGGTGTGTATATGGGGTGTGTTCAGACATGGAATCTATTACTTGGTCTGAAACGTCCATCACATGATGGCTAAGGAAACTCATTCTGGACTCCAACTCTTCAATCTGCTTGTCTATATCTTCTTGGAAGAGCCTTTCTTGGAGGTCACAATCATCATCAAGAGTAGGATCAGCCTCATCTTCTTCAAGGTTTTGAGAAAAACCTTTCTCCTCCTCTTCCTTTCTACCCCAATATTCCACTATTTGCTTCCAACTCATGACCTTGGGATTGGAATTTCCCCTTGTGAACAAGGAGTAACTTTATCCTCTTCAAGGTCTTGGGTTGGTTCATGATGTTCCTTCTTCTAGCTTGTAATTTATAGATCATGTTGAAAGACTTGAGGAGGTTGGGGAAGATTTGGGAGGGTCTTCTCATGTATAAGAAGAGCTATCTGAAAAGAGGCATGCTAGAAAGCTAGGTGCATAGGATTAAGGGCAGGATCAATTAATGCATTGGATGAGCCAAAAAGAGTAAGTGCCATTTGATAGAAAGGATTTGGCACACAAGAGGGGGTTTTATCTAGAAAAGGAGGGGGCACACAAGGCTCATTAAAATCAGGTTGGGAAAGGGAAGCAGGGGATCCTTTTAAAACCTCATGAGAAAACAGGGATAGACCTTGGGCCAAAATCACTTAATTTTCATCTCTCCACTTTACCAACACTTCATCAATATTAAAATTAGCTTGAGGATTGGTAGAAGGGGTATATTTTAGCATCAGCTCCTCTATAAGGTCTGAAATCTCCATCTCTCTTTCTCTAAGCAGTCTCATCTTAGCCTCTAATTCCTCAATCTGCTTAGCTAGATTATCTTGAAAGAGTCTTTCTCAGAGCTCATAAGAATCATCATAGGGATGGGGAGTGCATGAAGGTTGCCATGAAGTACAAGAAGATTCCTGAGGAAGGGTGGGAGGGGATTGAAAAGGACTAACCTCATTTTATACCTCACACTCTTGGACAATATCTTTCTCCTCCTTGTTGTTCCATGACTTAGTCACTTCATTCCGGCTCATGACATCAGGACTGGGCATCTCCTTTTGGGGTGATGGGGCCATAATGTGAGAGGGTAGTGAGGGTTTAGATTCCACTTCCCTTGCTACCAAAATATATTTCTACATTTTAAGATTTGCTAATTCAATTTGTTTATCAAGATTAGCCTGAAACACAAGATTTATTGTTTCGAAACTGTCCTCAACATGATTGGGGAAAGGACTTTGATAGGCTTGACTTGGCTCATAAGTAGGGGTTGTGTATGAATAATATGATACTTGGGGTAGTGGGTATGCAAGTTGATAGGCATGGTAAGGCTACCTCTCATGAATACTCAGCTTCTCTTCCAAAGATGCAATCAAACCACTCACATCCAGCATCTCACTTGTAAGCCTATGCCAATTGGCTCTTTCAATAGGAGCCCATTCACTCTTAACCAAATCTAGTGCATTTCTCACTTGATGGATGACATGATCAGGGATTTCTTGGCCACAACCCCTTTTGGTGTCAAGCTCTACTACATACTTTTCATATCCTAGCAGTGCTTGTTTGAAGGTGGAAATGGGTTGATTGGCAAAGAGACTAGGTTGAGTAGGAGAAGTGACACATTGAGAAGACTAGGCATAAGGCTAATATAGCTCATGATAGGGTTGAAAATAGTCATATTGGACTTGATAAGGATTAACATAAGGTTGGTAAAGATCATAGCTAGGCTGGCCAAGGAAAATAGGGTCCATGGCTCTAAATGATGAAATTATACATACCAAAATACTGTTTCTTGATGGCACTAGAACTACATAACCAGTTGATTTAACTTGGAGTCACCATTGGTGTTAATGTAAAATCCTCCAAATGCTAGTTGGTTGAAGAACACACCAAAAATTCTTCAACCCTTTGGACAAAACTTGTCCTAGTTGGTCCCATCAGACGTGCCAAAAACTGTTGACGCAGTGGATTGCACCTTGGGCAGGAGGCCAAGCTCCTGCCTTAGACATGTCAAAATGGAAACTCCCCTTTCACCTGTGGGACTGGTGAAGCTAGAGGGGAGAGTCTCTAGATAAGAGCTAGCTCCCTCTGATGTATCCTTTAGGCCCTGGTTTCTCCTACTGCTAACAAATAAATGTAAAAAAATGGGGGGGGTGGATGAAAAGGGAGAAAGATGTTGAAAATAGAACCTAAACCTAAAAATAAAAAGGTGATACACCAAAGTGATGACCCACCCAACTTGAATATACACTTTTCACTAAGAAGAAGCACCCATACACTTCATTTGATGTGGGAAATCCTTTCGCGTCAGTGAGCTAGGGGTCTTTGGAAATATAGGGAGGAAGAAACTACTAAAGGCGTCCTCAAACACACTTATGGTAGCCTATTCAAAGGCACCTACACTCCTCTAGGGACACTTCTAGAAAACTTGCAAAAGAGAAACTCACAATGTGCTAGACATGCTAGAATCGATCTGTGAGAAGAATAAAAGGAAATGACTTAACACAAAAAGAAAACATAGACATGTGCTTGAGTGCAAGTCCAAATGGAGGTAAAAATGCTAAGTCCTAATTCAAGGTAAAATCTAGCAGATTTCTACCTTACAAGCTTGAGAGATTTTTGGGAAAAGTTTTTCCTTAAGTCTGAGAGATCCCTCCATCTCAAATGATAAATTTGTAATATATAAAAAGAGAAAGAGAACTTGGCACCTTCTAGGAAAGACTTTGGCACTCTTTTTGCAAGCTAGCCCATGTGCACTCTGAGCCTTGGGAAGAGGGAGCCATTTAATTTTTGGTTCTTGCTTTGACTTTGGCATCCCAACATTAATGAGGAAGCATAGATCATGCCTCTTTTCTATGAACAGACTGATCTCTTCAAGGCATTTGCATGGCTTGTCTACTTATAAATGCAAACTGGAGAAAACAAGTTGTGTTGCTTATTATTTGCATCGTTTGGTGATCACCTGGCAAGTGCTATTCCAAATACAAGAATAAATCCCTAAGTTGACACCTCCTCTCACCACTTGGATTGTCTTGTCTTTTCCTTGCCTTGTCTCATCCTAGTTTTGTCTCTTTCTAGCTCCTTTAGCCCTCGGGACTATCTTTTGGTGGGTCATTGCGTTCTTTGGGCTCTTTTCTGG
This sequence comes from Torreya grandis, assembly GCA_037957365.1. Classification (NCBI taxonomy): domain Eukaryota; kingdom Viridiplantae; phylum Streptophyta; class Pinopsida; order Cupressales; family Taxaceae; genus Torreya; species Torreya grandis. The sequence goes on along the minus strand of JARHVA010003073.1, from coordinate 96,455 downwards.
TTGGTGCTCAAGTAATTTAAAAATCAAATAGCTATTTCACCATATTAAAATTAACGTTCATGCATTCATCATTGCTTGAAAACCAATGGATAGTTTGCCATGATTCCTTTCCTTTAGACTTTTTCCCTGCGGGCTTTTAGGTGGACTTTTTCCCCACAGGCTTTTTTTGTAGACTTTTTTCCTACAAATAAAAAGTTTGTGAGAATTATTTGGTCTCTTTGCCTTCAAAATTTTCTCAGCTTTCTTCCATGGCCCTCCCTTGAATTCCTTCAAACTTTTTGTCTGAAGTAATTCCTTCAAATAAAAGTTTGAAAGAATTCATTCAATGCCTTAGTCTTTTTGCACGTTTTGAATTCCTTCGGCTGCCTTCAAAGTGCCCTGCAGGTTTATTGAAATCAACCCTTTCAAAGGGTTTTTTTGCTGATCATCTGCCCTCTATAAGAGCACTTGTCCTTCAAGAGGCTCTCCTTAATTTTTGCATTGAACCACTCCTTTGAACCAACTTTTGAACCAATTAATTGAACTAGTTTAATGGTTTAAATGGTCATTGAACTAAGGCTTTGAATTGAGCATTAAACTAAGTGATGAACCCTTTGATTGAACCAAAAGCTATTGAACCATTTGAACTTAACCAAAGCATTGAACCTTGACAATGAACTTATCTTTGAACCAAAGCAATGAACTTTGTTGATTGAACCAAGGCATTGAATCGAAGCATTGAACTAAGGCATTGAACTGAAGCATTGAACCAATTTAATGGTTTAATGATTCAAAGATGCTAAATCTTGGAAAGATTATGTCATTAAACCACTCTTCCAACCTTAATAAAAAGTGTCTTTGAACCATTTTATCTCTCTTTCCTTATGAATTTCTTCAGACAAGAGTCTGAAGAAGCTTTGTAAAACATTGCACTCTCTGAACTAGTTTTTCATTTGCCAAAAGACTACACCTGTAGAGTTCATAGAAGTCCCTATGAAGTCCATAGAAAATCTATAGAGTCCGTAAAAATGGACCTGTAGAGTTCATAGAAAACCTGCAGAGTCCGTAGAAATCCAAGCTCTACAGAGTCCATAGAAATGGACTTGCAGAGTTCGTAGAAAACCTGCAGAGTCTGTAGAAATTTACAAGACTCATGTAAAATCAAAAATACTGGCTCAGAATAACATAAGAAAAAAGGGGGGACTAATTTTGGTCTTGTTAGGCCAAAATTGGTCAACACATCCCTTGAGAAAGTCTGATTTAAGGACATGTGAACATTATGGAGGCCCTATAAACAAACTCTCATGAGATCTTTATGTTGCTTCCTCTTTTCCATATTGAATAATCTTGTTTAGAAGAATATAGACTATAGATTTTACTCCTTATCTTTGTGATATTTGTTTTTCATTAACATGTGTGTAAAAGGACTTAAGTATGCCATATGAAAGTATATTAGGTTCTAAATAATCACTAAAAATTTTAATTTTCTAGAAATGATGACCTAGTAAGGATAATTTGTAGAAACTCGATTGCCTTCATGGATGAAATATTATATAAAATAGCTTGAATTCAAAGGGATTATTCTTAAGGAATAAGAGAAAAAATTTAGAACCACTTTCTCCAGTAGGAATACCTCTAAGTATACTTTCTTTGACCAAAAATTTAGACTTAGATCTTCTCTCTCTAAATTAGGCCATCATCAAACCTGAAGGTCTATCTCTATGTGTAAACTAGAAAAGTAGAGAATATGAACCAGTTTTGAGCCTATTTTGCATCCAATTTCCCTTAAATTACTCATGAACATATTTCATGCCCTATTTCTCCTACTTTAAAGTTTAGATTGTTGATGCCTGAATATGTATCACAGGTGCCCAAAGTCTTTAAGAAACGCTTCTCATTTCTAAATTCCTAAGAATTTAATGCATGAGTTTCAGGTTGTGATAATCCTATTATCTTTTATGGAATAGAGGAAATATAAGTAAACTATTTCATAAATTTATAATGTTTGGTGTTTGGGAGACACCATGGCTAAATAGTTTATCTATGAAAGATGAAGTATACTATGATAAGAATAGTGAATTATGATCAAGAACTAATCTAAAGACTAATCTAAGATGATATTTACAATGACAACTAAACTAGAGTGATCTAGTTAAAAAATCAAAAAAATAAGGGTAGGGTAGAGAAGAAAGATGTTGATCTTTATTTCAAAAATTATGACAATTTTCTAATTTCATCTAAACATGCATTCAAAACCAATGTATGACATGAAATAGCTTAAGCTCAAATCCTATCACACATTAGGTAAATAGATGAGGAATGTTGGAAGAATGAAAATAATAACTAATTTATTTTAAATATTTACTCTTGTAAGTAAATAGCATAATCAAATTACAAGTAGAGAAAATAAAATGAAATGAATCAAGAACCTTCAACTAATCTAGAATTAACACAGATTAACAATTCTGTAGTTAAAGGTGCACATCCAAAATCCATAGGAATCATTAAAATCTAAAATTTAGACCAAGCAAGTGAGATAAAAAACATAATAACAAATGACACAAACAAAAGTGGATAATCTATTTAGAATTTCTTGCTTGTATTAGTTGATTAGAAGCTTACACTAGTTTTTTTGACTCAAAAACTCCCTCCTCTTTTTACAATTGACAATAATCCTATTATAGAAAGCAAAGGAGGTATACCAATCAGTCATATCAAATTACATTTGTTCAAGTATTAGGATAATTGTCCTTTCTATAAATGTTCTAGAATACACTAGACTTTCCCTAATGGTTTGACCTATAGGCAATGTGCTTTACAAGCGACACATGTCTTTACAAAAAGAATATTTTATTTTAAAAATATCTAAATCTTAGTTACAATAATAATATTCTTAATTCAACTAAATTTGGGACCCTTGTGCTACTGAAGACTAATAGAGCTCCACATCTTCCTAGGAAATGCCTTTTCGAGCTACTATGGCCATGAATTTTGGTCAAATTTCTCACTAGTGGACCACACTTCAATTCTATATTGAATTATGCTCACACTAATAGTAGTTTAAATTATATAGATTGATTAAGGTGATCATAGGGTCAAACTAGGGCTTTTGTATGTGTTTAGGATTTTTTGAAGGTTTTATCAGCACTTTAATGGTGGAAACTAGTTCAGACGATGAGTTTTGTGCCTTAGATCATGAATTTATACCTTTACCTTTTATGGGTCCACCAAATCTTCAATTTTGTTGATTTCTTCTTATATGGTGTCTTTGTGGCATCCCTATGGCATTCTCATGTCACTTTTCTCATTAATGTTTTAAAAATGACCTTTGCCTTTTGAAAATCCTTCCTTCATCTTACACCATCTGATCATCCTTGCATGTATTACCATGAACCATTTATCTTGATCATTGGATGTTATTTGTTTTGTCTTTGTTGAAAAGTCCACTTTTATCATGAAACATTAGATCATCCTCACTTGAGAAAATGTGCACCATTGATCTTACGTAATATGATCAAGCTTTAACTCAGGATAGAGACTTGACTTTTCAACTCTTGATCTCAATTTGGTGAACAAATACACTCCATTATATCATGATCTAAGGGGTGGAATACCATTATCTTCTATCTATACTTGGCCACAAGGTTGTGCCACTTTTCATTTCTACATTAACCCTAAGCTTTGTTGAAATGTCAACATTGACCTCACAGCATTGGATCATCTTTGTTTGATCAGATACGTGCCATTGGATCTCTAAAATATATTGATTTATTGACTTTACATGACCATTGGATCTTTATTTCTCAATAAAATGTGTGCCATTGATCCTGTGGATAATAAATATATTTACATCAAGCTCAGTAAGTTCATAGAACTTAGCATAACGTTTATGTACTATGGTTTTGACTCGTATTTATAAAATTGAATTAAAACCTTAGAGTTAGGTATTTATACTATGTTTAGGATAAAATAAATGGAACCCCAAAAATAATAAAATACATAGCATAAATTATTAGGACTAATTTTTTTATTAATAAATACAATAGAAGCTTTAGGATAAGGCTTTTTAAGCTAAGTATATAATATAACAAAAAGGACCCTACATTAGTTAGACCATGCCAATTATAAAATAGACCAGTGGATCATGAGACATAATGGGATCAAACATAATATTTTATACTAAGGTTTTGTCATGTTAAAAAACATGACTAAGTCTTAAGATAAAAATTAAGCTGAGTCTATGGTATAGATAATTATTCCTGCATAAATTTGAATTTAATTCAAAAGGGACCTAGGTTAAAACATTAAACTAAAGTTTTAACATGGCTTAAAATATATCCAATTAATCTTTTACAAACCAAATCCTAATAAATATCAATTTAACATTGAAGCACAAAAGCCTAATCATGTTCATGAGATTCCATTGAACCTATAATACAGAAACACAAGCAACAAATTTTTAGCAACATTGAAAGCGGTAAAACCATGATCATCTAAAAACATGTCCATTAATCCAAATGAGAGTCACGAATAATGTGAAATCAAACCAATTTTGGATTATTTTCAAATTGAAAAGTTCCACTTGGCAACCTTGTGGGCCATCTACAATTTGCACTCTATCAATTCTACCAAGCTAATAATTTCTTTCCATGTGGTGGTCTCATATATGCTTGAGATTTGTTGAAAATTACAACTTCATCTTGCACCATCCAATCTTCCCCATATGATTAAATGCATACCATTGGTCATGTAAGATGGTTGATCTTTAATTAGGGACTTGAGGCTTCATTGAATTCTTGACTCATTATGCTCTATTGATTGGATTGTGCACGTCTTAATGCATATCATTAATCTCCAAAATATGCTTGAGACTTAATCAAGACCATGGCTTATCTTTTTAACATTGATCTCACACTATCAGATCTTTCCCATCCAAGTAAATGTGTGTCATTGATCCTACGGAGATGTAAAATACTTAAGTTAGGATAGAGAAAATAAAGGACTTAGCATAAAGTTTATGGACTATGGTTTTATTTCATGTTACTAAACATGAATCAAAACCTTAGGCTAAGAATATTTAAGATAAGTTTTGAGATGTAATAAAGGGGACCCCATAAATAAAAAAATGTATGGCATAAAGTTTTAGCCTAAGTCTATGCTATAATAAAAGGGATCTTGTGTTTATTTTTCCATTTCGATCTTAGGCCATTAAATCTTCTCCAGGGTGATTGTGTATCATTGATCAAAATCCTTGACTTATTGAACCCATATCACACCATTAGATTAACCTCACCTTAGTAAATGTAGGTTGTTGATCCTGATATTTGACTTATTGACTCCCCATGAGCTTGACACTTGTCATTTCTCATTTTTCATGGGGTTTCATTAAATTTTTAACCCTCACTCTCCATTGGATCTTAGAGATACCTCCAAGATGGTGACACTTGTCACTGTCTTAGTTTTCTTAAAACCTTTTGACATTTCAACTTTGATCTTGCATCACTAGATCATCTCTATCTGACTAAACATGTACTATTAAACTATCTTCCAAGTAGTTAAATGTGATTAGTTCTTGTAGATAGTGAAAATAATTAATTTAGGGCTCAAGGAACATATAAAACTTAGACTAAAGTTTTATTTGTGTTAATAAACATGAATAAAACTTTAGGATAAAGTTTAGACTAATATTAAAACATAACAAAAGGGGACTCCATGAGTAACAAAAGGGACTAAGGATTAGTTAGACCATGCTAAAAAGGGACCAAAGGCGATAGGATATAAAGGGGACCAAGTATGAATTTTTAGACTAAGGTTTGGTTGTGTTAATAAACATAACTAAACCTTAGTATCAAAATTAAACTAAGTCCATGGCATATATAAAGTGTTCCCACCTAAATTGTTCCTACCAAATTTGAGTTTAAATCAAGGAGCTTAAGTTAGGGTAATTGGAACAAGGATTTTAAGATGCTCAGACATGAATTCAACTTGAATTTTGACTGACCAAATGCTATTAAAAGACCAAATTGACACTAAACCACAAAACCTAGACATAGTCCATTCAAGGAGGGTTCCATTAAACCTATAATCTGAAACACAAAGATCCAATGTTAGCAATTTTTTTATAAGATTAAACTACAATCATGCACAATATGCTAACCATATTAGGTGTGGATGATATTTAAATTAAAATATTGTGAAAACATGCCATTGATACTATGATCAAGTGAATTTTTAATTTTAAGGTATAAATTTTCAAATTTGACACAAGGGTCCCCATTTTTTATAAATTGGGGTATGTTGACCTCAAAAAATGATGAATTCTAGAAGAAGCATAGGAATATTTTAGAATTCAAAAACTTTGGTTTAGACTAATAATTAGAATATTCATTTCACTTGATCAACCACCATCATTCAGGTCAATTCATGTCTAAAACAAGTCTTGTACATGTAGAATTGAGATAAAACATTAGAAACTAGTCATGTTGTGTGTGTGATTTGATTATACTTACTATTTTCCATAGAAATTATGGAACAACTTCCATATTTTATTATTTTAACCATTGACACTGACTTATAGAATTTTTAGATGTCTATTAAGAACCATGATTTAGCTCAAGGAAGGCTTAGGCATTACTATGTTTCCATCTAGGCATCTATAGCCCTGATAGAGATGACTTTGGCTCCACTCAAGGCCTTGATCCACTACTAGCCAATCGTCCATAGCCCCAATGGAGATTACCAGAATCACCTCTAGTTAGAAAGATCTTTGAAATTTGCAATAAGTTCATATTTTTGTATATTTTAGATCATTTTTTAGATTTAGAGAAAATGTTTGGAACTAATTTATCTAGATTTAGGGATTTGGTCGAGTGTTTTATCTTCAAGCAATCATCCTTGGTTAAAATTTTTGTCTTAGGCAATAATGTTTATTAAGTGCAAGCATGACTATATTCCAATAATTTAAGCTTTCACCCTACATGTGAAATCATTATTAAAACCAAGATTAGATTAGAACAAGGTTTAAAATATTAGGTAATAATTAACTTATCCATTAGTCTTTACTATTTTCTCTAAACCATATCATTAATCTCATATTTCAATAATACATGATCAACTAGTGCTGTAGAGTTATACCTGCAATCCTGAATTATGGAGTTCTTGAGAAATTGGGTAAACTTTAAGATGAGGGTTGTCCAAAGGAATTATTAGGGGAAAGGAAAATGTGAGAGAAATCAAACACACCAAAAATAAAACAAAGGAATGGAAAATAAAGGAAATAATCAAACAAATATGTACAAACATTATGCACAAGCAAGGAACAAGAAAAAAAAAGGAAACTAATATAGCCTACCTACACTAACTTGAAATAACCTTAAAATTCACTCCATGAAGACCTTAGGTGGGACAACATATAAGTAGTGCTTAAGTTACTACCCATTGCTAGGCAGTGTGAACTTTGTTCCTTTAAATCTTTCAATTTGAAGGTGTTGTCTCCAAGTATCTCAGCAATCTGAGAGGGACCTATCCAAAAAGATGTGAACTTCTCCTATTTACCTATAGGCTCAGATGATTTGTACCAAATAATAACTAAGTCTCTTTGCTTGAACACCTTTATCTTTGAACACTTATCAAACCACCTGTTCATTATGGTTTGGTGCCTGCTAAAGTTGGCAAAAGCCTCTTTTCTTATATCTTCCATCTAAATAATGTCAAGCAACCTTAAGATTGTAAATTCTTGATATTATTCCATGTAATCTTACATAAAATTTTATGTTGGAATCTTGAGGGTGATGGGAAATATGGGATCTTGAGCATAAACTAGCAATAATGGTGATGCTTTGAGAGTTCACTTGACTCTAGCTCTATATACCCAAAGGGCATACTTAAGTAGCTTGTGCCATGTTCTAGGTTTGTCAGCTAAAAAATTATTTATAGCCTTCATAAATTTATTATTCATTGATTTAAATACTCCATTACATTGAGGATAATGGTTTGATGAGAACTTGAGAATAATGATGTTTTCATGTGCCTATTCAGTCATCTTAATGGATATAAAAGTAGATCCATTATCATAAACTAGAGAGAATGGTGTTCTAAATCTAGTGCATATAGTTTATTCTAAGAATTTGATCACTTCCTCATTTTTACACTACTTGGTAGCCACTACTTCAGTCCATCTTGTGTAGTAGTTGGTTGTACTGAGCACATACTTGTGACCATATGAAAAATTAGGGTTGATGACCCCCATAAAATCTAATCCCCTTTGAACAAATGGTTTATCCACCATAACTAGTTGTAATGGCATGGCTACCTTGGGATCTTTAGTGCTAAAGACTTAACATGAATGGCATTCTTTCACATGCTTATGAGCATCCTTGAAGATAGTAGGCCAATAATAACTAACCCTCAAGATATTGTGTGATTTTGTCCTTCCAGATGGATGTCCACTTCCCATCTTCTCATGGAATGTACTCAGGATCTCTATTTATTTTTCCTTAGATACACATCTTAGGTAAATTCCTTCAATGTTTTTTATATATATCACTCCATCCTTTATCAGGTAATGGGTCATCTTGATACTTAGAGCTTTCTTTTGCTCTCTACTTAACCCTATAGGAAAATAACCATTGATTAGCAAATGGAAAATGGGATCATACAAATCATTGGGTTGATAATTTTGTTACTCAACCTACATAATACTTAGATTAGGGTTAGTATTGGCAATTAACTAAATTAAACCTTAGCACCTTACCAGCTTAGTATTCTTCATCTCAATATCATATTTTTGAAACACAAACATCCACTTACCTCTCCTTTATCCAAGTTCATTTTGAATTAGCATGAGCTTAATGGTAGGGTTTGGTAGAATCGCATGCACTTTATTCCTAAGAATGTAATGCCTAAACTTATTTACTACCCTAACTAATGCACATGCTTGTTTATAAATCAAAGAATAGTTCAGCTCAACATTATTAATATTAGTGCTCATGAAAGCAATATGATGATCACATCCATCTATTTTTTGAGTAAAAATTGTAGCTATTGTATGATTAGAAGTAAAGGTATAAAAGTAAAAATATCTAGAGAAGTTTAGGCTCATTGAGATTGGTGCTTGTCTAATTGCCTCCTTAATGCCTTTAGAGTATTGTTTGGTCTCCTCATTCTAGGTGATCTTGACATCCTTATTTAACAAATCATTCAATGGCTTCATAATCTATGCAAAGCCAAAAATAAACTTTCTTACAAAGTTTAGCTTAACAAAGAATGACTTCAACTCCTTCCTACTATTAGGTAGCTCTATCTTAGATATTACATATACTCTATTAGGGTCTATAGATATTCCATCCTTAGTTATGACATGTCCTATCAAATTTTCCTCAGTAACACAAAAAATACTTTTCTTGGGATTGAGAGAAATTCTATACCTTTTGTATCTTTCTAATACCTATTGTAGGTGTATAATATTATCTTCCCTATTTTTAGAATTGACATTCAGATCATCCATGTATATGATAATGTATTTACCCAAAGACCTTTGAAATCATGATCCATAACCCTTTGGAAAGTGGATCCTACATTTATAAACCTAAATGGCATTCTTTTGTAGGAAAAAAGTGCCTCACTTAGTAGTAAATGTAGTTTTCATCCTATCTTCTTTATTCACTAGTACCTAGTTATACCCTAAAAAAACACTGATAAAAGACATCATAGTAGAACCAAAAGCAAACTAGATTACTTGGTCAGGAGAGGATAACATATAGTTATCCTTTTTAGATGATTTATTCAAATTCCTAAAATCTATGCACAACCTGATTTCACCAATTTTCTTCCTGATAAGTACCAAGTTAGGTACCCAAGTGAAGGGCCTAATGAGACACACAATCTTAGAATCTAAGATCTTCTTGACCTCTTTGTATATCAGTGGTTTTAAGATAGGTTTGATAGGCCTCTACTTTTATCTGAAAGGTTTACATTTTTCTTCTAAAGGTATGGTATGTGTTATGACCTTTGGATCAAAGATCTTCAAGTCATCATAGGACCATGCTATGACATCCTTGTACTTGGTTAACAACTATTTAGATATTTAATTTTCAATGATTTTATAGGTTATACCAATATTAACAATATAAGATTGACCTTGTGGTCTAAAATTAATTGCATTATAATATTTCTTACTTACTTTGGGAATTCTAGCATTCTCAATTAGTTTGTTCTGATCAAATAGTCTCTCTAAGGGAATCATGCCTTTGGGGATTTTATTGTCATTCAATTGAATGACCTTGTCATCAAGCTTTCCATCATCATGAAAGGTGTTTTCATTGACCTCATCTATGATATGAGCTTTAAATGCTCCTGATCTAGTCATGAAGTCTAGGATTTGTTGTTCATTACTAAACACATATAGATGGTTTACATTATCAGGGACTAAATGACATGGAAATAATTCAATACTAAGACTTGGGGAGTCTTAGTTTTTCATGAGATTGGTTATGGCTGAGGAAAGCTCATCGGTAGCCTTATTTTCTTCCCTAGGGATGGAAACAATGTTAAAACCATCAAAAGATTCAATCAAATCCCAAACCCTAAACTTGTATTTATTAAGGTATCACAACTTGCATTGGTACTTTATTTTTACCTAAATAACTACTAGTTTTGAGTCACCATAAACTATAAGTTCCTTGACTTTGTTCTTGACAACAAATTGAAATAATAATATTAAAGCTTCATTTTTTGCAAGATTATTAGTGCATGGGTGTTGAAGTCTATAATAATCATGATATTATTTACCAATAGGGTTAGTTAGAATAATTACTACTCTAGATCTAGACTTACATCTAGCACCATCAAAATGTAGTTTCCATAGTCTAGGCACAATATGAGAGACTTTAGAGTCACATACCTTAGAAGTCTCAAAAGTGTACGCTTTTAAATCAGAGTCTACCATATTAACCCTTTCATTGACAACATTTTACTTAGTGATCATGTTCTTCATTTTAGTCTCTCTTTATATTCTAATTTGGTTAGGGACTCCCTTATAAGGAAACCACATATGTGAACAATCCTTTGACATATAACCATTCAAGCTCTTCATCTAGTCTCTACTCAACAACATCGTATAATCATCAAGGATATACACCACTTAGATATCAATGAACTATTGGATCATTATCTCTAATGAAATCATCATGTGAACATCTATCAACTCACTAATTACTTTGACTTTTGACTTATCTAACTAAGCTATAACTATATCAGATTTAATTAGAGTCAAACCAAGTTAGAAATACTAATAGTCATGTTGTTTGTAGATGCGACTGAATCTAAATAAATAATTATGCAAGTTCTTACCAAATATTTTGATTGTTAACAAGAAAGGTGGGACATATGATTTGTTCTTATGTATTACTACATTGGCATGTACAACATTTTGTGGTTTAGTAGGCTTCTTAATCAAGGACTCTAATAACAAATCCCTTTACTCAGTAATCTATGTTAAATCATGGAATGTAATGTTAGACTTGATATTTTTCATGTCCTCCATAATATTATATCTAGTCCTATTGGAATAATTATATGCATCAAGATTATGCTTAGAAGTACTTACCTTAGGAGGATCTAGATTATTGTTTGATGTAGTATCATGAGGAGTGTTGAAGTCATTTGGAGGAGTTAAAGTATTCAATGGTTTCCTTTTTTCCATGTTTTTTAGAGGATAAATATTCTTCAAAAATTATTGAAAAGCATAAATCTCTTCAAGAATGTCCTCAGGCTCATTATCCTCTTGAAAAGGGAACTCAAACATCTCCATCATGAGAGTTGGATCAAATGATCTAGATAACCTTGAAGAACTAGATGTACCTACATCATAATATTTATTAGGCACAACTTAAAAAGTATTTAACTCTTCTTAAAAGGCTTCAAAAGCATTATATAATTCTACACAATCTATTTCACCATGCTTTGAAGTGCAATGAACTCTACAATAGTCAGGTAAAATAACATCAACAAGATTTATATTAGGAACATTATTGTTAACATATGGCTCATTATTCTTGTTGTTGTGGTAAATATCATTCTAAAATTTTCTAGTGGGCCTATTGAACCTTTAAAAATAGAAATTCTTACCATATCTTTCTCCAGTATTGCATACTTTCTTTTACAACTGAAGGAAGTCAGTGCTAAGCTTTTGAACCATTTTCAAGATAGAGTTGCTCTCATTCTTTGGTACCTCAGAATTATGAACTTGGGTATTAGCATTAGTTGTATCCATCAAATATTTTTGATCCTATGGATTAGATCTATTGAAATCATTATTTAGGAATCCCAAGTTATGATTAGGATGTGCATGACTCAAATGTAGTTGGTTTAAGACTAGAAGTTGATTTAGAGTGGGTATATTCTAATTGGTGTTAGGGATAACATTAATCATAGGAAAATGTAGGTTGAAATTTGGAATGGAGTAGATCATTTTAACTTGGGGTTGCCTACTAAACATCTTCTGGAACCTATAATAAAATGATCTTATGGTCTCATTTGAATCTCTCTTAACCATGGTGAACTGCTTGTACAAAATGCATGGACTGATGATTTTACCAAATTGATTAATGAAGATATTGATAAAATCATTCAAACTAGTAATGTAATTCTCAAGTAGGTTAAGAAACCAACCATACACAACATGTTTGAAATTAAATGGAAATAATATGCATGCTACATCTTCATGAGTTACATTCAATAGTCTTAAATTAGCTTTGAAACTTTTAATGTGTTCTTTAATAGTTACAATACCATTGGGACTAAATATGCTCAAGTAATTTTTAGGATTACAAGAAAGGTCATGTGTCACACTTGGTGCATTGATTGAAGAACTACCTAGCCAAGCCATACCTTGATAGGGGTTGAACACAAGAGCACCTTAAATTGATGAAGTTAGTTGAGACTTTAAAATTGTGTTCTTAACTTTGTCTCACCTAGATCTCCTATGAACTTCTAATGAAAGCAAAGGTTTTCTAGTCTCTAAACATGACCTTGTCTTCATTCTTGGTAATTATAACTTGTGTGATTTGAATTCTATTTGAAATATAATGTGTCAATCTTATATTTTTTAGGAACAATGATTAAAATTGCACATTAAGCAAATTTTTCAAAGATTTATATAAAGGATGATAAAGGACAATAATATTTAACTAAGTTAGCTTGGAGATGTATCCAAACATGTAAGTATGATTATTAATTACTTGTTTAAGCTCAAATAAACTCAAATTTGGAAAAGGATATATCAATATTTTATCAAAACAACTATTAATAACCTTAAACCCATTGAATTGACAAAGCTTAAGCCATCTTTACCACAATTAAGCCTATAACTTCAAATAACATTGATTTTTGTATAAAGGGAAAACAAAGAATGGTCTAACACCAAAAAGATGAATTATCTTTAGGTAATTGAGCAAATAATTACATAAATATGAAAATATTAAAAAAATCTTTAATAAAAATAAACCAAACTTAGCAAAGATTCTATAAATTCACAAAGATCTGCTTATGGCCCTCCTTCTAGCACCAATAAAGCTCCCCCTATTGATGCTTGAATATGTATCATAGGTGCCCAAAGTGTTTAAGAAACACTTCTCATTTTTGAATTCCTAAGAACTCAAAGCATGAGTTGTAGGTTATGATAATCCTATTATCTTTGATTGAATAGAGACAAAATAAATGAATTATTTCATAAATTTATAATGTTTGGTGATTGGGAACCACTATGGCTAAATAGTTGATTTATGAAAGATGAAATATACTATGCTAAGAATAGTGAAGTATGATCAAGAATTAATCTAAAGACTAATCTAAGATGATATTTACAATGATAGCTAAACTAGACTGATGTAGTTCAGAATGGAGCAAAAGGAAGGGTAGGGCAAAGAAGAAATATGTTGTTGATCTTTATTTTAGAAATTATGATAAATTTCTAATTTCATTTGAACAAGCATTCAAAACCAATGTATGAAATTAAACAACATAAGCTCAAATCCTATCACACATCAGGCAAACATCTAAGGAATGTTGAAAGAATGCAAATAAGAACCAAATTCATTTTAAATAGTTACTCATGTAATAAAGTAACATAAGCACATATACAAGTAGATAAAATAAAATGAAATGAATCAAGAACCATCAACTAATCTAGCATTTTCACAAATTAGCAATTCTACATTTAAAGGTGTACATCCAAAACCTATAGGAACCACTCAAATCTGAAATTTAGACAAAACAAGTGAGATAAAAACCATAACAACAAATGACACAAAAAAATGTGGACAATATTTTTAGAATTCCTTTATTGTATTAGTTGTTCAAAATTTTAGACTAGTTTTTTCGCTAAAAAACTCCCTCCTCTTTTTACAATTGAAAATGCTCCTTTTATAGAATGCAAAGGAAGTATACCAATTAGTCATATCAAATTACATTTGTAGAAGTCTTAAGAAATTTTTTCTTTCTACAAATGTTCTTTAATACACTAGACTTTTCCTAATGGTCTAACCTATAGGCAATGTGATTTATAAGAGGCACATGCCTTTACAAAAAGAATATTTCATTTTCAAAATATATAATGCTCAGCTATAAGAAGAATATTCTTTATTAAACTAATTTTGGGACCCTTTTAATATTGAATACTAATAGAGCTCCACATTTTCTAAAGAAATGCCTTTTTGAGTTGCCATGGATGTGAATTTTGGTCAAATTTATCATTAGTGGATCACACTTTGATTCCAAATTGAATTATTCTTGCACTAATGGTAGTTCAACTTCTCTAGATTGATTAAGGTGATCACAGGGTCAAAATAAGGATTTTGTATGTTTTAGGGCTTTTCTAAAGGTTTTATCAATGCTTTAATGGTGGTAGATAGTTCAAATAGCAAGTTTCATGCCTTAGATCATGTATTTATACCTTTGCCTTTTGCAAGTCCACTAAATCTTCAATTTTGTTGCTTTTTTCTTATGTTGGTATTCATGGCATCTCTATGGCATCCTTGTAGCATTCTCATGGAAATTTCCTCATTAATGTTTAAAAATGACCATTGCTTTATGAAAATCCTTCTTTCATCTCATATTGTCTGATCATCCTTGCATAGATCACCACAGACTATTGATCTTGATCATTGGCTTCTACTTATTCTAGTTTTTTTTAAATTCCACTTTGATCACACACCATTAGATCATCCTCATCCAAGCAAATGTGTTGATCTTTTGTAAGATGCTTGAGCTTTAACTCAGTATAGAGACTTGAATTTTAAACTCTTGATCCTACACCATTAGATCTCATTTGGGTGAACAAACACTCTTTTTTAGATCATTATTTGAGGGGTTTAATGCCATTGATTGCTATCTTTACTTGGCCCTGAGGTTGTGCCACTTATCATTTCTATGTTAATCTTGGGCTTTGTTAAAATGTCAATGTTTATCATGCACTATCAGATCATCTTCATCTGAGTAGATGTATTCCATTGGATCTCCAAAAGATCTTGAATTACTGACTTTACATTTATCATTGGATCTCAATTACCTGAGAAAACACATCTCATTGATCATGTGGACAAGAAATATATTTAATTCAACCTTGGGAAGTACGTAAAACTTAGCATAAATTTTATGGACTATGGTTTTGACTCGTATTTATAAACTCAAATAAAAACCTTCAAATTAGGTCTTTATCTTAAGTTTAGGATATAATAAATGGGACCCTGTAAATAATAAAAGATATAACATAAAGTATTAGGACTAAAGTTTTTATTGTATTAATAAATACAATAGAAACTTTAGAAAAAGTCTTTTTAAATTAAATCTATACTATAAAAAAGGGACCCTGCATTAGTTAGACCATGCCAATGATAAAATATATCAAGGGATCATGGGACATAAAGGGACCAAGAATAATATTTTAGACTAAGGTTTGGTCAAGTTAAGAAACACAACTAAGCCTTAGGATAAAAATTAATCTAAGTCTATGACATGGATAATTATTCCCACACAAATTTGAATTTAATTCAAAAGATATCTAGGTTAAAAAAATTAGACTAGGATTTAACATGGCTTAAAATAAATCTGATTAATCTTTTATAGACCAAAGTATAATACATATCAATTTAACATTTAATCACAAAACCCTAAGCATGTTCATGAGATTTCATTGAACCTGTAATATAAAAACACAAGAAACAAATTTTTAGCAACATCAGAAGGGGTAAAACCATTATCATCTAAAAATATGTCCATTAATCCAAATTAGATTCATGAATAATGTACATCCAAACCAAGTGTGGATGACCTTAAAATTTAAAAGTGTCACTTGGCAGCCTTGCATGCCTTTTGTACTCTACACTCTATCAGTTCTGTTAGGCTAACATGATCTTACCACGTGGTGATATCATGTTTAATCTATCTTTATTTACAAGTTAAAATTCATCTCACGCTATTTGATCTTCCCCATCATAGTAAACATGTACCATTTATCCTAGAAGATGTTTGAGCTTTAACTAGGGACCTGAGGCTTCACTAAACTCTTAACCAGTTATGCTCTGTTGAATAGATTATGTGTGTCTTAATGCGTACCATTAATCTCCAAAATATACTTAGGATTTAATCATGGACCATGGATTCTCTTTTTAATATTTATCTCACACTGTCAGATCTTCCCCATTTGAGTAAATGTGTGCCATTGATCTTGCACATATGCAAAATACTTAAGTTAGGCTCAAAAAAATAAAGGACTTAGCATAAAGTTTATGGACTATGGTTTTATTTCATGTTAGTAAACATGAATTAAAACCTTAGGCTAAGAATATTTAAGCTCAGTTTTGAGACATAATAAATGGGACCCCATTAATAATAAAAGGCATGGCATAAAGTTTTAGCTTACGTCTATGTTATAATAAAAGGAATCATGTTCTTAGTTTCCCATTTTGATCTCATGTTGTTAGATCTTTTTCAGGGTGATCATGCATAATTGTTTAAAATCCTTGACTTATTGACCCCATTTTACATCATTGGATTAACCTCACCTGAGTAAACATAGATTGTTGATCATGGTATTCGACTTATTGACTTCCCACAAGCTTGACACTTGTTAGTCTCTCATTTATCATGGAGCTTTGTTGAATTTTTAACCCTCCTTCTCTATTAGATCTTCGAGCTACCTCCGAGATGGTGATACTTGTCACTCTCATGGTGTTATTAAAACATTTTATAATTTTAAATTTGATCTTGCATCATTAGATCATCTCCATTCGACCAAACACATATCATTAGATTATCTTCTAGGTAGTCAAACATGATTGGTTCTTATAGATAATGAAAATAATTAAGTTAGGGCTTGAGGAACCTATAGAACTTAGACTAAAGTTTTTAGACTATGGTTTTACTTGTGTTAATAAACACAAATAAAAATTTAGGTTAAAGTTTAGAATAAGCTTAAAATATAATAAAAAGGGACCCCATGAATAATAAAAGGGACTAAGTGTTAGCTAGACCATGTTAAAAAGGGACCAAGGGCCATGGGATATAAAGAGGACCAAGTATGAATTTTTAGAATAAGGTTTAGTCATGTTAATAAACATGAATAAAGATTAGTATAAAATTAAATGAAGTCCATGGCATATATAAAGCGTTCCTACATAAATTGTTCCTACCAAATTTGAGTTTAAATCAAGGAGCCTAAGCTAGGGTAATTGAAACAAGGGTTTTAAGATTCTCATACATGAATTTAACTTGACTTTTGACAAACCAAAGGCTAGTAAAAGACCAAATTGATATTAAACTAAAAAATTTAGAAATATTCCATTTAGGGAGGGTTCCATTAAAACTACAATCTAAAACACAAAGGTCTAATGTTAGCAATTTTTTTACAAGATTAAACCAGAATCATTCACAAATATGTTAACCATACCAGGTGTGGATGATATTCAAACTAAAATAATGTGCAAACATGCCATTGATGCCCTAATAAAGTGAATTTTTCATTTTGAGGTACAAATTTTCATAATTTGACACAAGGGTCCCCATTTTTTAGAAATGGGGTATGTTGACCTCAACACTAATGTACAAAATTTAGTATAAGTTCATATTTTTTAATGAAAATTGCATGACATAAGACCCTTCTTTGATTTTTATTCACATATTGAGCTTCTAACACTAATTTTAGAAGGTAATGGAAGTATCAAAATTCATATTCTTGTTAAAATAAATAATAACTCCCTTTGACATGCTTTTAAGGTCAAATTTGGCATGTGGGAGGTTAAAATGGCTACTTTTTGACTTAAAATTGCATTAAGATGCATTTTTAAGGCATAAAACTTTATACTAAGGCTAATGTCATGAATATAAATGTATTAAAATGTCCTATGAATTATTTTTTGACCTTTGACATTGATATTAGTCATTAAATGACCAAGATTTGACCCTTTTAAACTAAAATATACCTATTTGACCACTTTGTAGAGGTTCTTGATAAGATCCTATAAAGTTTTAGATTATAGGGGTTATTATTTGGCCTTGACAACACAAATTACCAATATTTATGATGACTCATAGGGGTTGAATATCCTATTGGTCAGGAAAATTCAAAATCTTTGGACTATATTAGACCTTGGACTATACTTAGAAACTATGAAAACTTGCAAACATTGACATAAAAAACAAACAAACAAACAAGACATGAAACTCAAAGAAAACAACTGACTACTAAAGCAAAATAAAAACTAATAAATCATGTAAAACTTGTGCACTTAGAAGAATGAAACAATGATTATGTACAAAAGAGTAATTCTCCTAATAGTAGTACTTGAAGAACATCCCATTCACTATAATAGGAAGTTTTTCTCCACTCAATTTAGATAATTGGAAATTATTTATTTCCTTACAATCAATGATAACATATGGGCCACTCCAAAGGCTATCAAATTTGGAGTGTTTACCTAGTTTAGCACATTCTTCATCCTATTTGAGTCTTATTCTCCTTACTAAAATGTCTTTGATGATTCTCTTTTATCAAAATATTTCTTGAATTGCTACTAATTTGACCACATGGTATGTATGAAATCATTTCTTATTTCCTCCAATTCTCTCACTTCATTTATCCTTACCTCGATTGCATCATTTTCCATAAGCTGTAGTTGATGTGTAAGCTCCAAAGCTAGAATTTCCAATGAAATATGAAACCTTGATTCTATTCCATAAACTAAAAGATAAGGTGAATTAAAAATTTAATTATTAGGATTGATTCTATCTGCCCATAAGGAAGTCTTTAACTTTGTATGCCATGATCTCTAATTATCTTCCATTGTTCTCTTGATAATCCGAATCAAGTTCTTGTTAGTGGAATCTACAAGTCCATTACTATGTGGATAATAATTTGATGAAGATTTTAGATAGATACCATGATTAAGATATAATTCACATATCTTTGCACTATTGAATTCCAAAGCAATATCTGATATGATAGTTGAAGGGACTCTCAAATGAGTGACTAGACTATCATATAACTCAAAAATTGAATTCTCATTTGCCTCTTTTAATGGAAATGCCTCCACCCACCTAGTAGAATAATTTTTGGCTATCAAAACCCACTTATTACCAACACTTTATGGAGGATGAATCATGCCAATGAATTTTAAACCCCATTTCATGAAGGGTTACTCAACCTGAATAGCCTTCAATGGTATAGCAACTAGTCTCTATTTCCCTATAAACATTACACACTTTACACTTTTTTAACCCATGTATGTGTATATTTGAATAAATTAGGCCAAGAAAAACCATATTTAATGATTTTTTATATTGTAATCTTGGCTACAAATTGTCCTCCTGAAGGACTATCATGAAATTGATCTAAAAGCTTATCAATTTGACTAGTTTCAACACACCTTAAAAACATACCTCCAATGTCATTTTTGAAAATAAATCCATCAATAAAGATGTAGGGTATTTATTTAATCTTGAAGTGTCTCCTTTTTTATTCATTTAAACCCATAGGACACTCTCCTATTTGGAGGAATCTAAAAATATCCTATGTCCAACTAGAAGTAGAGATAGTTTCATCTTCATGTTGAGTGTCTTGAACTATTAAAATCAATTCTTTTTCTTCTTTCACATATGTTTCAAGATGTTAAGAAATCCCTCTACCTATAATAAAAATTTTAAGCTTCACTTCAATATAATATTCCATACACTTGGTTACCCATCCAAATCTCTTTTAATTTAAGTCTCTGTTAAGGATACATTCCTTCATACCAGGATGAGGTACCATTAGAAAAAAATTATTATTTGAAACCAAACGCTTGAATTTTTTCAAACCTATTATTAAAAAAAAAGAACATGTTTTTCAATAAAGTATACCTCTCTTCATATCCCTCCAAAGTTTTATTGAAAAAAGTAATGGGTTTCTTTAAACCTTCACTATTATGCTCCATAAGCATGGCTAAATTTGTACTACATGTAGAAAAAGCATACATAAATAAATCCTTACCAAATATAGGATTGAGAAAAGTAGGAGCTTGGATAATGGCTTGTTTCATATCTTCAAAGTTTCTTTTACCCTCCTTTATCCAAGTGAACTCTTTTTGTTTCTTAAGCATATGAGTGAGTGGTCATACCAACTCTACAAAACTGGGAATGAAAATTTTGATGAAATTAATATTTCCCAAGAAGCTCCACAATCCTTTCTTATGTTTAGTTAATTATATATCAAGGATTGATTCTATTCTTTTTGGATTAATGCAAATTCTATATTTGGACACATGTATAATAAGTCTTCCCTTATGCACTACAAATATGCACTTCTCTTGATTCAAAGAAACTCTAAATTGTCTACATCATTTAAAAACCAATATCAGGTGTGTTAGATGATCATTATGATCCTGTGAAAATAAAATAATGTCATAAATATAAACTTAGAAAAATTCACTCAAAATACCATGAAAAGAAACATCCATTGCCCTTTGGAAATTCGCTCCAGCATTGGAGAGTCCAAAAGGCATATTTTTATATGCATAAGTATCCCTTTTGGTGGTGAGAGATATTTTGTATTGACATTTCTCTTTCACCAATATCTATTTGTAACTTGAGTACCCATCTAGTAAAGAGAACCTCTATGAACTTGATACTCTTTGTAAAATTTGATCCATGGAAGGAAGAAGATAGTGATATTTTAGTGACGCTTTATTCAATTCTCTAAAATATACACATAGCCTTATCTCTCCATTCTTATTTATCATAGGTACAAGTTTTGCAACAGATGTTGAATGTTTTATAGGAAATATTATATTACATTCAATCATATTTGTAAGTTCCTTTCTCATAAGGATTTAAACATTGGGGTTGATTTGTCTTTGCTTTTGTCTTATTGGTTTTGCATCCTCTTCAAGATCAATTATATGTTATGCTAACCTAGGTTCAAAAAATTTCAAATCATGGTATTCCCAAGAAAATATATCCATGAATTCCTTGCATAATGAAATGAAATCTCTTCTCTTAGTATTAGCATTAACGTTTCCCAACTTGAGTTGCTTACCTTTAGCTATGATAATTTGCTCAAAATGTTCTTTCTTGGAAGAGATGCTTACCTTGTCCTTTATTAGATGAAAATATTCATTAAAAATTATTTATAAAGTCACCAAACCTTTAGGTAACTTGTTTTATCTTAATTTCACAATTTAATATTCATATTTTCCTTGAAATTTATCATGATTCTTTGGGCAGAATTATACCTCATTCTATAAGAAACAAGTTATATGTTTATCACCATCAAAAATTTGCCAACTTACATAATTATTTATAACTAAAGGAATATATACAACCTTGATTTGAGTCTGATTTTTGGTATCCTTGATCTAATCCATAATGTCATATTGTGCTTTATGGTAGCAAGTCTATCTACATGTTGATTGGCTTCTCAAGGAATGGAGTGAATATCAAATGACTGGAAATATTCCATAAGGTCCCAAACTCTATGTTTATATGCATTTAGAAAAGGATTATTTATTGCACTTAAACCTCTAGCTTATTTTACTAACAACTCACTATCACTTTTCACCTACAAAAGATTAATACCCCTCTTTTAGCCCACAAAAGTTCATGAATAAGAGCTTCATACTCTTTAGTATTTGATGTAAAAATGAACTAAAATGTAATAGAAGAAATATACCTTTGATTTTGAGGTGAAACCAACATTACACCAGCACCACTTCCATTCTTTCATCTATATCCATCAAAGTATAAATTCCACACTCTTTGATCCTGCATTAAGCTAGTGAGACTAGGCAATAAGTCACCTTCTTCATACATATAGTAGAAACCAAAAATTGATTATTTAATACCTTTATATGGGTCATATCCATGGTTATCATTATCCCACTCATCCAAGAGTAGATCTGGTATGCCTTCAAGTGACTTGGAAGGTTCTTGATTACTAAGATTTTCATCTTCTTCTATAATACTATAATTCACATTTGACATATTTGGCATATAAGGCTCTAGATGAAATATAGAAATAGGCTCAAATATTATTTTGACTTTATTTCCATACCTGGTTCTAAAACCATGTATGACCAATCAAAATAAAGGTAACCTCCTATATTAGTAGTAAAATCTTTGGATAATTATAGTGCAAAATAAGGAGGTAAATCAACAATAACCACATCTTGTGTGATGGTAAAATTGGGACAAGCAGCAAATATGACTTTAAGATATATAAAAACACCAATAGTCTTTGTAAGAGACCCATCTAATTACAAGACACCTTTCTCATGGGGTTCATACTGAAGTCCTAGTTTGTTAGTTATTAACTTGGGTATGATAGAGGTACTAGCCCCATTGTCAATCATACAATTGTGAACTAGACAATCTCCTATGACAACAAAAAGATAAAAGGGAGGAGGCTTAGTCACATTTAGAGATTGAGTCTTAAAAAATTGATTTGAATTTTTTAGAACATCACTTATCCTTTACTTTTTAGGTTGTCTATCTAAGACATTAAGCTTTGAAATATCCTCTTTTAGAAACTAATTTTGACATGGTATTAATAGTGTATCCCATATAGAAATTGGAACATAAGCCTTCTTCATTTGATCCACAATACTAAGTGGAGAAATGGCCATCTAATGCTGTAATTTAGGAGTAGAAGTGTTACCTAAATGTTGTGTGAACTGACAAATGTAAGGACCCTTCAAATTCTATTCCTTTATTTGATGTCTTTTGAGGCACATCTTAAGTGGTGGTATTTTGTAGTGGCTAAGAAGGAAGAGGATCTACCTTTTCAAGATTTGAACCTTCACCAATTGCCCTTTTCTTAGATCTAGAATGGGATGAAATAGAATTATCAACATTGGACATATTTTGGGATTAGTTTACAGCTAGGTGCTCAAAATAATTCTCACATTCCTAGAAGTTAAAAAATGTATTTTTAGTAGGTGCTTTACTACTACTTTCTCCTTGTTAATTTGGAACTTCAAATTGAGTGAAGGAAAGAATGTCTCTATGTGATAGATAGGCTTCCTTATGTTGAGAATGTGGCTGATTTTCATGTGAAGGAGCTAAACTTTGATGCATGTAATATTGTCAAGAAATCTCACCAATTAGAGCCATTACCATGCTATTTATTTGATCCCATTGATTATTTGATTGGCCTTATTGAGCATAGTTTCTCTAAGTTAGCACTATAGCTCTATAATTTCTTGGAGAATTAGTATTGTATTTCCTTGATTGAGAATGTCTCCCTTATCCTTGTTGATTGAATTGATAGGGTGGTCTATTATACTAATAATTCTAATTAGGATTATGGTATGGCCTATAAGGTGGAACTTGTTTCCTTTCCATTATAACCAAATTATTATTTTGATCTTTGAGAAGACTCTCTTTTTTCCCCAATATATCAATATAATTACCCTATGTTTGATAAATACTTGTTGGATCTAGAATTATAGCAATAATAAGAGAAAGAGGATGGATTTTTGAAAATAAAGGCATTGGTGGACTTGAAGATAACTTACCTTATTATGGTAAGTAGTTTTCAGCCTTTATTTCTACTTCATAAGGCTCAGGTAAAGAATTTCCTCCCATGGATTGGATCATGATAGCCACATCTGAATTGGGAGATTTTAGATAGTACAAAAATGCATAGTTTAGAGTAGGCTTGATAACTACAGGAATTCTATTCCAAGTTTTTTGAAACATGTAATTGAAATTCACCATGAATTCATGAAGAAACATCTTGATTATTGTAAGCTTTTCCACCAATGATATATGATCACTTATATCCTCAAAGTGATTACACAGGGTTTCTCCAAATTCATCCCAGTTATTAGTTGATGTAGGTGTCAATCCTCTGTACCAATAAATTTCTTTACCTTTGAATGAAGTTTCTAACAACCTAATTACTACATTTTCCTAAGTCACTAATAACACTAAACAAAGGTTATCTATATATGCAATATGTTCTATAGGAGTAACTAGATTCCCCATATAAAATAGTAGACATTGGGGAAGAAGTTGGGAAATCATAGCATTGATTGATGTTTAAGGGGATACCACCATTAAAAGGCATAAAGTCTTATCTTATAGGAACAACTATTTGGGGTATGGTATTTAAAAAAATATTTGGCTAAAAAATATTTGGTTGAACAATATTTGTCTGAACAAGAGGAGTTTGAAAAATAATAGGATAAGTAGGTGGTGTAGGATTTGGATTGGATTAAGAAGATTTCTTTTTCTTTGCTAATTGGAAAGTTAACTTAGTGAAATCTATCTCTTTACCTTTTTTAGAGGATCTTGTAACCACTCTTGGTAGCATGAAATGTACGTAAATTTGAAAATAACACCCTAAATTTTTTTAATATACTCAAATTTGAAGATATATGCTTCATATTTTTATAAATAATTAGTCTCGCTAGGCATGCTTGAACTATTAACAACCTAAATAACACCCAATAAAAATCTGACTACTAAAATCTGACTCATATCTAGACTAACATTGGAATGATCTAAGGCTATGGGATGTCAGTATCTAGATTAGACTAATATTTGTGAGGCTAGCTTCTATGATTATGTGAATTTAGGATCAATTACTAAAAATATTTGATTTTGGGATGAAAAGAGTAAGGAATAACTAAAACGGAAATCTATGTTTTTATGGTGATGTACCTAAATAGTGATTGATCCTATGTAAATTTTGAAACTTAGGCACACATATGGATCAAGATAGGAAAATTTGTCAACAAAACTTTCATAAATCAGTACTAAACGTCAATATTTCAAATGAAGGTTTGAAATAATGTTTTCATATTGAAGGTGTGTGAATGAAGGTCTTAAAGACATAACATACTAACAATTTTCAACAAAAAATTTGTTCTTAACTCTTCAAGCAACCTGTAAAGGATGAAATCATAGTATTAGATGAGTAAAGGACATAAAAAAGGAGATATATATCACATTATATGAAAATAGACAATAAAAATTACACACTACAACCATAAATTGATCTATAAATAAACTCTATTAATTTTTGGTACAAGTTATAATTTTTTTATATTCTCTCTATACCAGCCTAAGGGATCCTAAAAAATGGCTTAAAAGACTTAATATATAGAAAAAATATATATATATTTATCCAATTTGGAATACAAGAGAGAAGTATAAGTTAATTGGTGTTAACTCAAGTCAATATCCTTTTACAATTATAAACAATAGTCTTTAAAAAGTGTTTTCATGTTTAAAATCCTTGCATGATCTTCTCTTTTATGTTAGAAAGGAAAGGTGGGCCCATCCTTGACTTTTAAACCTACATTTTCATGAAATATATGCCATATATTTATGTATTTATCCACTTTAAGTGATTTCAAGTTGATTTAAAGTCTTCCTTTACTTGAAATCCATGAAATATGCATGAAGCTAGTCAACTAGTCAACTGAAGTGATTGGTCCTTAAGACAAGCTAAACTCCAATAAGACCTTTCCTTTCATGAAATTGGAATTTAAAACTTTAAATTTCATGATATATCCACTTTAAAAATATATAAGTGGTGTGGAAACTCCATTTTAACTCTTTGATATTCGTTCAATGTCAAGTTCATCTTTGATTGTTTGATCAAAAAGGCCTACTGCGCCAATTAGGCCTAGTAGCCTACCTATTGCACTTAAAATACATTATAACTTGAAATAAAACAATTAAAATTGAAAATAAAATGAGTTTTCTACATATAAAAACTCCTCACACCATGAGATAGGTGCTCTTGATGAATAAACTCTTGTAATTCAATCACCATGGTTGACTAGGTCAATTCTACCTTATTTTCTTGCAAAGTGGTTATTTTAGATGAGATGGTAAGGGTGATTACAATAAT
This sequence comes from Torreya grandis, assembly GCA_037957365.1. Lineage (NCBI taxonomy): Eukaryota > Viridiplantae > Streptophyta > Pinopsida > Cupressales > Taxaceae > Torreya > Torreya grandis. The sequence goes on along the minus strand of JARHVA010003073.1, from coordinate 70,087 downwards.
ATTAATTAAAAAATAATGAGTTTAGGATGTTGAAAAAGGTCTCAATATTCAACCTCCATGGATTGGATTTCATGTAAACTACCATGTACCTCATCTTTTGTGATTGTTCCCTCAAAAACTTGATTTCTTATATTATCCTTAAAATTACATACAAAAAATGATCATTTATGGGACCCTATCTGAGTTTAATTTATTTTTTAAGATTACTTAGGTGTATCCATGAGGTTTTTATAGAAATAAAATTAACTTTTCTCAAAATTGGTCAGTATGAGTGTTTGGGAGGGTTTTGGAGCTGAACCTTCTTAATGATGGCTCATAAAGCACAGACCTCCAAACCCAAACTTCTTTCCATTAATATATAGTATATAGACTCCTCAACTTCCCTATTAATATTGGGTTCCCATGGAAAAGGTATGAAAAGTTATCCACATGAAGAAATTTGCCTATAGGGTTTGCAAGAATTTTGGACATGCTTATGCTCTTAGCAATTGTTCATAAATCACATCCCATAAACCAATATAAATTATAATTGAATATGGGTACTCAAGTCATGATAATATTTTTTTGGCTTGAATGAGTATCTGGAACTATATAATTCAAATTTCTCCTCATCGATGAATCTAAATCATCCATTACTTCTCCCTACTTTAAATCATCATCATGGGACTTTTAAAATTTCATTATATCAATCTCACGGTGTCATATTTATTAATAGGGATTGATTATGCATTTTATTTTTATAGGCCTTCTAAGCATAAAACTAAGTTTTGAGTTATTTATGACTTGTAGTATGATATAAGGGATAAAAACATATTGTTTACATTTTCTTTACCATCCCCATGACTTATATTTTCTTCCCAATCTCTACTTGTCTTCATGCCTCTTAATGTTGCCTATGGGGTTTCTTGCATACATCGCATGTGTGACCCTGGATCTCTAAGTCTTCCTATCTTTCCATATTCATTAATCTCTAAAAATTAGATATCATTAAAAATAGTGTCTTATAAACCTCTTTAAAAGTGGCATATATCTTAGACAATTCTCAAAACAAGTAAAAGTCTCTAAAGAACCATAGGCATATTTAATTGCTTTAGCCCTCAAGGTCAAGGCTTGCTAAGGTAGGGGATTTTTATCTCCTCTTATAATGTGTATGAAGATTTAATAACATTATAATATCTTTAAAAACACTTTAATGATCTTATAAACCTCTGTTGTACCTTGAAAACCATAATAACCTCCTCTAGCTCCATCATGACTCCTTTGAAATAAGTAAGGGAAGGTGTCAAAATGGTGATCACTTACACTTGTGAAATGGTCTTGATAATGATATGGAATCTTTCTCAGGTCATGATGATGATGTTCACCAATTTTAAATTATTTATTCTACCTAAAGGTGCCAAAATAGCTTTAAAACTCCTTCAAAAATGCCTCTTTATACATTGACTAAGTATGCACCTTGATGAAACTGACTTTAGACTACTCTGATACCAAATGATGAAATGACATCTAACTTCAGCCAGTTCTCCATAATGAGCATAACACCTTTTATATGCCAATTACACACCACCACTTACATTCACAGACCGACACAATCTAAGTACATTCTAGACTTGAATGGCGTATAGAAAGTCCCACAACAAATGCCATCTCCCATTGGTTTGAGTAATAGAAACTCATAACATTAGAGTTCAGGTAGACATCAGACAGGTTGCTGCACCCAAACTTTAGAAGCATAGTTTAATATTCATTCACAGATTAGTCAAGTATATGAGCTTATAGCCTCATCATACATTACTGGTGGATAGCAAAAATTTACTTTGCATACTAACTCACAGAAAAAAAAACCACTGGTGAATAGGATTGTGCCAAATTTAAATTTCAAAGCCACCATGGCAAACCTATGCAATAACAGAAAATCACTTGTAGGAACTATGTATAAAAAAATCAATCCTCATCTGCAGGTGTCCCTTTATCCATCTTAGGACCACTTGCCTGTAGATCTACATGGTCTACAGCTGGAGTACCTCCTTTTACATTTTCCAGAAGGTATGGAGTGCTTACACGCACATCACCCATTACAACAATTGTTTTCCTCTCCTACTGAACAAGAAGCATTTTGGACAAAGCATAAAAAAAATGTTCTGTACTTCAGGAGATACGCCTATGCCAATTCACTCTACTTTAGCTTCTGCTTGCCTTATTTTAGCTTCCTCTCAAGCCTAAAGATTGTTGATGTCAATATAACCATTTTTCATGTCAAGTGGATCCTCTTCTTGACCCAACAAAGTGAACTCATTGATAGCTCGGGTCTTTACAATGGAACTATCAACACAAACTATGTAAACGTTGATTTTGTGTAAACACATTCTCCTTGGGAACAGAGATCCATTTGAAATGGTGAGCCTTTACCAACAGGATATCAAAGTCAACATTAAAATAGAAGAAAACATAAAAATTCAACTCAGGCTATCAAAGGCACCTGTAACTATATCTCCAATGTTAAAAATTGTGTAACAACCTCACCATTCACGCGCATGAGCACATCCCCTGGCTCTAAATGCTTATGAGCAGGACCACCAGGCATAATCGAATCGACAACAAGCATTTAAGTCTCATCGCATGAGAAGCCTATCTCACAATTTGCTCAATATTGTGTTGAAGCCCCTAGACGATGAGTTTCATCAAATCCCTTGTGAAAAAGGGTCATCTCAAACATAACAAGAGTTTGCTCAATAATTTGCTCTACAACAAAAGCATTTCTTTTTCATGCTACCCCCAGTTCACCAGTGCCAAGAATGTTACTTGAGGCTGTATTTTCATCCAAACCACTTTCTATCTACTCAAGTATGCTATTTGATGCCACAAGCTCATCATCTGTAACTTCCAAAAGCAGCCGTCTTTTTTTTGTTGACTCAGATCTAACAACATTTGTAGAATTTGAAAGATAAATCTAGGAATCAGAGAGGTTCACATCACCATTTATGTCAGTGTTATCAAATCACCATCAGTTTTTGATTCTCTTTCCACTTGACCAACATGTCCATTTGCTGGTTCTTTTGGTTTTGGTGCTACAGTTTTCTCAGCTTCCAATGCACTACTTTCCTTCTTTTTCCTCTTCATTATATTCTCTACATTCCTTCTGTCCTCTCTCCTACTCTTCTACGTCCCTCTCATCCTCTCCTCTTTCTTAATGAATTTTTCTTTTTTCTATATTTTGTGATTAAAAACCTCCTCCAAACCTCTACGCCAAACTTGGCTTAAGGAAAAACAAAATATAGTTTTTAATCTTTAACAATATGCTAAGGTTGAAAATATTTTCAACCATTTCTCCCTAATTTCCTCAACAACCCAAACAATCACTTTTTTTACCTTTTCAATTTTTACTTTTGACAATTACAATTACTCCTCCTTAGAAAACATTTGAGAGGCAAAATACAATAATTTAAAATTTGAATTTTAACATGACTTGTAACCATGTCATGCCAAGATGTCTGTAGATGCTCCTGCATCATACTCTCCCTCTAGGAACAATTTGAACCTTAGTTCAAATGAAATCCTACCTCCATACATTAGTCTTCACTATATACCTAGATCCCAAGGTCTTGTTTCCAATACCAATTCTTGTCTTTGTCTTTGGTGTTCTTTGTCTTTTAGCTTCTTGCTTTTCTTCGTCTTCTGGTATGTTCTTCTCCTTATTTCTTTCTCAGCTGCCATCTCTTACTTCCATGCTTCTTCATCTTCATATATGTCTCCAAAGTTTTCATCTTTCATACCTACATTAAAAACATCAAAAGCAACCTTAGTATAAAAACATTGAGGCCATGAAGCCCCTTGATTATCTTCATGATGTTCTTCTTTGTCCAAATCTGCCCTCACTATCTTTCTTTGTTCTTGTCTTGTTTCACTCTTCCCAATGGTGTCTTCACCATGGTTTGTACATGTATGTAGCTCTCTTGAAGAACTAAAGAGTACTTCCAACATTCTCATTTCTTCACTCAACACAAGCTCATCCAAATCTTCATGTCCTATATCAAACTTAGGACCAGATTGTCTTTCATCCTCTATAAATACATTCATCCACTCTATGGTTTCTTCATACAAGTCAACTTCTTCACCAACATCAATATACTTATCAAATACAATTGCATTATTCTTACCTTCTATCTCCGTGTTCTCTTCAATCTCTACTTGAAGCCATCTTGATTGCTTTGCTACATACTCTCCCCTTTCCTCTTCATCCATCCATTTGGAATTCTTTCCTTGCTGCATATTAGTCCACACAGCCACTTTCCATCTTTCATTTCTCATGAAAATATCATTGAAGGATTCAAAAACATCATCATAAACAATTTGTTTACCTTTCATCTTTGCATCCTCATGCTCTACCTCATTATTTGTTGAGAAGTTTTCTTTCTCATCTTCATTCTCTTGGCTACTGGAATCTCCTTCAATCCTCTTCCATTAACTTCTTGGTGTTTCTATCTCAACGCTCGCATCTTCTATCTTTGCCTTCTTAGGCACCCATACTTATTTTTCCTTCTCATCATTTGTCTTCACAAGCCATTTAGGCATCCTATAATGATGCTCTTGTACCAACACTTCCTGTTGCTTGGGAGTTTGCTTCTTCCACCATTTAGGCATCACATATCCATGATTAATTGAAGACTTCACTTTTCTCTTTGCTTCTCTAACATGTCTATCAACAGTTTCATGCCTATGAAAATGAGAAAAATTAATTTTTGAATTCACTTTTACCTCCTTAATGGGCTGCTCCATTAGTTCTTTGACTTGCATAGCTTCTTGATTATCTATCCTTTCTTCTTCCTTTATGCTTGGCTGCTCTCTTTCTTCCTCTTGGCATTCAATGGCATCATGGAAATCAAATTCATCTTCCATCTCTCCTCTTGCTTTTAGGGGTTCCTTAACACCTCTCTCATGCATTAAATAATGCATCTCTTCTTCTTTATCATCAACAACAAACTCTCTTCTCTTTCCTACACATTCACTTGTGCATTTGGTGTTTTCTCTTACACCAATCTCTTCATTATTCAAGGCCTTTCTCTTGACCTTCATGAGGCTGCTCATACCTGCAATTACCCATGCAAAGACAACATTAGATATAAAAATAAGAGACCATAATGTCTCCATGAGTGCTCTCTTCATCAACACTCTCATCTTCTCAAGTGCTCTTCCTGGCACTTCATCTTTTCTTTCTTCTCCTCTCTTGTTCTCCACAATGAGAACCTTCTTCTCCATCTCTTCCTCTTGTTGTTCACTTGGCAACCTTCTTATCTTCTTCAAGCCTCTATGGGCTTCTCTCTTCATGGAAATCTCATTTTGCCTTCTTCTCCTCTTCACTAGGAGATCAATTGGCCACTTCAACCTCTTCCTCATTGGCCATACGCATGCTTTCTCATTTGATTGCATCCCAGACTCAAACATGCTTTTAATCTTAGCTAAATCTTTCCACAAACTAGAAATCTCTTTGTCAAAGTCAACATTAGTCATACCTTTCTGCTTTGGGGTGCTTGCTTTCTTCTTGGCACTCTCATGTACCTTGCTGCTCTGTAATGCCTTCAATAATACTTCCATTTCTAAAATCTTCACCCAAGTCTTTTCCACCTTGGTCTCTTGATCCCTTGTCTCACCCAAGCCTTTTCTCCTTGACTGGTCATTTGACAATCTCCTTTATCTCACCTAGGCCTTTTGCATCCTAGTCTTTTGATCCTCTTCTCAATCCTACAGCAACTCTTTATACAACACTTCATCAAACACAAATCACAAATCCAAGCTTACCTTGCTTTGGATCTTCCTCCTGAGCATTCACTTGCTCTCTTACTTTTGAGCTTCTCCAAGCTTCTCTTCTCAATTCTTCAAACTTCCTCCTTTACCTCACCTAAGTCTATTTCACCTTAGTCTTTTGGCAAAATATCCAAGCTTCTTCTTAGATCTTCACTAAGCCTTCCTTGGCTTCTTCTTCTCCTCTTAAGCCTCAATGGCTTTAAACTTTCCTTTTTCACCTGTTTGCTTCTTAAAAAAAATAAACTCAAATCAAATATCATAGATTACTCATACCTTTTCTTTAACAGATCTCAAGAGCTTCAAGCTCTGATACCAAAATGATGCACTTTCATTTTCCATCTAAGCATGTAAGATATTGATTCCACTCTCACCTATAACCCTTGCCTGTGAACAGCCAAAAAAAAATTCACAACATTAATCAAATCTAAATTTGACATCTGCCTATTAGATCCCTCTGCATAGACATTCGGCTTGTCTTTATTAGTTTGGAACCTAGTTTCCTTCACTTGAAATACCAAGCCAGCAGTAATAGTTCTAGCACGCTTAAAGTCACCTAGTCTATTATAATCAATCTGTTCAAAATCAAGTTTTATTTTTCTCTATGGGATTCTGGCTTTCAAAAAGACTTCAAAGATGCAGAAGAATAATAAAACTCAGGCTCATGGTAGTCTTTAAGCCATACTACAATAGTTGCGTGAGCCCCATATTTTGAATCTGTAGCCAGCCAAACAATATCTTTTGTAAGCCAAACAATTCTGCTAAATAGACAGAATAATGAAAACCCAAGCCCTAAAGATAACGCATCCCCTATAACAACATTGTCTGAGCAGAAAGGTGTAACCTATACAATTGCTTCTTTACCATCACCACATAGTGCTCTTATTATCCCAAATACATTTACACCTAATATAGATGAGTTGTTGTTATTGTTGATAAAGAGGAGAAAAAGGAGGATCTCTTTTGGAGAGAGAAGGAGTTAGTAGAGGTCTGTAATATGCAGACAAACACTAGATAAATTTTTTGGTAAGTATTGCTAGTTTGTGGAAAGATTTAGCTAAGATTAAAATCATGTTTGAGTCTGGGATGCAATCAAATGAGAAAGCATGGGTATGGCCAATGAGGAAGAGGTTGAAGTGGCCAATTGATCTCCTAGTGAAGAGGAGAAGAAGGCAAAATGATATTGCCATGAAGAGAGAAGCCCATAGAGGCTTGAAGAAGATAAGAAGGTTGCCAAGTGAGCAGCAAGAGGAAGAGGTGGAGAAGAAGGTTCTCATTGTGGAGAACAAGAGAGGAGAAGAAAGAAAAGATGAAGTGCTAGGAAGAGCACTTGAGAAGATGAGAGTGTTGATGAAGAGAGCACTCATGGAGACATTATGGTCTCTTGTTTTTATATCTAATGTTGTCTTTTCATGGGTTATTGCAGGTATGAGCAGCCTCATGAAGGTCAAGAGAAATGCCTTGAAGAATGAAGAGATTGGTGTAAGAGAAGACACCAAATGCACAAGTGAATGTGCAGGAAAGAGAAGAGAGTTTGTTGTTGATGATAAAGAAGAAGAGATGCATTATTTAATGCATGAGAGAGGTGTTGAGGAACCCCTAAAAGCAAGAGGAGAGATGGAAGATGAATTTGAATTCCATGATGCCATTGAATGCCAAGAGGAAGAAAGAGAGCAGCCAAGCATAAAGGAAGAAGAAAGGACAGATAATCAAGAAGCTATGCAAGTCAAAGAACTAATGGAGCGGCCCATTAAGGAAGTAAAAGTGAATTCAAAAATTGATTTTTCTCATTTTCATAAGCATGAAACTATTGATAGACATGTTAGAGAAGCAAAGATAAAAGTGAAGTCTTCAATTAATCATGGATATGTGATGCCTAAATGGTGGAAGAAGCAAACTCCCAAGCAACAGGAAGTGCTGGTACAAGAGCATGGTTATAGGATGCCTAAATGGCTTGTGAAGACAAATGATGAGAAGGAGAAACAAGTATGGGTGCCTAAGAAGGCAAGGAGAGAAGATGCGAGTGTTGAGACAAAAACACCAAGAAGTCAATGGAAGAGGATTGAAGGAGATTCTAGCAGCCAAGAGAATGAAGATGAGAAAGAAAACTTCTCAACGAATAATGAGGTAGAGCATGAGGATGCAAAGATGAAAGGTAAACAAATTGTTTTTGATGATGTTTTTGAATCCTTCAATGATATTTTCATGAGAAATGAAAGATGGAAAGTGGCTATGTGGACTAATATGCAGTAAGGAGAGAATTCCAAATGGATGGATGAAGAGGAAAGGGGAGAGTATGCAGAAAAGCAATCAAGATGGCTTCAAGTAGAGATTGAAGAGAACAAGGAGACAGAAGGTAAGAATACTATGATTGTATTTGATAAGTATATTGATGTTGGTGAAGAAGTTGAATTGTATGAAGAAACCATAGAGTGGATGAATGTATTTATAGAGGATGAAAGATAATTTGGTCCTAAGTTTTATATAAGACATGAAGATTTGGATGAGCTTGTATTGAGTGAAGAAATGAGAATGTTGGAAGAACTCTTTAGTTCTTCAAGAGAGCTACATACAGGTACAAACCATGGTGAAGACACCATTGGGAAGAGTGAAACAAGACAAGAACAAAGAAACATAGTGAGGGCAGATTTGGACAAAGAAGAACAACATGAAGATAATCAAGGGGCTTCATGGCCTCAATGTTTTTCTACTAAGGTTTCTTTTGATGTTTTGAATACTGGTATGAAAGATGAAAACTTTGGAGACATATATGAAGATGAAGAAGCATGGAAGCAGGAGATGGCAGCTAAGAAAGAAATAAGGAGAAGAACATACCAAAAGAGGAAGGAAAGCAAGAAGCTAAAAGACAAAGACCACCAAAGACAAAGACAAGCATTGGTATTGTCAAAAAGACCTTGGGATCTAGGTATATAGTGAAGACTAATGTATGGATGCAGCATTTCATTTGATTGCATCCCAGACTCAAACGTGCTTTTAATCTTAGCTAAATCTTTCCATAAACTAGCAATCTCTTTGCCAAAGTCAACATTAGTCATACCTTTTTGCTTTGGGGTGCTTGCTTTCTTCTTGGCACTCTCATGTACCTTACTGCTCTGTAATGCATTCAACAATACTTCCATTTCTGAGATCTTCACCCAAGTCTTTTCCACCTTGGTCTCTTGATCCCTTGTCTCACCCAAGCCTTTTCTCCTTGACTGGTCTTTTGACAATCTCCTTGATCTCACCTAGGCCTTTTGCATCCTAGTCTTTTGATCCTTTTCTCAATCCTGTAGCAACTCTTTATACAACACTTCATCAAACACAAATCACAAATCTAAGCTTACCTTGCTTTGGATCTTCCTCTTGAGCATTCACTTGCTCTCTTACTCTTGAGCTTCTCCAAGCTTCTCTTCTCAATTCTTCAAACTTCTTCCTTTACCTCACCTAAGTCTATTTCACCTTAGTCTTTTGGCAAACTATCCAAGCTTCTTCTTTGATCTTCACTAAGCCTTCCTTGGCTTCTTCTTCTCCTCTTAAGCCTCAATGGCTTTAAACCTTCCTTTTTCACCTATTTGCTTCTTAAACAAAATAAAATAAAATCAAATATCATAGATTACTCATACCTTTTCTTCAACAGATCCCAAGAGCTTCAAGCTCTGAGACCAAATGATGAAACTGACCTTAGACTGCTCTAATACCAAATGATGAAATGACATCTGACTTCAGCCAGTTTTCCATAATGAGCATAACACCTTTTATATGCTAATTACACACCACCACTTACATTCACAGACTGACACAATCTAAGTACATTCTAGACTTGAATGGCGTATAGAAAGTCCCACAACAAATGCCATCTCCCATTGGTTTGAGTAATAGAAACTCATAACATTAGAGTTTAGGTAGACATCAGACAAGTTGTTGCACCCAAACTTTAAAAGCATAGTTTAATATTCATTCATAGATTAGTCGAGTATATGAGCTTACAGCCTCATCATACATTACTGGTGGATAGCAAAAATTTACTTAGAATACTAACTCATAGAAGAAGAAAAAGCCATTGGTGAATAGGATTGTGCCGAATTTAAATTTCAAAGCCACCATGGCAAACCTATGCAATAACAAACAATCACTTGTAGGAACTATGTATAAAAAAATCAATCCTCATCTGCAGGTGTCACTTTATCCATCTTAGGACCACTTGTCTGCAGATCTACATGGTCTGCAGCTGGAGCACCTCCCTTTACATTTTTTGAAAGGTATGGATTGCTTACACACACATCATCCATTACAACAATTATTGTCCTCTCCCACTGAATAGGAAGCGTTTTGGACAAAGCATAATTTTTTTTTTTGTAATTCAGGAGATATGCCTATGCCAATTCACTCTCTTTCAGCTTTCACTTGCCTTATTTCAGCTTCCTCTCGAGCCTAAATATTGTTGATGTCAATATAATCATTTTTCATGTCAAGTGGATCCTCTTCTTGACCCAACAAAGTGAACTCCTTGATGGTTCGGGTCTCTACAATGGAACTATCAACACAAACTGTGTAAATGCTAATTCTGTGTAAACACATTCTCCTCGGGAACAGAGATCCATTTGAAATGGTGAGCCTTTACCAATAGGCTATCAAAGTCAACATTAAAATAGAAGAAAACATAAAAATTCAACTCAGGCTATCAAAGGCACCTATAACTATATCTCCAATGTTAAAAATTGTGTAACAACCTCACCATTCACGCGCATGAGCACATCCCTTGGCTCTAAATGCTTATGAGTAGGACCACGAGGCATAATTGAATTGACAACAAGCATTTAAGTCTCATCGCATGAGAAGCCTATCTCACAATTTTCTCAGTCTTACGTTGAAGCCCTTAGATGACGAGTTTCATCAAATCCCTTGTGAAAAAGGGTCATCTCAAACATAATAAGAGTCGACTCAATAATTTGCTCTGCAACAAAAGCATTTCTTTTTCTTGCTACCCCCAATTCACCAGCACATGGAATGTTACTTGAGGCTCTATTTTCATCCAAACCACTTTCTATCTACTCAAGTATGTTGTCTGATGCCACAAGCTCATCATCTGCAACTTCCAAAAGCAGCCGTCTTTTTTTTGTTGACTCGGATATACCAACATTTGTAAAATTTGAAAGACAAATCTGGGAATCAGAGAGGTTCACATCACCATTTATGTCAGTGCTATCAAATCACCATCAGTTTTTTATTCTCCTTCCACTTGACCAACATGTCCATTTGCTAGTTCCTGTGGTTTTGGTGCTATAGCTTTCTTAGCTTCCAATGCACTACTTTCCTTCTTTTTCCTCTTCATTATATTCTCTACATTCCTTGTGTCCTCTCTCCTACTCTTCTACGTCCCTCTCATCATCTCCTCTTTCTTAATGAATTTTTATTTTTTCTATATTTTGTGATTAAAAACCTCCTCCAAACCTCTATGCCAAACTTGGCTTAAGGAAAAACAAAATACATTTTTTAATCTTTAACAATATGCTAAGGTTGAAAATATTTTCAACCATTTCTCCCTAATTTCCTCAACAGCCCAAAAAATCACTTTTTTTACCTTTTCAATTTTTACTTTTGACAATTACAATTACTCCTCCTTAGATAACATTTGAGAGGCAAAATACAATAATTTGAAATTTGAATTTTAACATGACTTGTAACCATGTCATGCCAAGATGTCTGTAGATGCTCCTGCATCACACTTGACTGTGTTGATGTATGTGGGGGGTGACTTCATGTAAAATGGAAGATATTAAGATTAAATTATAACTCATTTAGTTTTTAATTGTCTTCTCAAACTATTTTCATCCATCTCTCACCCTTATTCTAGTAGGTTTGACCTCAAGCAAGGTCTTTAGACCTCACACAGTAACCTTTCATATAATAGGTTTGTAATATATCCTTATAATATTGGAAATGATTAAGGGATTTTGATAAAGGTATTAATAATTTAAACTATTCATTTACTTTCATATAATATCTCACATGAATCCACTTCCTAACCTAGATATATTTTGAGTTATGCTTGCTAATAGATGATTGTGAGAGAGACCTGATCTTTGAGTGGCTTTAGGTAGTATGCTATAGTTGACCTAAAATGTGTCATTTAATGTTTTTAATACCTCATAAACTTATTATTTATGATTAATATCTCTTTATCCCATTTTATCATCCTTTGAGCATTAACCTCCTTGCATTATACTATCAGCTTAAGTGAACTAGCTAGGTTTTCCCTTAAGTAAGACTATATGTATACATTTCAAGGTGTATGACTGTATATTAATATTGGAGTCCCTCATTTTATCTCCATGGTATCATTAAAATTAATTTATACCTATTCAATTTAATTTCCTAGAACATTAAGTTCCTTCATGGACTATAAATCTCTACATATTTTCCTTCCTGCAGACCAGTCTGTGCTCTTGAAGTTGTAGGTAGACATTCCTAGGGAATATCTAATTATAGTTGTTATTGAGGATACTTTAAATTTTTAATAATATTATTCATCATTTCTCCTTACTCTTATTAAACCTTCACTACTGCTAAAAAATCATCACCTTCACTATTTTAAAACTTGGTAATTTAAACCTCATACTCCAAAAGATACTTACCCAAATTTAGGTGGTGGAGTGTTGATCTTGACTATGTGACTATCTTGTATAAACTTCTTCCATGACCTATTTAGTATAAATCCATTATATATTACTTATATCCTTGTTCATGATCAATAAAACAACTATATACCATTTTATTCTTATTTACCCTTGAAATCTTGGAGGTATGGTTATAGGTGAGTATGGTTTTAGGTATCTTTTAGCAGGGGTTTATGAGAAAATATGAGTTTGGTCATTATTAAAGGTTACTTTAATCAAATACTATAAAAATACCCTTAAAAACTATTTTTTTATGACTCCATACCTCCTCTTGAAGACAACCTCTTTCTTGGAATATACTAGACTATCCTTTGTGGCCTGTAGGTTGTCCTTAGTTAGTTATAGGTGTACTTTTCAAGGAAAAAAGGATGATAAAATAAGTTTAGATATTTTAAATGTTTTTTATTGGTCACAAATTATATACAATCCATTTGAAACCATGAAAACCTTCACTCCATACTACTATGGCATTACTATAAAGGCAACTTCCTTTTTATATCACTTGATGATTGTATCTGATGACTGTAGTATGTTGTATGGATTGTGAATAGGGTCCTTTGGTCCTGGAGAGTGTGAAAAAAGAATAATATCTCCTTTATTATATCTCATCATAATGATCTAAACTTAATACCCTTATTGAAAAATTCCAAAACCCTTGATGTATATTTTAAGTTCCATCCATCTATTTGACCGTAATTCCTTCTTGGTAGCTGTAGGTCTCCTTTTTTAACCTCTTGAGTCATTTGAGGATGGATATATGTTGTTATTTGATCTACCTTCCTAGGACATCAACTCTATATAACCATTTATTAATTTTATCTTTCATTTTGTCTCTTTTTATCCTTAAAATGTTGTAAGACTCTTCAAAACCCCTATCTATTGTAGGTTTTTTTTAAGTACAAGCCTGCAGGTGTACTTCAAGACATCAAATACAATCATGATTTCCTCTTAAAGGTGTATGCCATGAATGGAATAATTTTAGGATTTTAGGAACCTTTTATTTATTTCTGACCTCATTTATTCCTTTATTTCATTCTAAAATCATAAGGGCCGGGTACTTTATCAACTATAGGTGACCATACTTATACCATTTGTATGGACAAGGGTTGTATGTGACCTTAAGGAAGCCCATAACATGATTTGTTCCTTTTTCCTCTCCCTTATTATTATTAATTAGGTCATTTGTGTATATATAATTATTAATAGATCTTCCTTATCATTCTAATATTGATGTTCTTCATGGAAAACCATGACTATGTTCTTGCCTTGTTGTAGGTGGTCATATTGAAATGGTGCCAAATCTCAAGGTCTACACACCTACCTTCACATCCATGATGGATTTCACCTCTTAATTCCTCATGAAAATAGATTACTTGATATACATAGACCTTAAATAATGTCTCTCTCACCTTTACCTTCATTATAACTTCATGACCAACAGTTTTCTATAGTGTACTACTATAGGTGTGCCTTTCCTTTGTTGTATATAATGTTTTCTTGGTGTGTATATCCTCTTGTCTTGCTTGCGATGGTCTCTTCTATGTCTTGAATTCTCATTTTTATGGATTCATGGTGTTTATATGGATATAAGGGTTGATGAAATTAATGGAAGATGAGGACACCTGAATGGATATGGAAAAGAAGCCAAACCATAGGGTAAAGGAAGTGTATGACAATGAGGTTGAAGGTGAGTCAGTTGGAGGTGAAAAAAACATTGTGAGCATGACAATGATAACTTGATGGGTGATATTCAAGCATATACATATCATAATCAAACCATATAAATTTGGATACATTTAGACAAGGATAATAGTCTAAAAATGAAATATATGTTTCTACAAAAAACCTCAAAATATGCTAATTTTCCTTACAAAATGTACTCTTGAGATGCTTGAGAGTATATAAATGGTCCTCTCTGCTACGAATATTGATGGAACCATTGAGAAAATTTTATTGAAGGACATTTTAACATGATTTTTTCCCTATAATCAAACTCTCATGAGATCTTTATGTTGCTTCCTCTTTTCCATATCGTACAATATCCTTTGGAAGCATATAGACTACAAATTATACTCCTTGTCTTTGTGACATATATTTTCCATTAACATGTGTGGAAAAGGAATAAATGAGTCCATGGTAAGGTATATTAGGATCCAAATAATCTATAAAAACTTGAATTTTATTGAAATAATGCATGTATGAGGAAAATTTGTAGAAAATTGGTTGCCTTCATGGATGAAAGACTTCCAAATTTATCTTGAATTCAAATGGATGATTCATGAGGGAGAAAAGACCAATTTTATAATCACTTAATCCAGAAATAATCCCTCTAAGTCTAATTTCTTTGACCAAAAATTTAGACCTAGATATTCTCTCTCCAAACCATACCAACATCAAACCTGAGGGTATGTCTTTATGTACAAACTAGCAAGGTAGAGAATATGAACTGGTCTTGAGCCTATTTTTCCTCCAATTTCCATAAAATTAATCATGAACATCTTTCATGCCATACCAATCCTACTTCAGACTTCATCTATATGGAATTTCATACAAGTCCATACTTTTCAATGAAAATTACATGAAGAAGACACTTCTTTGCTTTTTATTCACATCTTATGCTTTCAATACCAATTTTATAAGGTAATATAAGTATCATGAGTCATATTACTATTTAAAAAAATTAATAATTCCATTTTTCATAATTTTAGGGCCAAATTTGGCACATGGGAGGTTAAAATGGCTCCTTTTTTATTTAAAATTGCATTAAGAGACCTTTTTAAGGCATGAAACTTTGGACTAAAGATAATGTCATGAATATAAATGTATTAAAATGTAATATGAATGATTTTTTGACCTTTGAAATCATTATTAGTCATTATATGGCCAATATTTAACTCTTTTTAACCAAAATACATCTATTTGACCACCTTGTAAAGGCTATTGACATGATCCTAGAAAGTTTTGAATTATAGGGGTTGGTATTTGTCTTTAACAAGAAAAATTACCAACACTACCATTATAAAACATGCTTCCTTAATTTTTAGTGGAACCCAATTCTAAATATAATCTCACTTGGAAGCACCATTTTGGAGCATTGGAGATCCATATGAGCATTTAAGATGAACATTGCAGATGAATAACTTCAAGACACAATTATTTCACCTTCAAACACTATTCACATTCAAACACATGTATTGAATACCCATTTCTCAACAATGAAACCTTGATTTCATCTTGTAGGCAATGTTAGATTAGATATTTCTCACTCTTATAGGCCCACACATGTGAACTATAGGTTTTAGATGCCATATAAGGACCTTGCATGATTGGAGAGAATATGAATCATCATTATTTTCATTAGATAAGACAATAATGTATTGAAAATATCCCCTTTATTTTTCTCTATGTAGATGAAGATGTTAATCAGGGTATTCAACTTCTTATCATTTTTTCATATAGCATAAAATATCAAATCCTAAAACCAATGACCATGATTTTAAGGTCAACAAGTCTAATTTTTTTAGCCAAGAGCCCAGACCTTCACCCTCTCTCCTATACAGTCTAAGCACAAACCTGAAGTGATCTCCATGTCTACCAAAGAGCTCTTTAGAGGAAGTGAACCCATTTTTGGCTCTTTGGGCCCTAAAACACTTGGATTTCTTCATCATATGCCTATGTTGAACTACCCTTGTAGACCCCTTACTCCACTTAAGCAAATCCATACTGTATGGATCCATACCACTCTAAAAATTGTTGCAACCTAAAAATTTCCTATGTTTTCTCATGTTTCAAATTTTGATTCATTATTGGCAAGTAGGAGGAGGTAAAATAGGGGTTAATTAATGTTTGAAGGTTCATGGTATGACTTGGGGAGTTGAAAAGACATGTTTTCACAAATGTAGGGCCCATTTAGTGGTAATTGAGGGTGTTGACTTGTGAAAAGGAAAACATTAATATGTGAAATGGTTTGGGTATGGACTAATGGAATTTAGGAAGGCTTCTGAGGATGTTAATGATGGTTTTACTAGTCTTTTAAGGTTAACTAGTATCACATTAAGGTCAAATATTCCCTTTTTAAGAAATATACATAATTTTAAGAGGTGATTCCAAATGAATATCATTTCAACACTTTTTAAAATACCTTAAAACCTACTAAAGACTTTAATTAGGCTCCCATTTACCTTCACATCATTATTAAAACTTGTGATCAAGCCATACCTTACACATCTTGATTCCAATAAGAAAGGTCATGATGAGTCATCAACTACAACATTCAATCATCTTTATCATGGCACATTTTAACTATTGAGACCACTCCTATGCATGTTATGGACCTTCACATATGTATAAACACTAGGAGGACTCTTGACACAAGTTAAAATAGGGATTAAGGATAACCACCATGATATTTTCTTGGAATGAAACAACATTAGACCTGTTATCCTTGACATGACAACTAGTCATTACCTTTTAACTATCTTGATGCATCAAGAGATATGAGAATAGTGAAGTCTTGGGTGGACTAGGGTAATCAAAAGTTAGGTTGAATCCTTTCTAGGCCTGAGGATAGAAAGTAGTCAATAGTTACTTTAGGTATATTTTAGGCTTTATTATATCTCATTGAGGCTTTGAAGTTGATCCTACCAAGGTTCAAGCCATTATCAAGATTCTACCACCTTCTACTTTGAAGTAGTTCCATAGTTTTTAGTAAAAAATATAGTGTATTAGATGATTCATTTCATAATTGGCTGATAAATGTCACCCATTCATGTATTTATCAAATAAGGGCACTACCTTTTCATGGAAGGAAGACTACTAGACCACCATTTTATCATACCTTATATCCATTTTGACCTCCCTATTATTTGTAATGTAGAGCAGTCTCCATCTGACATTTGGTACCAACAAACCTTCAACTATCTCAACCTTGACATCATTCCTCCCAACCTCTTTAGGAATGCTTAAAGATTCTTTGTTTAAAGTACCTCTCATTACACCATACTAGGGGGAATTATTTATAATCATATCTTTGATGACCTCTTTCTCCATTATATACATAGTCATGAAGCTTCTCATGCTATTAGGTAAATGCATGATGGAATTTATGGGGGACACTTTAATGGATTAGCAGTCACTAAACACATTTGTTTCTATCAGTTTTTGCTATTTATTCTAAATAGAATAAATAGAAGTATGAATGTTAGGGATAAGTGATTAAGTACCCCATATGATGTGCACCATTATAGATGTTGTGAGAACTCCTCTTTAGCTATGGAAGATCTCACTTGTGTATAAGAAAACACTAAATATAAGTATTGTTAGCAAAGATATGTGTGGGATACCAAGCTACGCGCTTGTTTCAAGAAGCATAACACTTCCCTGGGATGATAGTTTTCTATTTAGAAATAGATTTTAAAACAAAAAATAAATGAAAAGAGAGAAATAGGGATAGAATATTATTTACCATTCTATAGGTCTAAACATTTTAGTGAGCAATACAGTGCAGGCTAAGTAGGGCAGTTGTGTTTTGGTGAGCTTGTTAGGGGAGGCTTTTAGGGTTACTAGTATAACAACATAGTGACCAACATTGGTTAAGTGACCAGTGTTAGCTTAGGTCACCAATGTCAATCTAGATAATTGATATTGGTTTGGGCAATGATATTGGTGGGGTTATAGAAGGCTTTCTCAAGAAGGGAAATAGATTTTTAGTCTTGTAAAGGGGTCATGGGGAGTCATGAGGGGGTGATTAGACTCAGGAAGGGAAAGATAGAGGTTAATATGTTGAGGTAGGGAGATGGAGGTGGGGGATTTTCATAACTCCTCCATAGAGGAAGCTCAGGTTTCATGGGAAATTAATCATAATATTTGTAGAACCAATATAAAAAAGTTATTTTAAAACATGCAAAAATACCAAAATATACTTAGATGGGTTAGATAGGTGAGTAGTTATGCTAGATAGATGGATCTAATGAGGCTTGATGAACTAGTGCATGAACAAATGAGGCAAAGTGTATGTTTCTGATCCATGGTGCTCAAAACATTATGTAGTTTGTCAATTCCTAATCTAGAACAATTCATGTAGAGTGATAGTAATCTTAGTTATCGATAGTGATGATAGAATGTTTTGATAATGAAAGTTATATTCTAATCAATGATTTTCTAACCCTATGGCCAATTTGGAACTAGGCCTAAGTAATCAAAATTGGTAGACCCATCGGCATCAACCAAGGGCTAACCTATATCAGTTCTCTAAGACTAGGTAAAATAGGCTATATTTAGACTTTTAGCTCACTTCTTACTAAGACAAATGGATTTTTCCCATTAGAAAATGGTCATAACATAATGTTGAGAGATGGTTATGTAGTTACAGAGATATGAAGGGGGAAATAATAGGTCCTAGGTGGTTAGGATAAAATGACCAGATCCTAGGGTGAGTCAAAGGGTGAGAATCAGTTATAGGGAGAGGTGGCCAAAGGAGATTTAACCAATTTAATTAAATAATTAAATTAATTAGATGTGTATAAAGAGTAAATACATGGGTTAGGGAATTAAATAAGAAAGGGGTTGAAGGGTAACTCAACTTGGGTAATCACACAAGGGATTAGTGTAATAATAGTGTCTACATTTTACCCTTTTTGTCTTGTAACTTTTATGCACAAGATATGAAATAAAAATAAAGGTTTGCTACCTCAAGGATGGGATGAGTATTCCCCCCTCAAAATAGGGATCGATGGTGGTAAAACCATAATTAGTGATCATTTTAAAATAAGATAGGTGGGTAAATTCAGGTGGGAAGTGGAAATGTGGTGATAACATGACATGAGTGCACACTCCTTCATGCTAAAGTTGGTCAATAGGTCAATAGGTCATGAAGATGTAAATAGAAATAACTAGTCCATAGCATATATAAGTGACATCTAATTAGGTTAAAACCATCAAAGGTGCATCACTAATGGTTGATGTGTCCTAAGTATCCAAAAATGGAAGTGCTCTTAGAAGACACAAAATGGTTACAAATAATACAGACTAGTTAGGTTCATGATCTATAATGTCTATGAAAAAATCCAACTTCAAAGAAATCATAGTGTTAGCTATCTTAGTGACAAAAATAATTGCATCACAAAGGGTGTGTCTAGTTGGGGAGATATAAGTGATCTCTAAGTCATTCATCATTGTTGGTAGAGATGTAAGTAAACCCCATGGTTAGCTATCATGATTGGGAGATATGTATTATCTCTAATTTCCCCTAATGTAGTCTTTTTTAGACTATGAAAGGGTCACATAATCTTAGTTAGGAGAACATTTTAAGGTAGGGAGTGTTAAAAATTGGTTTCATAAGGGTGACTGATCATAGTGAGGTGACTGATGTCAGTGGCATAACCATCATCAGCTACCAGACTGACATCAGTGGGTATCAACTAACATTAGCTACCTAGGGCAAAATGCTAACACCAATGGCTATCCAAACCCAACAAAAAGGGTTTGGCAGCCCCCTTAAGGATCATTTGTCATTTGTTGATTACCAACACTAAACTCTAGAGTTTCATGTGGAAAAACATCACTTTTTTATCATTTTTGCACTAGGTAGTGAGGTTTGAGTGGTGAAGAGGAGTTGTTGAGTGCTTGAGAGTGAGTGGAGTGAGGTGAGAACTTATAAGACACCAATGGACCACACAAGTAGATTTTCTACTAAGATGTTGTACTTATGATTAGAGACCCCATAGTCAAAGTGACTACTCCAGCACCTATCATCTTATCCCACCATCACCAAGTTGATGAGGTAGGACCACTATACACCTAATTTGTAATTTAATTATGATTTTTTAAATTTTTGAAATAGGGGGAAAAAGGGTAGGGGAGGGGGAAAAGAGTAGCTATAGATTAAAAAGTGAAATTGGGGATACTAGGGTAGGTTGAGGAGGGCCAAGGGTAGTTTTAGGGTAGAAAAGGGGTATGAGGGGATTTAATAGTTTGGCCCTAGGACCTAATCAATCACTGATGTTAGTGGTATTAACTGATGTCAATCGACCTATAGAGGACCAAGCTTGGTCTAGGGGACTGATGTTGGTCTTTAAAAAAGTAAAGATGGGTCAGAGAGGACTATTTAAGAGGTAACTAGGTAACCCAAGGATTGAAGGTTAGATCTCAAGTACCATAAGTTGGGTACTGGAGGGTTTGTGATCATTCATAGTGCAAGAAAATGTTAGGTTCTTAAAAAAACTAGTTAGGTGTTAGTCACTAGGTGAAAATGGTTGAGTTAAACTTAAGAGACCTCATGTCAATTGAGTTATACCTACATACCCCTACAAAGGGTTTTAGGTCAATGTAGTTCTAGAAAAGGGGAAATTAGGTTAGCAAGAGGGTTGGTTGAGATGAATAGTTCTTAGTTTTAATGATGTACACATTTATGGTTTTAGGTGAGATAAGAGTTCACACTTTGGGATCAACTCCTAGATCTACCATCAAGGATACGAGTGGACATGATTCTTGGTGAGTGGGAGCTATCACTAAAGTTGGCCAAGAGGATTTCAGAGATATAGTTGAGTTGTGATGGATGTAATCTTAATGGTGTCATTGATAGAGTGGTGGGATCTAGCCACCAATACCTTCTATCTTCCCACAAATGACATGATAGTCTTGCCAAAGGATGTATATCATATATTGAGTCTATTAATACATGGTACCAAATTATATTCATGCAACTGAGATGATCATGATGTGTTCATGGGCACATTATTTAGAGTCATGCTAGGGAGATAGAGTACCACTCTAACAGCTTCACATATGAGCCCTTATATGAGGATGATGATGATGATGAGCACAGATTTGAAGTCATGTTCATAATTGGAGTTAGTGTTTATACATTTCCAAATGTAGATGGTAGTATATTTCTAATGGATTTGATAGGTATACTAACTAACATACTAGAGTAAAGGATAGTGTTTGCTTAGGGGACTGCATTCCTCACATAGTTGTACAAAGAGCTCTAGGGAATTAGATTGTGATGTCGATATAACCTCTGTATGGGTCACCTTCTAAACTATTGGGCCTATGATCATATCATAATGACCCAACCATTAGGACTCCTTATCACCATCACTATAGGTTATAGAGTGGACTTTAGATATTGGAGAGAGTCCATATCCCATTCATGGATAGATGGTGTGGTCAGATATATTGAGTACTACAAGAGGATGTTGGACACCCTAATACTAGTGGATATAATATGGAGACCATATCTAACACTTCCTCCTTTTCTATGATAGAGGATATAGCTAAGAGGCACCCAAATCATGAGGTGGGTGTATAGTAGGAGAGATGGGGAGGTGGAAAGGATACCAGTAGAGTGCATCAGGCACCAATATGGGATTTTATAAGGAGTACCTCCTGACACAACATAATATAAGAGGGATGACATAGATTTGCCCATACCACTACCATAAGAGACAAAGGGGCCTAACTTTGAGGAGATCCTACCTAGAGGAGTCAATGATGTACGCTGTATGAGGGCATACAAATCTTGGTGGGTATGATAGTATGTTATGATCCCATGAAGACCAACCACTAACATATAGGTCATTTCTAGAGAGATGTTATAACTTAGGATAGGGTTGTAACATAGGCATAGGTATAATTTATACAAGGATAGGTGATAGTGATATAGGGGTAGCTAACAGTAGTCATAGGGTAGGCTTCAGCCCTATAAGGATAGCTAGTGGTGGTGTAGTCATAAGTTGTGACTCTAGGTGGTTAAGTGATAGGGCTATAAGATCTACTACTTTCCATGATAGTGGAGAGAGATTCCCTAAGGGTTGGATAAGTAGTTGTACCTCCTCTATCACCATAGGCACCACCATCACTACCCTGTTGGCATGATGGGACCACCACAGACAACATAAGCACATATAGTAGGGAGTATGGGGCCTCCACAGATAGTATCAATTGAGAGATACAAAACTACACTAGTGGAGATTGATTATTATACATAGGCCCTTAAGGCACATCCATAGATCCCTAGGTATGTTGACTATTTGGTATAGTAGTATACTACTACTCATAACACAACATCAAACTCGTAGTGCCATAGACAAGTTGAGGACACGGGTGACACTATAAGGTCATAACCACCTATATGGTAGGATTAGTCAGCCATTTTTATATATTTTTTATTTTAATATGATGTATACACACACACACACACACACACACACACACACACACACACACACACACACACACACACACACACACACACACACATACACCAATCTATGTGTTGAAGATGTGACATGTATATTTTTGAGAGAGAGAGACATATGTACTAATGTAGGATTGATGCATATGATGACATTCAACATATATGAGATGATACCTTTGTTATGACATGATTTTGATATATACGATGATGATGGTATTATATATGTTATTGTTATTGATGTCATGTTGTTATGATGTTAGATGTTAAATGTTACGATTATGGTTATGATGATGTTAGTATGTTATATGTTAAGCATCATGGTTACGATGATGCTAACATGTTAGTATGTTATTAGAGCATTTCCCATATTTGTGATGGTCCATGCACAATTGAATGTTTAGACACATCTTAGCATTTTTTATATATGTGATGGTGTATGCATAAAATGTACTATGTTGGTTTTTCATTTCAGCATTCTCCATATATGTGATGGTGTATTCTTAAAATGATGTTGATATGTCTTCTACATGTATTGGTATTCATAAAAACTATTGATGAAAATGCTAGTTATAATTCTCATAACACAAATTGGAATTTGTATTAAATGAACTATTGAAATATGGATTGTTAGTATGGTTAGGTTGATTATCAGAAATAATTACTATGAGGCTTGCTTATGATAATAAATTTTGTTGATACAAGGCATATGGTTTTAATTTTAGTGAACAAAACTTATACCAAATAATTTAAAACAAGAAAGTTTTCACCTTAAGACATAATTTCTAAAAGGAAAAAACTTATAGGCGAGCAAGATGGTTAAGATGAAAGGCATGATGCTCTTTCATTGACAAGGACCATAAGGTAGCATGGAGAGGCATACAAACATAAGCCCTTTTCATGTGCTACACTATAGACTATAGTTGTGTTGGATAAGCTAATAGTTTACTTCATGGCAAGTGAGCTTTAAGTCCCTTGTTTGTGTTTAATAGGTAATGGAGATAGGAGAATAGGGTATTATGAGCAAAGGGGTTAATGGGTAATGAAAACCTTATAGTGAGATGATATGCCCTTTCTATAGGAAACCCAAGATCTTTCATAGGCAAGTCTATGAAATAAGTCTTTTTTTTAAACTAATCAATGCGAGAAGTATATGTATGTGATTTTTGATTGGTTCATTAGGTCATGTGAAGCTGATCGATATGGGAAGATTTGAAGTACATGCTTGCTATAAGAAATTTAATATATCCATCTTTTCAGGGAGTGGTCTATGCTTTATATTTTTTTTTATGTTTTCATAGTTGTCCTTTGAGGGAGTAGTCTATTAATTATAGAAATAATATGCTATGCAACTGTCCTTCAAGGGATCAATCTACATTTTTATAGTGACCCAAGAAATAATGAATTTTCTTTATATCCCAAGTTTTATTTTTTATATGTTAGTCATGGACATGACTATAAATGCATAGGGGTGTCCCTTTATGAGGACAAAACTACCATACTCTGAATATTGACAAAAGTGTTAGAGGGAAAAGGGTGAAAGGAAGGTGTGTAGAATAGAAGAAGTTTTGCTCAAGGGATGAGCTCAAGTTAGTCACAAAGTGATTTGATGCTTGATTATCAAAAGAATGGTCATAAATGTAATGCATTTAAATGCTTAGGTTCTAGCTTGCCTTTGAGAGTGGACAAGTGATAAGCCCCTAATCCATATTTATGAGTTATGACATATGGTCCAAGATAATTAGGAGAAAACTTACCCTTTTTTATTTTCTCCATGTTAGTCAAATGCTGATTCTCCTTCAACATGAGATCTCTAATATTGAAATCTCACTCTTTTAGATGCTTGTTATAGGCACACCTAATGTGATGTTGATAGATTTGAAGATGGTTTAGATCTACAAGTCGATGTTCATCAAGCAACTCAAGTTAGGGCATTATTTCTTAGTAAAAATCAGCTTTAGAGAAGATATCCTATAAGGATATGTGAAGAGAAGCAATTTGGACTTTAAGAGGCAGGATTGCCTCAGTACCATAAACCAAAGAAAATGGTGTAGCACCCATAGGGGTTTGAATTCTAGTGCGATAGGCCCATAGATCAAAGGGAATATGCATGTGCCAATCCATACCAAAGTTACTGCCTACTTTCATGAGAATTTTGCTCAAAGATTTATTAGAAGCTTCTACCTACCCATTTTATTTTAGATGATAAGGAGATGAGAAGCTTAGTTTTATTCTAAAGGCATCATGGAGCCTCTAGAAAGATTTGTTCTTAAAGGATTTACCATTATCCATAATGATCTTATGCAGAATACCATAATGGTAAATAATGTGATGATTGATAAAGTCAACAATTTTGTCAGCTTTTGTGGAGACAAGGATAATTTCTTCCACCCACTTAGTGAAATATTCTATCATGGTGATGATAGAGTGATGATGGAGAGATGAATGTGGGTTAATCTCACTGATAAGATCTAAACCCCTTTGAGAGAAGGGTGAAAAATCTTGAGCCACTTATAAATCATGACTTGGTATATGAAGAAGATTCATGTGTTGTTGTCATTTGATACAATGCCAAACATAATCACAATAATCTTGGTTAAGGGTTGGGCAATAATAGCCAATTTGAAGAATGCATTTAAAAATCACATTCCCACTAAAGTTTCCACTAAAAATTCCATCATGGACTTCTTTGATGGCATAAGGGACTTTAGTGCTAGCTAGATAGTGAATAAAGAGGCTAGCAAAGCCTCATTTATAGAGAAGACCCCCTAGCATGGTGTAACAAATAATGCTTTTGACATAAGCATGTTACCCATTGCTATAAATATCAGAGGGGATAACACCATAAGTGAGATAGTCCACTAACTATTTATACCAGACATCATGAGAATTGGTGTCTACATTACCAACAAAGAGGATGTTTGTTGAAACATAAGAGGGTAATGTCATATGATCGATGATAATGTAAATATTTGAATAAGATGATGAAAAGGGAATGTGCTAGGGAAGAGAGGCCATAGTATCAACAAACATGTTTAAAAAATGAGGAACATTTTACAAGAGATAATGGTTAAAAGAGGCTAATAGTGTGTCTACATAGTGTTTATAACACTATAAGATGTTGTTATTACATTGATAAGATCCATAGAATTGATTCACCACAAGCTGGGAGTCTCCATAGATGTGGATGGAATTGACCCCCAAGAAAAGGGTTGTCTAAAGTTTGAGAACCAAGGCCTCATATTCTTCCATGTTATTGGTGCACTCAAAATCTAGTTTAAAGGATAAGCGCATGGGTTCACCATCAAGAGGAATAAATATGACCCCTACACCCCCTCCAATTTGACATTTGGACCCATCAAAAAATAACATCATTTGATAGGTGTTGTCATCAATGGAGAGTGTGGCAATGGATTCATCAAGAAATTTTATATTAGAAGGTTATGTGTCAGGAAGAGGACCATCGACCAACTAGTCTACAATCATTTTCCCCCTTATTTATTGTTGTTGAATGAACTCCAAATTAAAATTAGTGAGAAATATAAGCGAATGAGCCATGCAATAGTTTTGATAGGTCTTGGAGTGCATATATTTGAGGGGATCAGTGTTGGTGATGATGTAGGTCTTGTGATTGAGGAGATATTTTTGAAGCTTATAATCCATGAAGACTAAAGTGAGACAATGTTTCTAGGTGTGAGTGTACCAAGTTTTAGAGTCTTTAAGCATTTAGCTTATATAGTAGATAACTTGCTCCTTGTGGTTTTCATCCCTATACAAAATCATAACACCGATGGAGTGATCTATTTTTGAAATATAGAGATAGAAAGTTTGATCCTCCTTAGGTGGAAAAGGACTAGTGGGGAAAGAAGATAACCGTTGAGAGAATAAAATGATTTTTGACACTCCTTACTCCACTTAAAGAAGACATTATTTTTAAGAAGGTGATGAAATGGCTGACATTTATTTGATAATTGGGAGATAAAAAATTGAATGGACTATAATTTTCCTTGTGGAATATGAAGTTACTTGAGATTTTTTGGTGAAGATATTTCTATAATGGCTCAAACCTTAGCAGGATCAACCTCAATGCCATGGAGAGAAATGATAAATCCTAGTAGCTTACTGGAGAGGACCCCAAAGATGCACTTATTTGGGTTAAGATGAATGTTATATCATAGAAGACATTCAAAGATGATCTCAAGGACCACCAAATGGTCTTGGTGATGCTTAGATTTTCCAAGTAAATCATCCACATAGTCTTCCATGATGGTGTTAAGAAGTTCATGGAAAAATTAGGTCATCATACATTGGTAAGTAGCCCCAACATTTTTCAATCCAAAAGGCATTACATGATGAAAAAAGGTTCCCCATGGGGTAGTGAAGGTGGTTTTATTCTAGTCTTTAGGACAAATCAAGATTTTATTGTAACCAAAGAATCCATCCATAATAAAAAGCATCTCATGGCTAGTCATAAGATCCACCAGCTAGTTGATGTTAGGCAAAAGGAAATCATCTTTTGGGCATGCAAGGTTTATATCATGAAAACTAGTAAGAAAATAAACTCCCCTTATGGGTTTGGTGATGGGGATGATGTTAGAGACCCATTATGGGTAATCAATGGGTTGAATGAAGTTGACAGACAAGAGGCACTGAAACTCTTCTTTGATGAAAAGGGCAATATGAAGATGCATCTTTCAAAGCTTTTGATGAACATGTTTAACATCATGATTTGTGATAATGTTATGAGTTATGATCACATGGTCTATGCTAAGCATATCATTTTATGACCAAGAAAAATTTTACTATGATTATCAAGGAAAGTGGCATAATCCTTTTGTTAGACAAAATATAAGGATCGGTAAACTTTAATAATGCAAGGGTTATATGGAGACTGAAAATTAATATCAATAGTTGATTCATTTAGCATATTTTACATCTTAGATGGGAATGACTTCTAAATATAGGAGTCCTCAGCTCCCATGTAGGTAAGAATGGAGTTATTATCCTGACATTAGACTACATTAATTGTTAAAAAGTCATCATTGATCATGTCAGGATGAAGGAAGGGAAGGGACCTTATTTCCCCATCACGATGATAGGTTAAAGGTCCCAAGTGAGTAGTTTTCATGAAAAAAAACTAAGAGGGATGGATACCTATAAATCCATGGGAAGTGTAGGTATAGGTGAAGGTGAAAAAGGAGGAAAAGGGTCCTTAATGATCAGAACACTCAAAACCTTAGCTAGCTCGAATGGGTCTTTAAAACCCAAACCATACCACTTCTTGGTGCTCCTAATGGTTTTTCGGGTGGGGTAATTAATGGGTGTATGAGCTCCTTACTCATACTAGCCTAGACCAAACCCTTTCCAAAGACACCTATATAGATAAGTATTAGCAAAGCTAGGTTTACCTATGAAGGAGAAGCCACATGTAAAGAACTAGGTGGAAGGAAGAGGATTTCCTATGGCAAGAGAACAATTAATCCCCCCATATGTTAGATTCATGTCAAGATTGGGAGCACCATATGGTATGACCATATCGATGTGGTGATCATACTCAAGATGCATATGTAATCTTCCATACTCTTTTAGAGTATATAATATATCTAGCATGAGGATATGGCATTCATTAAGAGTGAGGTGATTGAAGGCATTTTCCATAGGATATTTCTTGGGAATCTAAGTCACAAGTAGCTATAAGATTGTTAAATCCTTAGAATTAGGAGGAAGAGGAGATGATTTTAATTTTATAAGGATGTCATTGGGCCTATAAGTCATGTTTCATGTCTTAAATGGAGGAGGATCAGTTGGGATGATGTGCACCTAACCCTCATGCTCAAATTTAACACAATGATACATAGTTGAGGGCACACAAGCCATGGCCCATATCCATGGACATCCAAGTAGGATGTTGTATTGGAACTCTCCTTTAAAAACATAGAAGAGCTCTAGAATATTGTAAGTACTAACATGAATATGAAGCATGATCATGCCAACTAGGGTGGTTGTGGTATCATTGAAGGAGCAAATCACTGCATCTAATTATGACATATAATGATTACAAAGCTCCAATTACTTGTAGGCATATGTGGAGATGATGTTAATACTATCACCCCCATCAACCATGACTCTCTTGGCATGAGTCTAGTTGATAAATAATATGATGAAAAGATTAGGGTCCTAGTCATCAAGGTGATGAGTGGGAATCTTAGAATCATTGAACAAAACTAGGGCTATAGTATTAAGGGAGCCTATAAAAGCCAAAAGAGGTTGGGGATCATCAACTTGAACCTTAACTACTTTAAAGGACTTAATCAAATCCTGATGATATGGATTAGCTCATATAGGGACATATTCATACGTATTTTATGTAGTTTCTTGATCATGGAGTCTTGAACCACCTCTAAACATGTTGGTTACGTGGTACCTAAGATAGAAATCTTGGGTTTTTAATGGGGGTCATCCTTTAAAAATGGATGAGCCCAAGGTGTTGTAATGTTTTCCTTACATTTATCCTTTTTAGTTCATGATCGAGTGGCCACATGAATCAATTTAATCTAGAATATAGGTGGTGAAGGTGGTGAAAGAATCTTGCATACATCTTTAGGCTCAAGTTTAGGTGAGGAAGCATGAGAAGTCACAGGTGCAAATTTTATAGTGACAAGGTTATTTATGAGGGGCTCCTCAAAAAGATTTTTTATACCAATGTGTTATTGGATGATAGTTGTGAGAGCTTTGTATCTCTTTGTATCATGTCTAGGTGATTGGTGATATAAACAAACCTACATGTCATTGAACTAAGAAGGTTTTGGTTTGAGAAGATGATAAGGCTTAATTGAGGGAAGGGTTATGTGAGATGATTGAAAAAATTATCATAAAAGAGAGGCATGAGATCCTTTGAATGGTATTTCACTTGTTATTGCAACTAGGGTTGACACCTTTTATTTAGGAGCTATTGGAGGGGTTTTACATGGTGCCTTTTTGGGTGAAGGCACCACAAGTTTTTATGACACCTTTTTAGTGATAAGTGTCAAGGTGATAAAGTTTGAGGTACCACCATAAGGTAGAGGTAAGAGCACTAGTAACTTTGCCTTTTGGTTCCTTAAGGTATGGGGTCATTTAACCAAAGTTGAGGGTTAATCCCTAAAATTAAAGGAAAATTTGATGGCACAATGGGTCGATAAGGCTTAGGAAGCTTGACATTCTTCCTAGGTGTAGGAGGGTTCAAATATAACTTTAATTATGGATGAGTTATATGGGAAATTGGGTGAATGCCTAAAGATATAATTTACTTTAATGTGGTAGACACTTGAGATGGTGAAGGTTATGATATTAGGGTTTGAGCCTCCTTTGGTGGAGGAGAAGGAACTCAAACCTTGTCAAACACCTTGAAATAAATGGCTGTAAAAGGGTTATTGGTCAAGGATGACTTTTATTGTGTAGGGAAAGGAACTTTGATGTAATCCCAAAATGTTACATGATCCATATTCTTAGATTCAAGAAAACTAAGATTTCCTACCTATTTTGAGAAGGGTTTAGATAATATTGGCTTAGGATTTACTGTCACTTCTGTAGAAGACGCAGGTGATTGCAAAAGAGGGACATTATTGGCAATGTCCACCTCAGGCCAAATATGGGTGATAACCATAATGGTATCCTCCTCAAATGATGTAGGAGAAGATACATGATCCTCTGATAGTGCAGGAGGGACTGGTGAAGTTGGCTCCTCAAGAAAATAGAGCACCAGGATAATTTCCCCTTAAACATGTGGATGAGGGACTAATAAAGTGTGTTATTCCATGGGTAAGAGAAGTGGAAAAATAGCCTCAATATGATAAGGTGAAATTTATCCCTTGATTATCATGGGATCAAATAAAATAGGCTCATATATGCATGAAATAGGAGTGTATGAAGCATTACCTTCCATTAGTAGAGGAGAAGCAGACAAAGAAGGCTCCTCAAGGGGGAAGAGTAAAGGTATGATGCCCCCTTAAACATGTGGTAAAGGAGAGGTTAATGCATGTTTTTCAAGTAGTAGAAGAATAGGAAAAACATTCATAAGGGGAATGGGCACAATAGTCTCTTCACATAAAATAATGTGAGGTATAAGAGGGCCCTCTTCTCATGGAAGCAAAAGAGGAAAAATAGGTTCCTTTACTCTAGGGAGTGGGATAGGTATGGAAATATCCTCTACTTTTAGAAAAGGAGAAGGTAGAGTAGGTTAGACTGGCATTGAACCAAAGACCACATCAACAGTGTGGATGTTGCAGTCATGTGTATGCTCAGTCATTGCCTAAACATTGTTCTAAGAAGAGGAGTGCTTGGGAAATGGCTTCTTGAAGACATCCAAGTTTTGATTAGCTAATGCATTAGGTTTATCCAAAACTAGATGACCCTTATTGAGAATGTCTTAAACAACATTTTTGAGGGTCTTATAGTTTTTAGCATCATGACCTTTCACTCGATGATAGTTAAAAAACTATTCCTCCTTGTACCAGGTGGGTATAAGATAGGATGTATCAAACTATATGGGGGGCTTGACCTAAGGAAGGGTAATATCTCCTTTCCTCATTACCTTATCCAACATGGAGGCATATGAATCCCTTATTGGAGTTTACTCTCTACATTCATACAATTGCTAGAATTACTTCATTGGGTTCTAATAAGTTGAAGGCTTGAATTGATCTACCTTTATGAAAGATGCTAACTTAACGACTACCACATTGGTTGAGCCTTTATACTTTTGGTTGGAAGAGGAGGGTTTAGAGGAAGAGGAGTTACTAGGCTTATAATTTGTGTTTTTATTACACAACTTGACTCGATCTTCATCTACTAGCCAAATCTCAAGCTTTCATGTTATTATGAAGGCTTCATCAATTGTCCAAAAGGTTTGAACTTGAAGGGTCAAGGAGATGTGCTTGGTGTTTGATCTTGAAAATAGTTCAATGAGCTTAGGCTAGGGTAATGATAAGGAGAGTTGATTAATGAGACCTCTCAAATGAGTAATGAAATTCGTGATAGAATCATCCTCAAATTGTCAAATAGAGTAAAGGTCTGTGATTGAGACCTTTTTAGAGATATTGATCTAAAAATAATTGAGCAAGCTAGGTAAAGGAAAACAAGGAGTGTTAGGTAATGGATCTATACCAATCTAGAGTAGCACCCATAAGGGACATGGGAAAGGTATGAATTAATAATGCATCATCATGTCATATTAGGTAATAAGCATGTCTGAATGCTCGTAAGTGCTACTATGGATCTTCTTTGCCTTGAAAGTGAGTGAAATTAGGAAGCTCCCACTAATTGGGATAATGATGGATAGGTACTGATGTATGGATGGGTTCATTGCATATTTGATCATATGAAAGAACATTCTTTAAACCTAAAATAAATTTTTCTAAGCAATACATCTTATTCATCAGCATCTTGATTATATTTGGAGGGTAATTGGTTTAAGAGGCACTCCCCAAGATATAGGGGGCATGTAAAGAGATTGAAGTAACATGTGACATAGGTTATGATTGGGTAGATGTAACATACAAGTAAAGAATTATAAGCTAAGGGGATTATCCCATAAGATTCAAAATAAAACCTTAGCTAGGCACTACCATTGTGGGTTGGATTATGGAGACACTAGCTAAGGGATAGGTGGTTACTCTTGTATTAATCAGTTCAAGAGTAGCCAAGATTGACACAACTAAGTTCTGAAATGGGGTCTAACTTGGTTGAGTGGCTTACAATTATGAGGTTAAGAAAACCCCAATAGAAGTTGGGTTTGACTACACAATTAGATAAATCAAACTTTGAGCATTAGATACAATTAGGTTACTCATCAAAGTAGCTATTTTAGTAACCATAGGGGAGATAATGGAAATAACTAACATTGTCTCCATCAAGGAAGTGGGCATACCATAAATCAGATCATTAGAGGAGTTACGTCTCTGACTCATGACAAGGTAATGTTGGAGGAATTTAGTGTTATGATCAAGGAATCATGTGAAATCTTGATCACCTTCAAGCATGATGGGTGACTGACTAGGACTGACATACCTAGGGGAACATTCTATGCTAGGATTTCACTCCATGGAAGGATTGGAAAGAGAAGGTGAAGGTGGAAGGGCTTGTTAACGTACGTGATCATCAAGAAGATTCACTTGATTTTGCATCAAGACCATGCAAAAGGAAAAAAAATTAATAGACCTTATAACTATGACATGAAATTAAAAAAACCCAAGTTTGATTAAAACTAATAGGTGATTTTGGCTTGTTGTTTGAGGTAGACTAAAAATCAAAAATATCCACAGAGACCAATATTAGTTGCCTAACTGAGGTTGGTATGCAATAAATATATTAATATTAGTATTATGACTAGGGTTAGTGGGATCCTTAGGCCACTGACATTAGTAGCCTAATTGAGCTTGGTTACTGTGTAACCCAAAAAGGTAAAAAAATCAATGTTTAACCAACCCAGACATGAAATCTGAATATAACATTGAATGCAAGAGGATTGTGTGTCAATAGAGAACACTTAAGGGGACTAGAGCCAGAGGTTAACAAGTCTAAAATATTGAGAAGACATGGTTTTGATACAAAATGTCCTTACAAACTCAAAAGTAAAATAGGCAAAAAAAAGGCAAAAAAGATCATACAACCAACTGACATTAATTCCTAAGAATTGTTTATGGCCTCTTGGTGGCTTATGCCTTAACTAGATTGTATGAAGAGGAATTTGGATTAAAAAGGTCCTAGAAGCCATCTAGATATGGTTTAAAGAGTTTTGTCTTGGTCATCCTCAATATATTTTTAGGTATGAGAGGCCCAAATCTATGACTTATGATTTAGTCTAGCCAAAACACTGAACTAGGTTCATTTACCTAGTGATGAAATCTAGGTAAATCCCACCTGAGGTTTTATGGAAAGTTTGAAATATGTAAGTTGATATGTGGTTTTGAGGTCTATGAGAAAGTGTGATGTGATTCATTAACTAGATAATTAGTTCTATGTGTGACTAATATGCATCAAGCTGACCAATGATACAGTAAGTTTTAAACCCAAAAGCTGAAGTGTTTTCTTTGGATGTAAAATAATGAGGAAAGGGAAAGAGTATGAATTTCACTACTTTGATGCACATGTAATGAGGTAAGAAAAAATAAGTTTCTTTTTGGATTTTCATAAGATAATGATTTCATTTAGAAGCAATAGAAGAAGAGGTGAGAGAGAAGAGAAAGTTCAATTCATTCCCTTAAGCTAAAAATGAAAGGTGTGGTATATTGCTTTTATGGCAAACAAAAGTAGAGAATGTAATAATGAAAACATCACTATTGATGCACCTATATGAATTTAATTTTAAAGCAAGGAATAAACCCAATATAAACTCTAGGGTCCCATCAGGCATGCCTAAATGTTTCTATCATTTTTTTCTATCCATTCTAAAAGGAAGAAATAGAAGTATGAATGCTAAGGATAAGTGATTAAGTACCTATAATGATGCAAACCATTCTAGATGTTGTGACAACTCCCCTTTGGATATGGAGGAAGACACATGTGTATAATCAAACGCTAAAAAAAATTATTCTTAGTAGAGATATGTGTAGGCTGCCAAGCTACGTGCTTATTCTAGGAAGCATAACACTTCCCTAGGATGAAATTCCACTACTTAGAAACAAAGTTTAAAACAAACATAAATTTATAGAGAGAGAGAGAGAGAGAGAGAGAGAGAGAGAGAGAGAGAGAGAGAGAGAGAGAGAGAGAGAGAGAGAGGGTTAGAATATTGTTTACTATGCTACAGGTCTGAATGTGTTAGTGAATAATACAATGTAGGCTAGGTAGGGTAATTATGTTTTGGTGATGTTATTGGGAGAGGATTTTAGAGTTGTGACAACTCCTTTTTGGCAATGGAGGAAGACACCTATGTATAAGAAAACACTAAATAGAATTATTTTTAGCAAATATATGTGCAGGCTGCCAAGCTATGCGCTTGCTCTAAAAAATGTAACACTTCCTTGGGATGACAATCCACTATTTAGAAATAGAGTTTAAAATAAACATAAATTTAAATAGAGAGAGAGAGAGGGTTAGAATATTATTTATTGTGTTGTAGGTCTAAACATGTCAGTGAACAATACAATGTAAGCTAGGTAGGGCAATTGTGTTTTGGAGTTGATGGTATAAAAACATACTGACTGATGTTAGTTAAGTGACTAGTGTTGGTTTAGGTCACTTATGTCAGTCTAGATAACTGATATTGATTGGGGTAATGATAATAGTAGGGTTATGGAAGGCTTTTTCAGGAAGGTAAATAGAGTTTTAGTCTTGTAAAGGGGTCATGAAGAGTCATGAGGGGGTGAGTAAGACTAAAGAAGGCAAGACAGAGGTTGATATGTTAAGGTAGGGAGATGGATGTGGGGGAGTATCGCAACTCCTCCATGGAGGAAGCTCAAGTTTTATGGGCAATTAAATAGTATATTAATAAAACCAATATAAAATAGCTATTTTAAAACATGCAAGAACATCAAAATGTACTTAGTTGGGTTGGATAGGTGAGAAACTATGTTTATAGATGGCTTCAATGAGGATTTATGAACTAGTGCATGAATAGATGAGGCAAAGCATATGTATATGATCCATGATGCTCAAAACACTATGCAATTTGTCAATTCTTGATCTGTAATAATTCATGTAGAGTGATGGTAACCTTGGATGTTGATAGTGATGATAGTGATGCTAGAATGTTTTAATAATGAAATTTTTGTGCTAATCAATGAATTTTTTACCCTATGGGCAATTTGAAATTAGGCCTAAGTAACCAATGTTAGTGGGCTAACCAGTTTCAATTGAAGGCTAACTGACATTAGTTCCCCAAGACTAGGTAAAATAGGCTATATTTAGCCTTTTAGCTTGCTTCTTACATTGACAAATGGGTTATTCCATAGGAAAATGGTCATAACACAAATTCAAGAGGTATTTAGGTAGTTAAGGAGTTATGAAGGAGGAAATAATAGGTCCTAGGTGGTCAGGATATAATGACTAGGAACTAGGGTGAGTCAGAGGGTGAGAATTGGTCATAGAGTGAGGTGGCCAAAGGAGATTTAACTAATTTAATTAAATAATTAAATTAGTTATATGTGCACACAAAGGGTAAAGACATAGGTTAGGGAATTAAATAAGAAATGGGATGAGGGGTAATGTGACCTAGGTAATCATGCAAGGGATTAGCATAATTCTAGTGTCTATAGTATCTTTTGCCTTGGCTACTATTGGCCCACCCTTAACCAAGACTATTGTGATTATGTAAAGAAGTGTGTCAAATGCCAATAGCACACCAATTTATATCATGAACGAACCCATGGCCTTTAAGTATCCAAAGACTATTGGCCCTTCTCATAATGGGGAATTGATCTCATTAGGGAAATCAATTGTCATTCTTTACAATGACACCAATCCATCATCACCACCATCAAGTATTTCACCAAGTGGGTGTAAGATATTCCTCTTATATCAACCAAAGATGACAAGATTTTTGACTTCATCAACCACCATATCATATGTTGTTTTAGTGTTCCCATAATGTCATCACCAATAATGATAAAGCTTTCAATAACAAGCAAGTCCAAGGTCTATATGATGCATTTGGCATCAAGTTAAGCTTCTCCTCACCTTACCATCTACAAGAAAATGGATTGAAGGAAGCCTCTAAAAAAAACCTTAATAAAATTTTAATGAAATTAGTTAGTGCTTTAGGTTGGGATTGGAACTTACACATTCCCTTCACTTTATGAGCCTATTAAACTAGCATTCGAACCTCTACAGATGTTACCCCTTTTTCTCTAGTCTTTGAAGTAGAGGAAATCTTGCCTCTCAAAGTCCAAATTCCCTCTCTTCATATATCTTTATAAGAGGTAATTTTTTAGATTGACTATGATCAAGAATGTC
This sequence comes from Torreya grandis, assembly GCA_037957365.1. Classification (NCBI taxonomy): domain Eukaryota; kingdom Viridiplantae; phylum Streptophyta; class Pinopsida; order Cupressales; family Taxaceae; genus Torreya; species Torreya grandis. The sequence goes on along the minus strand of JARHVA010003073.1, from coordinate 33,487 downwards.
TAGAACAATTTGAGTTACTTGACGAACATCACCTTGAAACACGTAACCATCTTCATGTATATCAAGAACGAATCAAGTGCACCTATAAAAAATAACTAAAAGAATGAGAATTCAATATCAAAGACCTCATCTTAAAGGAAAACCAACATGTAACAAATATGGAGAAAAGCAAAAGAGGTAAGTTTGCTTTCAATTGGCTTGGACCCTACATCATAACTCATAACTATGGATTAGGTGTTTACCATTTGTCCTCTCTTGAAGACAAACCAAAACCTGAACCTCACAATGCTTTGTATCTACATCCTTTCTTTTATTAAAACAAATATTGAAATCACCTTCTTATCTAGCTTAAGTTCATCCCTTAATTTATGATATTTTCACCTCCACCTACCTATTCCTCTCCCTTTGAGGATAACTGATTAAAACATATAACCATGTTATTAATCATCAAAATCATATCCTAATCATAAATATGGCAACCATAACCCTACCCATGGCATGGTTCTCACGGATACTTTTCATCCCTAATCAGATGAAATCCCATGATCATTTGTTCTTCAGACCACCTCTTTTACCTATTATTAACCTTCTTATACTAAAAGTTTTTCCCTCATAAAGGTAAACCTGTAAAGCCTAATTAGACTTGTCCATGTCTAAAACCTTGTATCAAAATAATTTGGGATACCAAACTATAACTTGGGTCACATATCTCTATCATAACAGACTTCTCCCTTGAAGGACAACTATAAAAAACTAAAATTGACTAAAAGATAAACTACTCCCTTGAAGGACAACTACCAAACAAACAAACCCAAACTTAGACCACTCCCTTGAAGGATGGATAATTCAAATGGGTTAAAAGCAATCATTTGAAGCTTCCCACATCAATCAACTTCACAACTTATCAAAACAAAAGCAATAAACAAAAGACCCTATATAAAAATATAACAAACTATCCTAAGAAAGCTATAATCAAATTTAATATATAGTATTAGTAGACTTCCCACATCAATTATTCTACACCTGGCATTAAAACATGGACTTGTCTAATTTGGTTCTTAGTTTACCTATAAATAGGGAAAACCAACCAACATTAGGTTACCTTAACTATCCACCCATTTACCTTTCACCCATCACATATCTTCCCTTTATACTATTTATGAATCAATGGATTATGAGCTTACTTGACACAATGTGATCATGACACCCTTTTTTATCAACCAAAGCATGCTAATGTGAAGAATTCGAAAGGCTTAATTTCCTTAAGCCAATCTAACTTTGATTTTGTTAGGTCTTTACCAATGATAAGGAATTATGCTTTTTTTGTACCCTCTTATCACTGGTTCATGTAGACATACATCTCATGATTATCATTTTTTTCCTAAATTTGGTTTGTTATCTAAATTAATTTATGTATTTTCATTACATCCTTAATCATAATGATAGTACATCTCCATCATCATAAAATCATGAACCATATCTATGAACCACATCATATATCTATCTATGATCAAAGCATCAAACATCATATTATAAACTGCATCAATAACCATCATGGAACCATTCATCATCATATCCATGAACAAAATAAAAACATCATCCATAAATCATCACTTGTCTAAAGCTACTGAATACACATCTCATAAGCATAAAGCATCCAAACATCAAAACATGTAAACCATAAACCATGAACATATATCATGATATATATATATATATATATATATATATATATATATATATATATATATATATATATATATATATATATATATATATATATCATGAGCATCATAAACATCATCATATACATCATGTCCATCAAAGTAAATAATACATATAACAATGTATAAATCTCTCCCATGTACATCTCACTACATTGGCATGTAGGCTAGTATCAAAATCATGAACATAACATATCATATATCATGCCCCTAGGGAACCACTACCACTGGCCCCTCCTACTCTTACACTTACACTACCATATATTGTCAAACCTCCTAATATTCTTGTATGTCCACTCATTGTAGAGGCCCACTACCTTGGAGTTGCCATAGTTGGTCCACCTACTAAACATGCCCTATACTCTCCTCATCTTGGCCACTCAAGAAACTATGTCATCACTATGGCCTCATAATATCTTGACTCCTCAAATATGGCTAAGTATCATGCCATAGCAATCATACTTGGTGGCCCTCCTACTATTCCTACCATTGCTCCTACCCTCTACCTTAGTGTATCCCTCTTTAGAGTCACCAAACCTAAAGAGGTCCTTGCTTGATCTCTCTTAGCTATAATGGTGGAAACCTGACCCCATAAAGTGATAATTTGGCCTTGCAATGTGGACACCTATCCCTATAAACTTGTAATCTATGCCTGTATAGGTACTAGTGCTACCACTACCTATCCATCCTAACCACCACCTTGCACATGTGTCCCAATTGGATCCACACCCATGGTCTATTGACCCGTATCATCCCACCCAAAATTGGCCACTACATAAATGGCATCGTACCATGCTACATATACATCAACAAAACTAGCATCATGTATCATTGCTCTCATAGGTCACTCCTAATGATCCAACACTACATTTTGTGGCTATGACTTTAGAATTATAAACTCTACATCCTCCCTCCTATACCTAAAAAAAGAATGCAAAATCCCCTACATAAGGCTAAACTACCTCTAAACTCTATCAAATGGGATGAACTCAGTCTCACCATCTCGCTTCCCATAAACCCAACTCCATCTCTACAAAGATTAAGTGTGATAGATATACTAGGCCCACCTAGGCTAGCCCACATATGGTGTCTAGATAACATCACCCACAACTGAAGTCTCCAATGCATCTTTAAACTATTCAATATCCCTCATACCTCCACCTACTCTAATTAATGCATAATCTCACCTCCTTTGGACAAAGCCCACTCTAAAGTGTACCTAGGTGTATCCCTCCTAAGGTAACCCTAGTGGCCTCAGCACCCTAATATGCTCATATGCCCAGTAATGGAGCATGGACCCAACACTAATCCCATATCACTTGTGAGCTTGGAATGCCCGAAGGTCCCTATAAATATAGACCAATAAAATAGGAGACCACTTGAACACTATCATACCTAGTAACATCTCTACCAACACTCCCAATAGTAGATAGGGAAATTGACCACTGCTCAAATCTAGTAATGCAAAATATGACACTACCATCATCAACATGGTCATCAAACATTGGTCCTTTAGAGCCCTCTAGTACAATGGCTTATGGATAAAGCCACTATAATGCCACCTGACATGGACCCAATCCTCTCCATATAATAATTCCATATGGTAATCCATCTCCTCACTCTCAATGTGGTAAATTAGCTCCCCCTAAATGGGTAGCCAGTAATCCTATGCACGTCCTCTAGTAGGATGGTAATCTCTTCTATCAATAATAAAAATGTGTTTGTGGCTAGGTCCCATCTCTTGATAAGGGCTATGATCATAGTTGCATTCCATAGTAGGTGTTGATAGTGAACCATGTCTCTAAGGCCAACCTCTTCCATTTGTATCCACTCATCCCTAATCATCCCATCATGGATCTCCACAAAGATCCTAGGAACTTGATCCCTCATTTGGATTTGGTCTTATGCCTGAAAAATAATCAAATTAGCTTGCACACTTCATTTTTAGTCATTCTATCTAGACCCACCTAACACCAACCTTTTTATCAACCTAAAACCACCAACATCCACTTATTTCAAAACTTACCCAAACATATCAAACCAAAAATATAGCATTTCTACTAAACAAAACCTAACTCTAAACCTATAAATTTTTCCTACAACCTACCTAAATCCATCAAAACCAACACCTATCTATACATAACAATGTTTTCAAAACATCAATCATTTTAACATGCCCTATCTTAAACCTACACTTAGTATTTTAATTACCCCACACCATTTTTCAACATTTTAACACAACATATATATTTTCATTTCCATTCTAACTTCCCTCTTTATTTAATCACTGACAGTCTTAGCAACCATCGATGGTTAGGTGGGTTTTTCATATCAGTGGTCTATCACCAATAATCAAGTTTGACCATTGATAGTTGGGTCAAATTATTGATAGTCATTGTGTGTGACTACCAATGGCAAAACCCTATACTTATCTTACCAAAACCTCAAAAAAACAACTAATTTCATCAACTAAACTACCTCACACTACCCTATAACCTATCCCCAAACCAACACCTCCTTCAAATTTCACTTTCACATACTAATTTTCCTAATTTTAATTAAAATCTAAACCTAGGTCAAACCTCCCAAAACCCTACCAAATCAATCACATATTTCAAAAATTTAACTAGCAATTTCAAAAGATCACCTACCTCATTCTTAGATCGATGTCAAGGTCAGAACCCGCATCCTACTACTTGATCATATCCTCATCCACCTTAAATATCTATCCCCATCTGATCTCCTCAAAAACATGCTTAACCAATCCAAAATTGACACCTCACCCAAATGCTCAATCAACTCTCAAAACTAAAATATCAAACAAAAAATCATTAGAATGCATGGTAATTAGGAAGTCAATAGGTTAAAAGTGAAAAATGAAATTGTATTTTCAATTTTTATCCTCTAACCATTTAAGTTTTCCCCTTAACCATTGATGGTCAGGGTGATTATTGATGGTCAACCTTGAAAACCCTAATCATTGATGGTCAGGGTATCACTTTTTAAATTTTTAAGCACCCAACCTAGGTGCCAAATTTTTGGAGATCACCAAATTCCCCCTGAGCCATAACTTGAAATTTATGGAGATTACCCTTTCTTTGACCAACCATTAGACTACATCTACCTTGATTTTGGTCATTTTGAATCGAATAATTTCATATTTAGTGATGACCTTGTATTGGTCTTTTTTACCAAACTGACCAACTTTGCCATGTTAAACATTTGAATTTACACCACCTCATGCATGACTACATCATTTGTGTTTTGCAAGGGAGTACTTCTTACCTTAGATACTTGCAAAAACACTACCCATATTTAAGAGACTTATAGAATCACCTGATCAGTTATGACCAATGTTATGGACTAGTTACCCTATCACTTATATTTCTAAAATCAACCTTATTATTACCAATATTGATAACCTTAGTCTATGTGTGATCTTGGCTATCATACTTAGTCACATTTTGTGTGCATGTTTGAATTTTGAATAACCAACCCCACCTTTTTATCTCCAACATCGTAACTCACCACATATCACTTATCAAACCTTGACTCAATTTTAGTTTCACCTCATCAACTCCTAGATTGAGGGGGAACACTTCTTCCCACATTTGGGGCAAACAAAATTTAAACCAAATAATCCATTTTTGTTTTGCAATTTTTTAATTCAAAACTACATAACAAAAAGATGAAAAATATAGACACTAAAAAATCATACTAGGTGTTGAAATGCCTTGGGACCCTTCTTGACCCTATCAAACCCTAAGTCTAGTTAGCTACTTAGCTAACTAGACTTACTAAATTACTAACTTGAACATTAACCAAACCTTTTTAACTCCTTCCTTAACCCCTTTTCCTTTAGATACCTAATCATTGATGATCAATTTAACCATCAATGGCTAGCTTGACCATTGATTGTCAGGTCCTCACCTTCTTAACACATCACCAACTATGTGCGAGATAATAAGGAACAATTTAATATGTTCACCTTATGTGGTGCTAATGAACTCCCAAGCATCATGATCAACAACCTCATCCTCTAGGGAACCTTCTATCCTCCATCTTTCTTTGCCTATAAAAGGATGGGAGTAGGATGTGAAAGAGATCCATATTCAAGCTATCAAATCTTGTAACATACATGTATTTAATCTTTCCAGCATCTAGTCTTCTTTTAGTAACTCAATAATAGAAAAAGAGACCTAAACCTCTACTAAATTTGCTTTTGAGGCTAAAGTGATATTAGTATAATAAATTGCTCTAGCCTTAAACCATCATCCATCTAAAAATCTATAGGTATATTCTACTTGTTATTTATTTCATTAGATTTTAACCCTTGACCAGATCAGACCTATGTGCACCTTATTTTCAAACTTCTAGATCCTTAATAGAACCATTATCAAACCATTCACCCATTCTACAACTTTTTTTTAGTATATTCAAAAATCCATAGGTAACCACTGATGGTTAGCACAATTGTCGATGGTCACTTTAACCATTGACGGTTACCCAACCATTGATGGTTAGCTTAACTACTGATGGTTCACCCAACCATTGAAGATCACTATGGATTAAAATAATAGACAGTTAATTTTATCCCCTTAACCCCAACCAAACCTAACTTTCTATGTCCCTACCTATTCATAAACCCTTTCCTAATTTTTTAGACATGACTTCACCCCCTTTAGCATTAGTAATGACCTATTTTTATTATATTTAGTCATTTTCTTTAACAAGCATTCTACTTTATTCTTGAATTACATTTCTTTTACTTTATGCAAGTACCTTACTTTTATAATTTTCAACTTGATTGTTATTAAGAGTGGATTGAAAACCTCCTAGAAAGATTACACTTATTCGATCAATCTCACACTAGGTAGTCCACCTAACTATCTTTCTAACAACCCCTTTGTTAGTGCTTTCTTATCCACAGGTTATTCCTTCCAAGCCAAAGAGGAGTTTTCCATCTTCATCTAGATTATGTGCACATCACCAACCAGGTACTTCTACCATACCCTTATTACTAGTTTCTTATCTTCTTGCAAAATTAAGAAATGAGTATAAATTAAGAGAAATAACTACATCTTGTAAACTTGGTAACATTATGTGATATAAGCACCTCAACCTTACAAAATTTAACTAAATATTGCAGTATATTGACTCTATAGTAATTTATAAAAGTCCATCTTGGTGTATGTTAAATTCTAAATAAGTAACTAAAATCTAAAATTGGTGTTGATTTTTGAATTTAAGGTGCCCTTTTCATGGAATATACATCTCATATATGTCTCAAGCTAAAACCTAGGTATAATAATGGTACCAATGTATATAATTCTACCATAAATGTGTATCTGAATCAAATAACTATACAATTTGGCCATTTTGAAAATTTTCGAATGTGGAAGACATGTTCCCATGATATGTCCCCATTGAAATATGAAATTGAGAATTATTATAAGTGTGGAGAAATTTTTTTCATAACATGTATTCACTAAATTTGAAATTGAGAAATGGTATAAGTGTGGAGAACATGTTTCCATAACATGCCCCCACTGAATTTAAAATTATGAACAATGTGAAGGTCATGCCTATATGACATGCCCCACTCATATGTGCCTCCTTTTTAGGTGTGTGTAACTATAAAGTAGTAGTCACCTTACCTCAAAAGGATAAGATAATTATATAATTTGTGACTATATCATGAAGTAGATAAAAAAAACATGTCAATTAAATATATCATTAAAATGCCCACAATTTTATCACATCAAGTCATAAGATGCATGATGTAAATCATGGTAATTTATAGAGAGTAATAATACAATCTTATCAATGAATCAAATACACATAAAAGAGCACTCAAAAGAAAATCAAAAGACAATGGTCCAATGAGACCTCACACCAGGGGAATTTTTAAATGTAGCACAATCAAAATGACATGACTTATTTAAATGTACAAAAAAAAATCAATGACACATTCAAATGTCTATTAAATAAGCAATGAAATTAAAATTTCAATGTAAGGGAACAAAGGCAAGGGGGATGAAAAAATGGAGCATATTCAAATGCTCAAACAAGCAAGGAAAGACACATAAGGAAGTGCATAATAAAAATCATGAAACATAATAAACCAACATAAACATATCATACCAGTCCCTAAATATATGTGTTATCAAAAAATGTTAAATATATAACATATCAAGTACACTATGAAATATATAACCATGGATAAAGGCATGTGTTCTATATAAGATCAAACATGATAATGAAAAATGATCATAAAATAATGTAACTTGGGTGTATCATGATCACAGAAGTTGATTCCCCGAAGTCCAAATGACATTAATAGAGGGAAGGCCAACATCTAAAAGTGCATAGATCATGTGCTTGGGTTTTTCAATATCACTTTCAAAATATGTGTGAAACAATTGTATAAATAAATAGATGGTATGTTATCTACTAATACAAAACTAACAACATAGATGCCAATGAGATAATAAGATATGTAAATGTTGAATATTTATGTATTTTTGAATTTTTTTAGTATTTTTAGAATATTGCAAATATCTTGAGTAATATGTTTATGCAAGTACATAATTTTCATTGGGTTTTTGAGAAGTTTTTATTTGAGTGTATCTAGGTGGTGCATGCCTTTCCCTAATTTTTATGTAACTATAAATGGTCCCAACCAATTTGGTTTGAACTTTTCTTTCTTGTATTTCTATGCATTGGTGTTCTTTTTATTTTATTTTAGTACCAACTCACCCATAATAAATTCACATGCTTTAACCTTTTTTTATACTATCTCTTAATGTAATATTGATAAACCCATAAGTGTTTAGCAATTTTCATGCATTTTTCATTCAAATATTCTAACTGATATAATCTCTTTTCAGAGTATTCATTATCCTTTATAATATATTTGAGAGAAACACACAAGGAGGTATTTCAAGTTCAATCGATAAATTCAAATTTGTACCATAAACCAAAGAATAAGGTGTAGCCTAAGTAGGTGTGTGAACACTAGTGTGTTATGCCCATAAAACATACACCATCTATTAATTTCAATCTATATTGTATCATTCAACTATTTTTCTAAAGATTTTGATAATATTTTTATTTGTTGCCTATACCTATCCATTTTGCAATTGGTAATAAGGTGGAAAAAAGGTATATTTGATTTGTTTTGTGAAAAAGTATTTCACCATTTTATTTTTAAATGATCTATTAGAGGAAATAATAGATGAAGGTATGCCAAAATGAGAAAGAATATTAGTCATTAAAAACATACATATGTCATCCCCTATAATAAAATCAAGTGGAATCACCTCCACCCATTTTATAAAGTATCATTTAGCTGAGATTATGAACTTGTGTCCTCCTATGGACATGGGATTTATATTTCCAATCAAATCAAACCCCCAAAAGGAGAAAGACCATGGTGAGATAATTAGTTGTAATTCATGAGATGGTGTATGATTTAAATTTCTATATTTTTGACATTATAAAAATAATTTGGCATGTTTAATTAATTCATTTTCCATGATATGCCAATAATAACCTTGGTAGAATAGTTTTGGGTCATGGCCCTACTATTGACATGCCCACCACACTCATTGTCATGTATTTCTAAGAGCATAGTTCAATCTTCATATTTTTTTAAACATCAAAGTAATTATCCATCTAAAACACATTTTAATTAATTGTTTATAATAATAACATAACAAATTGATTCTTGTTTTCATTTTCATTTATCATTCTTGTAAAGTGATCTGGAATGTAAGCCCATAGGAAATTATAGATATCATTGTACCATTATATATTTGTAAAGATGAGTGTAATGGTGAGAACTACTAAGGTGTCCATCTTATCTGCAAAAACAAAATTAGTTTTTAATTATTGTATGGTAAATTTTATTTAATCATAGTTGATATCAAAAAAGCATTAAGGATGTTGCACTAGCCATTGCATCCACATGACAATTATCTTTATGTGGAATAGTATTAATAAATAATGTATCAAATGTTTCTTTTATTTTATCCACCATTTATTTATATGTCATTAAATGTTCTTCTCTAGTTTGGTAATGATTGATAACTTGTAACAATGACCTAAGAGTCACTAAATACTTTAATGTCCTTGATATGAAGTTTTTCCACTTGATAATCCAATCATCAAGGCCTTGTATTATGCTATATTATCGGTACAAGAGAAGGTTAAATTATAGAATAATGACATGTATTCACCCTTAAGGGTGAAAAATATAATATTTTCAACATACCCATCCTACATATAAATCCATTTAAAAACATTGTCCAAAGATTTGGAGATATATTAAATGCCTTGAACTCATCACAAAATGATTTGATAATTGAAAAAGGATATGGTAATGGAGTTGTAGCTAATTGGTATCCACAACTTGAATTTTTATCAAAATTTGAGATCAAATTCTAAAATTTACATCACCCATTTTATGATATGGCCGATTTAGTGGGTTTTTTTCATGATGAACTTTAATGGACCATCTTTAATTATAACATGGACCTCATTGTTGAGAAAATAATGTTATAATTTTTGTGTAGAAAAGAACAAGGGTAGACATCATTTTTCCATTGTTATATATTTTAATTCATAATCAACCAATTGATGACCAATGTAATAGATTTCTCATTCTTTGTGATCATCATCATATTGTGTTATTAAGCCCTCAAGGGCATGATGAGTGGAACATATATAAAGAAGTAATGGTCTATCTGGTATAGGGCATAAGTACTAGTGGGTTTGATAAATATTATTTAATTTTATCAAAACTTTGTTGATAAATATCATCCCATACAAATTTCATGTCATTTTTTAACAAACTTGTAAAGGAATTGTCTTATCAATCAACTAATCAATGAAACATCAAATAGCCTAAATTCTACATTGTAAACATCATAATTGATTTAAATTAGTTGGAGATGGCATCTAAACAATATATTTCACCTTTTTGGGATCAAACTTGATGCATGTTTAACCCTTAAAATATAGATATGGGGAATCTAGGGTTGAAGGGGTAGAGATAGCCTAGGGCACAAGGATGGTAGACTATCTCTAAACAAATCTAATTATTTATGAATATTAGATAAACATATACTAAATTTATTATGTAGAGATATGATAAAAATAAAATTTAAAAATATACTAGATATTGTAATGATAATAAACATAAGGTAATTAACTAGTTTTTATTATAATATATATCTAGATTTGAAATAGGTAGAAAGTATATTAGATTTAGATTTAGGATTATCACTTGATTCTAGAAATTATAACTTTGTAGATTTGGACACTTATATCAGCCTATGATGGTTATGTTGACACTATTGTCTAACTTGGATGTATATTTCGAATAAAAAATATCTATTGAAATTGGATGTAACCACATAGATGCTTTTGGGTTCTGTGTCACCTTCAATCTGGTGCATTTAGATCTGGGTCATGGACTATCACTCCTTGTTAAATAGTAAAACACTAGTTCTTAATATTTATATTATCTATGGGAAAATAGGTTAGTGGGCACACAATGTTGAGATGACCCAAATACTCTTTTATCAATGAGTGATGCTTACATATCGATTACTTTGAAGATCAAATCATACTTATGTAGTTATCCCCTATGTGTTGGCATGTGTGTGAATCATGCGATGTGTGAAAAGTAAGTAAAACAGTGACCTAGCTTATAAGTTGGAAAATATGGGTCTTGGAAAACTTCATTACTTTAGATCTATAGATATGATGTCCCTATGACTGATATGGAAATATAAGAAAATAGGGAAGACTTTCTCACTTGAGTGTTTGACTAAGTGACTTTTGGTCTATGCTAGGTATTTTATAGGTTAAGAATTAATAAGGATTTTTATTGTATTTATACTAATCCCTTTGAAGAATATATTGCATTAAATCACTTAGGTTGATCATAGGAATACATTTCATTTGCAAAATGGATGATTTTAAGACACTAGATACTTGGGTTAGATAGGACACTTGCATCAATGTAGGCATTTGACTAGGTTATAAGTGTTTAGGAAGTTAGAAAATATGTGCAAGTCTAGAAATTGTAGATATGGAAGATAAGTATGTTTATAACATTATGGGAAAGATAAAAGGACTAGGTCATTAGAATGACATTGGTGAGACTAAAAGATAAGTAATTAGGCATAAAGAGATAGTGTATGCAAGCCTTTTATCAATAAAAAATGTCTATAATTTGAAGGTATATCCATGTTATGTATTTTCCAAGTGTACAAGACTAGGGTGTTATATAGTTTAGAAATGGTTTCTACATTCCCCCTCTCCTTTAATATTGTAATAAAATTTCTAATTTAAAGGAAAAATAATGTGTACCTAGGTGTGTATAACACATATTACTTTTGTTTAATTCCAACTTGAGTGTTTTGTTGGTGACTGACCTATAACCAAGAGCATGTTATAGTATATAATTAGTGAATATAATTTAAATTTGAAAGATAAAAGTTTTAAGAGTACAAATGTGTATCAATGCAATCATCTTGCCTTTTGGAAATTTGAATTGAAACATATATTATTATGAATTAATGAAATTGAGATTAAGACAAAATCTAAAAACTATAAAATACAAATATCTAAAGAGATATTGGATGAAACATACCCCCAACCTTGGATAAAATGTGAGTTGGCACTTATTAATTGAGATTAGCTCAACCATGTAACCCAATCATACTTATAATCTCATAAAATTGAGTAAACCCGGTCAACTCACACTATAAAATTGATGAATATGGATGATGTACTCAATTATAACCTAAAAACATGGAAATATTGAATGATTTAATCACCTCAACCATAAAAAAGTGAACTAACTACTACAATAGACTAGCTTAATACATTATATAAAATTCCAATCTAGTGGGTGATGACAATCCTTGAAAGTGTTTGAAATATAAAACTAATATGATTTTGAAATTTAAGTTCTTTTTGCATAGCATATACACCTTAGATATGTCTCATGCTAAAACTATGTATAATAATGGTACCAATGTGTATAAATCTTCTATAAATGCATATTTGATTCATATAACTATGAATTTGGCCAATTCATAAATTATGTAAGTGTGGAGAACATGTTTCCATAACATGCCCCCACTATATATCTAAAACTAAATTTAGTGTATGTGTGTAGCACATCTTTTCCAAACATACCCTCCACAATAATTTGAAATTGAGAACTTGTGTAAGTATGGATAACATGTTTCCAAAACATGGCCCCACTACAATCCAAATTAGATATCTTATGTAAGTGCTAATGTGGAGGACATGTTTTCGAAAAATCCCCCCATTGCAATCTAAATTTGATAATTGGTGTAAGTGCCAATGTGGAGGACATGTTTTAAAAGCATGCCCCCACTATAATTTAGGTATGTTGCATAATTAATAAGTGTAGAAAACATACTTCAAAGACATTCCCCTACTGAATCTAGAATTGTGACAAGTATGGAGAACACGATATAATAACATGCCCCCACTACAATATAAATTTTTAAAGTAATGTGTAATTCATGCCACTATGGCATGCCCCCATTGATATTCACCCCATCCCCCCTTTTTTAGATGATGATAAGTAGCAACTAGAGTTACCTTACCTCAAAAGGATAAGATAACAATGTAAACTATGAATATACCATGTATCATATAGAGGGATCATTTATAGGTAGATATATCATTAAAGCACAAAGAATTTGATTAAACCAAGTCTTAAGATGCATGATGTATATCATTATAAAGTCTAGATAGTAACAATACAAGATCAATAAATAATCAAGCACACACACAAGAGTGCTCAAAAGTAAGTCAAAATACAATGATCCAAAGAGACCTAAAATAAGGGACATGCTCAAATGTTGCATAATCTAGGGGGCATGACTTAGTCAAATGTCCAAAAAATTAAGAATGACATATTAAAATTTCAACATAAAATTAATAATGATGTATTTAAATGTCAAATATTAAAATAAAGGAAAAATATCCAAAAATAATGGAGCATATTCAAATGCTCAAAAAATCAAGACAATAACAAGGCAAGACACTCAAGAAAGTGCATGAATAAAATCATAAGAAACAAACATAAATGTAACATATTAGTACATGGATCATATGTGTTAGGAAAAAATGGTAAAGTATATAACATATTAAGTACACTAAGAAGGATATAAGCAAGGATAAAGGCATGTGTAAGTAAATATAAACTTAAACATGATAATGTAAAGTTACAATAGAATGATATAACCTATATGTATCATGATTAAAGAAATGGATGCCCCCAATATCCACATGACATGAGTAGAGGGAAGGCCCAACATCTAAAAGTGTAAATATCATGTATCTATGTATGCTTGAGTAACACTCAAAACATGTGTGAAACATATGTGTATATATAAAATATTGATAGGCCATCTACCAACATGGAACCAATAACATATATATGAAAGGAGATAATAAGATATGTAAATGTTGAACATAGTTTTAGATTTTTGAAGATTTTTGACATTTTTGGTATTTTTGGAGTATTTTAAACTAGAGAAGCTACCCTATGATCTCATCCACTGGATGCTCATGCGTATATCCCCACCACAATCTTGGTGTAATAAATTAGTGGTATTACCAAGGAACATGTATAGGTGCAATATCTACCATCATATTATATGTGATGCTCTACATAGGTATAATAGTATTTTATGGTTGTGAAGGAATAGTGTGATTATGAGTTAATGGAACCCATTTCTATATGGTTTTTAGTTTATTTGTAACAACATTAATAAAAACATGCATATGTATTCTAGATAATTGAATATGGTGTGTAGTAGATGAGGATTTCATGGAACCCACTATGAAGCTATGATGCAAGGGTATCTAAAATATTAGATGATAGGTAAAATAGGTTTCCTTTTACTTACCATTTTGTAAAATATTAACCTTAGTAGGTTTAATAATTAACTACCTGTGTATAAATTTAGATTGATTAAGAGGATGTTCATATAAAATTTGATAAAATGTAATTACCTTACTAGCATGAATGTATTTAACAAACCTATACATTATATAAAGTACTAATTGAAGTGTATGTATCCAAAGTCATCCCAATAACATATCAAAGACATCATAGAAGCTATAAATTATCATGTAGTAACCACATGTATAGGACCCACTTGTAAATGTAAGTCAATATCACCAAGAACCTATTGTGAGGTCTCATCAAATCCTCCAACTAATCTATTCAGAGTATGTAAATCATGATTTGTATAACCCAAATTCATATGTAATGTAATATAACAAACATTATTTCTTCCACCATTGTTAATCATAACACTATGCATAGGTTGGTGGTCAAGGTATGATTGAATCAATAAGTAATGAAGATATGACTCATCATCCCTAATATCACCATCATCAAAAGTAATAGAAGCTTCTATAACCTATATGAGGTATATGTCATGTATAGGTACCAATAATACCATCTAATGGGTGATCATAATGAGATGGATTATGATGCACATTATGTGCCATTTGCACTTATAGATCCTTCTTTTAATGATCTTACAAGGGATTGTTAAATATTTTCTATTTATGGTGATCACCATGTTATGAACCCAATTCCTTTGGAGGATCATCAAATGTAATATTTTGGTCATCAATGAGGTTTTGGATCTTATGATTCAAGGTAAAAAATCTTTTCATAGAATGCCTAGGGCCCTAGTGATAGTCATAATAAGCATTCGCATCATATCCTTTAGGTAGGGGTCTACTCATATCAACCTATATCAGATGAGGGAGAGATATAATATGACACTCTACAAGCTATGGGAGTAATAAATTAGGAGATTCAGGTAAGCATAAAAATTTTCTTCTTGGTACATTAGATAAGACAAGTTGATTAGGTTATTGTGACACTACATTAACCATGGTGGTTCTTTAGTTTTTAGGTTCAGGAGGATTGACCTTATAGCTTGGTTTTATATTAAACTTCCTATTGGATGTAGATGTAGTCAGTGTGTTCACTACATTCTTAAATTTTCTTAGTGAGATAAGTTTCATTTTATGATCTCAAATAATGTGGCATAATTCATCAAAAGATTTAAACTTTTTGAACATAGTCACTCATGTAAAAGAGAAAGAAATTTTTAATTGAAAATATATTTAATCTCTTTATCTACCATAGGATTAGTCATTTTATCCAACATTATCTTGTACCTCAAGATATACCCATTAATAAATTCATTAGTTCCTTGATAAAACTTTATAATTTGGTCATGGGAAACTATTTTAGTAATGTTAATAAATATGTGCCAAAAATTGATCTACAAGGGGTTTAAAGGAATTTACTAATTGAGTTGGTGAATCATAAAACCACCTCAAAGTGTAATCCTTTTGGCTTCTTGGAAATAATTTGGTCAAAATTTTATCATTAGAGGCATAATCAAGGGA
Organism: Torreya grandis; assembly: GCA_037957365.1. Classification (NCBI taxonomy): domain Eukaryota; kingdom Viridiplantae; phylum Streptophyta; class Pinopsida; order Cupressales; family Taxaceae; genus Torreya; species Torreya grandis. The sequence goes on along the minus strand of JARHVA010003073.1, from coordinate 17,270 downwards.
TGCTACATAAAAGGATCAAAGATGATGTTCAGTATCACCCTTTCCATTATCTAATGTGAAATTAGGTGCAACAAAATAGGTTGATAATGTGTGTAAAGATATTTTGGGTTCAAAGGAGTCATGCAACACATTGTATGAATCAATAACATGAGGAGACTTCAAATCCTTTTGTTTAATATTTGTGACATTTTCCTCCAATATCATTAAAATTCAAGAAGAGTTTGCATTTTATACCCATTGGGAATCAAATTACCAAGTTTATTAGTGAAAAAAATGGCTGTAAATATGATTTGAATAGTAATAAGGAGTGAAAATATTAATTGATTTGAAACATTTGTTAACCCCATAATAGATGTAGCAATAACATTTTGATCTTAGGGGAACAAAGGTCTAAAAATATAACGTGTGCTCCCACTAGATGTAGGTATATTGATTGGTATGGAATCAATTGTATTACTCTCTAAGGACTCACCATCACTAGATGAGGAAGCCTTAGTCTTATCATGCTTACTTATTTCATCTCTTGTAACAAATACAAATACATCCATTAAGCCTTTGTTATTATTGATATGAGTTATCAATGCTTATTTATCTTTAATTTGAAATTGGGTTCTTTTATTACCATTTTCCATTCCTTATAAATGAAAAATTATAAAATTTAAATATAAAATTGAGACCCTAGCTAGTTGAAAACCCTAAGAATTAGAAAAATCTATATTCATACAAATTGGGTTCACCAAATGTTTAAACCTAAAATATAAATATGGGGAATCTAATGTTAAAGGGGTAAAGATAATGTTATGAACATATGTTACCCCTTCTCTTTAATTTATTAGTAAAATAGTTGTTATAGATGTGTATGCTTTGTAAGTTATCCTATGAGCATTTTGTTTCATCCCACATTCATGGGAAGTAATAGTTGATTAGATTGGACTTAGTATATAAGAAAGTATTGAGACCAATGAATGTATCCATGAATTTATTATATTGATCTTGATTAAATGAGGTTGTCCCCTCGAAGAGGCCAATGACTCTATGATTCAATCATTGTAACTCAGTTCTACTTATTTGCGTTAATATATTTCCAATTTTCATAGTTTATTTCATGTATTTGAAATTATTCTAGATAATTTGTTTAGGAAGGACCCTCTCATCTAGTATCAAAGCACTTTCCAGAGCCAATATTTTTTCCAACTGTGTTTTTCTATTATTCTCATAATTCATTTAAGTGTTTTTTTTGTATCACAATAATATATTTTGGACCAAGGTGAAAACTTGTCCACATAATTATGGGAAGTTCTTGGTTTAAATCCCTAAAACTCATTATGAGGAGTACCACAAGAATCCTAAAGTAGCTAGCCCATTGAGAGGACCTGCCAGTGAAATAAGTGATGACCTCATCTAAATATACTAGTTCCCATCCATGAAGAAAACCAAGAGCTATCATTTAGAGGTAAAGCCATGGCTAAATTTTTTTTAGAGAGTCATATTCACTTAGATGATATTGGTGGCCATAGAAATATCTTTAAACTCTTAGTCAACCATTGAAACTTGGGGCCCATTTTATATCAATTTCAAAATATTTCCAATAAACTATAAAAAATAAACCATCAGCATAGTATCCAAAGACTATGAGAGGACTTGCAGCCAAACATTTGATAGAAACCATAAATTAAAAAATATTCACAAAGTATCAGACAGCTCTTAGAGGACTTGCAACCAGATAGAAAATAGAATCCAAGAAAGTATAAGTTCAAAATGATGCTCCAAAAGATGTTTGGGATGCCCAAGATTCCCCCTCGAGGGAGTGGATAAAAATTGTTTTTTTAGGGACAGGCCCTCTAAATGAATAAAATGGCACAGTCCTTGGTAGAAAATGTTGATAAATCGAGGATACAGGTAAAAATAGTGGTGAAAATAAGCAAATGATTCATAAATAGGCCTCCCATGAAGAACAAGGGTACAATGGGAGGGGTAAGGGTAAAAATTTAATTAGATGTATTAATTGATTATAGGGGTGAAAATAGTTCATTTTCACCCTCCCCACTTAGAAATATTAGCTCAAGATTTGGTGTGAGTTCTTCAAGTTCAATGGCACTATTTAACTCAAAATTGAGATGGATCAACTTAGTATAGGGTTAACAATATAGAAATGAATAATAACAAGGGTGATAAACAAATATTTAGTAGGCCAATTAATTACAAACTCAGATAAACATTATTCTAAATTTAAATGTTGAGATATAATAAAAATAAAAAGTATAGTTAGTGATTGATATTGTAATAAATGGAAAACAAGAGCTCTTGGTTTATTTTTCACATGAAGATATAGGGTGAAATAAGATAAAAGTGGACTAGATCTAGATTTTGGATCAATCTTCATATTCTATAATTTTTTACTCTATGTCTTTGATGTACCTAACTAACTCAAATGCAAGTGTCTAGTATAGAATATTAACTATATTTACATGTGACCACCTAAAACCTTCTAGGATTTCTAGTTGCCTATACTTTAGTGTGTTTATATCTCATGTAGAGGCTATCATTCTTTGTCAAATGATCAAACCCTATCTTCTTCAAGTATGAAAAATGGTTTAGTGGGATCACAATGTCAAGTTGTCCCAAGTACTCCTTTTTTAATGGGTGATGCCTGCTTAGCCAATACTATGAAGAGGGCATCATAATATATAGTTCTCCCATATATGGTGGCTTGTGTGTACGTAAGGATGTAATGTGTGATAAGCAAGTACATAGATTCACCTAGTTTATAACTAGAAAAATATGGCTCATGGGATGCTACTTAATTATTTTAGACCTATAGATGGGTTGTCCCTATTAATAATATTAAACTAATAAAGAATAAGGAATATTTTCTCACTTGAATGCTTGATTGAGTTCTTTTAGTAAGTTACCTTTTGAGTTTCTAGGTCTTTTCTAGGTGAAGAATGAATGAGTATAGATCATGCATATATACCAATCATTTTTGTAAATATATTACATTAAATCACTTATGTCAATGATAAAGACACATTAAAATTGAAAATTTGATGACTTTATCACACTAGAAATGTATTTTAGCACTTAAAACTTACATCAATGTATGCATTTAGTTGGGATGCAAGTGTATGTAAAGGTAGAAAATAGGTTTAGGTTCAAAACTTGTAGAGCATGATAATAATCAAGTTTATACCATTTTGACCAACATAAAAGGCTTAGTCATCAGAATAACATATGCTAGGACTAAGAGATCAAAAATAGGCATAAGAGATAATAGATGCAAGCCTTACAATAGTGGAAGATTCAATAAATGAATAGCACATCCATGAGAAGTACTTTCCAAATGTACAAGACTTAGGTGCTATATAATTTATATTTAGTATCTAAATTTTCCCCCCTTTTAATCTATTAATGAAATTTCTAGTTTAAAGGAAATAAATGCTTACATAGGTGTGTACAACACACAATGTCTTTGCAAGAGTCTAGCTTGAGTGCTTTGTTGGTGATTAATCTACAATCAAGAGAATGTTACAATATATAATTAATGAATATAATATGAAATATAAAGCATTTGAAATGTTTAAAAGTAAAAATAGTAGGGTTATGAGTACATATGTGTATCAATGCAACCATATTTCCTTTTGGAAACTTGATTTTAAGATATGTTTCATTATGAGGCTTTGAAATTGAGATTAGTATAAATGTAAAACTTACAAGTGAATATATATAAATATTTGAGGAAAACCTACCCCCAACCTTATATAAAAGGTGAGTTTTCACCTAAGAGTTTAGTTAAATGAACCATGCAATATAATCATACTTATAATATGGTGAGCATGAGTGATCTAAGTCAACTCACACTATAAATCTAGTGAGGGTGGATGATTTGATCACTTCATCCTATAAACTTGGTAACATTGAGTGATTTAATCACCTCAGACTTGCCAAAAGTTAACTAAATATTATAGTAGATTGACTCTATAATAGTTTCTAATAGTCCATTTTGGTGTATGTTAAAGTCCATAAAAGTATTTGAAATCTAAAACTAGTATTTATTTTTCAATTTAAGGTACCTTTTACATGGCATATTCATCTCAAATATGTCTCAAGATAAAACCTAGGTATAATAATGGTACCAATGTATATAATGCTATCATACATGTGTATTTAAATCATATAACTATACAATTTGGCTAGTCTAAAATTTTTGAAATGTGGAAGACATGTTCCCATGATATGTCCCCATTGAAATATGAAATAGAGAACTAATACAAGTGTAGAAAACATTTTTTCATAACATGTCCTCATTTAATTTGAAACTAAAAAATGGTATAAGTGTGGAGAACATGTTTCCATAACATGCCCCCATTGAATTTGAAATTATGAACAATGTGAAGGTCATGCCTCTATGACATGCCCCACTGATGTGTGCCTCCTTTTTAGGTGTGTGTAACTATAATTTAGTATTCACCTGACCTGAAAAGGATGAGATAATACCATCCAATGGGTTCTCATAATGATATGGAGGATATTTCACATTATGTGTCATTTGTACTTCTAGATCTTTGTTTGAATTATCTTACAAAGGATTGTTACATATTTTCTATTTATGGTGATCACCATGTTATGAATCACCATGTTATGAACCCAATTCCTTTGGAGGATCATCAAATGTAATATTTTGGTCATTAAAGATCATATGATTCAAGGTAAAACATATTTTTTTAGAATGCCCAGGGCCCTAGTGATAGTCATAATAAGAATTCACATCATATTCTTTGGGTATAGGTCTACTCATATCAAACTATATAGGATGAGGAAGATATATAATATGACACTCTAAAAGTTGTGGGAGTAATGAAGTAGGAGATTTAGGTAAGCATTAAAATTATCTTCTTGGTGCATTAGATAAGACAAGTCAATTAGGTTATTGTGACACTACATTAAGTATGATTGTTGTTTATTTTTTAGGCTTAGGAGGATTGACCTTATAACTTTGTGTTATAGTAAAATTTTTATTAGATCTATATGTATTCGTTGTGTTCTCTACATTTTTAAGTTTTTTTACTGAGATAAGTTTCATTTCATGATCCCAAAATATGTGGCATAAGTCATCAAAAGATTTGAAATTTTTGAAAATAATCACTCATGTAAAAGAGCATGCAAAATTTTATTGAAAGTATCTTTTATCTCTTTATCTACCATAAGATTGGTCATTTTATCCAACATTATCTTGTACCTCAAGATATACTCAATAATAAATTCATTGGTTCCTTGATTGATCTTTATAATTTGGTCATAGGAAATTATTTTAGTAATGTTAATAGATAAGTTTCCCAAAAACTAATCCACAAAGGGTTTAAAGGCATTTACTATTTGAGTTGGTAAATAATAGAACCACCTCAAACTGTAATCTTTTAGGCTCCTTGGAAATAATTTGGTCAAAAGTTTTTCATTAGAGTCATAATCAAAGCATGATGCATAAAAGGATCAAAGATGATGTTTATTATTACCCTTTCCATTGTAGAATGTGAAATTAGGTGTAACAAAATAGGTTGATAAGTTATGTAAAGATTTTTTGGGTTCAAGAGAGTCATGAAACACATTTTGTGAATCAATAGCATGAGGAAAATTCAAAGGCTTTTATTCGATATTTGTGACATTTTCCTCTAAGATCTTTAAAAATTCAAGAAGAGTTTCCATTATAGACCCATTGGGATTTAAATTACCAAGTTGAGTAGTGACAAAAATGGATGTAAATATGATTTGAATAGTAATAGGGAGTGAAACTAGTAATTGAGTTGAAGCATTTGTTAATCCCATAGTAGATGTAGAAATAACATTTTGATCTTTGGGGAACAAAGGTATAAAAACATAACTTATGCCCCCACTAGATGTAGCGAGATTGATTGGAATGAAATCACTTGTAGTACTCTCTACGGACTCACCATCATTAGGTGAGGAAGCCTTAGCCTTATCATGCTTAATTATTTAATCTCTTATAACATATAAAAATACATCAATTAAGCCTTTTTTTATTATTGATATGAATGATCAATGATTATTTATCTTCCATTTGAAATTGAGTTCTTTTATTACCATTTTCCATTACTTAGAAATGAAAATTTGTGAAATTTGAATAGCAAACTGAGACCCTAGCTAGTTGAAACCCTATGAATTAGAAAAATATATATTCATACAAATTGGGTTCACCAAATATTTAACTCTAAAATATAGATATGGGGAATCTAAGGTTAAAGGGGTAGAGATAGTATTAGGAACATGTACTACCCTTTCTCTTTACTTTGTTAGTATAATAGTTGCTATGGACACATATGCTTTATAAGTCATCTCGTGAGCTTTTTTTCATCCCACATTCATGGGAAGTAGTAGTTACTTAGATTGGACTTTGTATATAAGTGTTGAGGCCAATAAAGGCATCCATGAATTTATTATATTGAGATTTTTCAAAGGAGGTTGCCCCCTTGAAGAGGCTAGTGATTCTACAATTTAGCCATTATAACTTAGTTCTACTTATTTGAGTTAATATATTGCTAATTTTCATAGTTTATTTCATGTATTTGTAATTATCTACTAGCTTTTTTGGGAAGGATCCTCTCATCTAGTATCAGATCACTTTCTAGGGCCAATTTTTTTTCCTAAAAGTATTTTTCTATTCTACTACATAATTCATTTAAGTGTTTTTATGTATCATAATAATCTATTTAAATCTAGGGTAAAAACTTATTCGCATAACTATGGGAAGTGCTTGGGTGAAAGCCCTAAAAATCATTATGAGGAGTACCATAGGAACCTCAAAGTAGCTAGTCCATTGAGAGGCCTGCCATTAAAATAGGCAATGACCCCATCCTGATTAACTAGTTCCCATCCATGAGGAAAACCAAGAGCTATCATTTAGAGGTAAACGCATGGCCAAATTTTTTTTGGAGAGTGGTACACACTTAGATGGCATTGGTTGCCAGAGGATATATTTAAATCCTTAGGCAACCATTGAAACTTGGGGCCCATTTATATTAGTTTTAAAATATTTCCATCATATTATCAAAAAATAAACTAGCAATAGAGTATCTAAAGACTGTTAGAGGACTTACAACTAGACATTTGATAGAAATCATAAATCATAAAATCTTCATCCTATTAGTTTCATAAAAATATCCATAGAGTATCAGATAGTTCTTAGAGGACTTACAGCCAGACAAAAAATAGAAAATAGAGTCTATAAAAAAAAAGTGTTCAAAATGATGCTCTAAAAGATATTTGGGATTCCCAAGATGACCCCTCAAGGGAGTTGATAAAAAATTATTTTTATGGATAGGCCCTTGAAAATAACAAAATGACAGTCAAAAAGGTTGAGAAATGGAGAAGACATGCAAAAATAGTGTTGAAAAGAGGCAAATTATTCATAAATAGGCCTCCCATGTAGAAGAATGGTACAATGGGAGGGGTAAGGGTAAAAATTTATTTAAAGGTATTAATTGACCACTAGGGGTGTAAAGAGTTTATTTTCATCCTCCCCACTTATAAACATTATCTCATTTATAGGTACCAATAATATCATCCAATGGGTTCTCATAATGAGATGGAGGAGGATGTACATTATATGACATTTGTACTTCTAGATCATTCTTTAAATGATCTTACAAGGGATTATTAAATATTTTCTATTTACAGTGATCACCATGTTATGAACCTAATTAATTTGAAGGATCATCAAATGTAAAATTTTGGTCATCAATGAGGTCTTGGATCTTATGCTTCAAATTAAAACATCTATTTGTAGAATGCCCATTTCCATGGTGATAATCATAATAAGCATTCGCATCATATCCTTTGGGTAGAGGTCTACTCATAGCAGCCTATTTAGGATTCAAGAGAGATATAATGTGACACTATGTAAGCTATGGGATTAATGAAGTAGAAGATTCAAGTAAGCATGAAAATTGTCTTCTTGGTACATTAGATAAGACAAGATGATTAGGTTGTTATGACACTACATTAACCATGGTGGTTTTTTATTTTTTAGACTCAGGAGGAATGACATTATAACTATGTTTTATAGTAAATTTTTTATTGGATGTAGATTTAGTCAGTATGTTCACTACATTCTTAAGTATTTTAGTGAGATAAGTTTCATTTCACGATCTCAAACAATATTGCATAAGTCAATGAAAGATTTGAACTTTTTAAACACAATCACTCATATAAAAGAGCAAGAAAAATTTTATTTAAAATATCTTTAATCTCTTTATCTACCATAGGATTGGTCATTTTATCTAACATTGTATTTTACCTCAAGATATGCTCATTAATAAATTCATTGGTTCCTTGATTTATATTTATAATTTAGGCATAAGAAACTATTTTAGTAATGTTTATAGATAAGTGTGCCAAAAATTGATCCATAAGGGGTCTAAAGGCATTTATTGATTGAGTTGGTAAATCATAGAACTACCTCAAAGTGTAATCCTTTAGGCTCCTTGGAAATAATTTGGTCAAAATTTTATCATTAGAGGCATAATCAAGGCATGTTTCATAAAAGGATGAAAGATGATGTTTAGTATCACCCTTGACATCATAGAATGTGAAATTAGATGGAACAAAATATGTTGATAAGGTGTGTAAAGATATTTTAGGTTCAAGAGAGTCATGCAATACATTTTTTGAATCAATAGCACGAGGAGAATTCAAAGCCTTTTGTTCAATGTTTGTGACATTGTCCTCTAATATCTTTATAAATTTAAGAAGAGTTTGCATTGTATAACCATTGGGATTCAAATTACCAAGTTAAGTAGTGATAGAAATGGATGTAAATATGATTTGAATAGTAATAGGGAGTGAAAATAGTAATTGAGTTGAAGTATTTGTTAACCTCATAATAGATGTAGTAATAACATTTTGATCTTTGAGAAACAAAGGTCTAAAAACATAACTCATTCCCCCATTAGATGTAGGGAGATTGATTGGTATGGAATTATTTGTAGTACTCTCTAAGGACTCACCATCACTAGGTGAGGACGTCTTATCATTATCATGCTTACTTAATTCATCTCTTGTAACATATAAAAATACATCCATTAAGACTTTTTATTATTGATATGAGTGATCAATGCTTATTTATCTTCCATCTTAAATTAGGTCTTTTTAGTACCATTTTACATTACTTAGAAATGAAAAATTGTAAAATTTGAATATAAAAGTTGGTCCCTAGATGGTTAAAAACTCTAGGAATCAAAAAAATCTAAATTCATACAAATTGGGTTCACCAAATGTTTAACCCTAAAATATAGATATGGGGAATCTAAGGTTAAAATGGTAGAGATAGTGTTAGGAACTTGTGCTACCCTTTCTCTTTGTTTTGTTAGTATAATAGTTGCTACATATGCATATGGTTTATAAGTCATCCATAAGAATTTTATTTTATCCCACATTCATGGAAAGTAGTAGTTGTTTAGATTAGACTTAGTATATAAGTGTTGAGGCCAATGAAGGCATCCACAAATTTATTGTATTGAGCTTGACCAAAGGAATTTACCCCCTAAAAGAGGCTAGTAATTCTAAAATTCAACCATTGAAACTCAGTGTTGCTTATTTGAGTTAATATATTACTAATTTTCATAGTTTATTTCTTGTATTTGCAATTATATGCTAACTTGTTCAGGAAGGATCCTCTCATCTAGTATCAGAGCATTTTTTAGGGCCATTTTTTTTTAAGTGTTTTTCTATTCCACTACATAATTAATTTAACTATGTTTCTATATCACAATAATCTATTTTGGACCAGGGTAAAAATCTATCTACATAACTATGGGAAGTGCTAGGGTGAAATCCCTAAAAATCATTATGAGGAGTGACATAAGAACCCTAAAGTAGTTGGCCCATTGAGAGGACCTACCATCAAAATGGGTAATGACACCATCCTGATTAACTAGTTCCCATCCATGAGGAGAACCAAGAGCTATCATTTAGAGGTAAACCGATGGATAGAAATTTTCTAGAAAGTGGTACTCACTCAGATGGCATTGCTAGCCAGAGAGATATCCTTAAACCCTTAGGAATTCATTGAAACTTGGGGCCTATTTCTATCATTTTCAAAATATTTCTAGTAGACTATAAAAAAATCAACTAGAAATAAAGTATTTAAATACTATCAGAGGACTTGTAGCTATACATTTGACATAAACCAGAAATTGAAAAATCTTCATCTTATCAGTTTTAGAAAAATATCTGTAGAATATTAGACAACTCTCAGAGGACTTGTAGCCAGACAGTAAATAGAAAATAGAATCTAAAAAAGAGAGAGTTCAAAATGATGCTCTAAATATGTTTAGGATTCCCAAGATGCTCCCTCGAGGGAGTGACTAGAATTAATTTTTATGGATAGGCCCTTGAAAAGAAAAAATGGCATAGTCCTTGGCACAATATAAGTGTGGAGAAAATGTTTCCATAATATTCCCACACTAAATTTTAAATTATGAACAATGTGAAGGTCATTCCTCTATGACATGCCCCATTGATATGCACCTCCTTTTTAGGTGTGTGTAAATATATAGTAGTCACCTTACCTCAAAAGGATAAGATAATTACATAATTTTTTAATATATCATGTAACACATAGAAAAGCATGTCTAGGTAAATATATCATTTATGTACACATAATTTGATCTCATTAAGTCCTAAGATGCATGATGTAAATCATAATAATTTATATAGAGTAATAATACAAGCTCAACAAGAAATCAAGTAGACACAAAAGAGCACTCAAAATAAAATCAAAAGACAATGGTCTAATGAGACCTCACACAAGGGGGATGTTCAAATATCTCAAAATTAGAGGGACATGACTTAGTTAAATGTACAAAAAAAAGCAATGACACATTCAAATGCCCATAAAATAAGCAATGAAATTAAAATGTCAAATTAAGGGAACAAAGGCACAGGGGATAAAAAATGGATCATATTCAAATGTTCAAACAAGAAAGTAAAGACACGTAAGGAAGTTCATAAATGAAAATCATGAAACATAAGAAACTAACATAAACATATTATACTAGTCCCTGATTATATGTGTTATCAAAAAATATGAAATATATAACCATGGATAAAGGCATGTGTAAGTATATAAGCTCAAACATGATAATGGAAAATGATCATAGAATATTGTAACTTGTGTATATCATGATTAAAGAAGTGGATGCCCCCAATGTCCAAATGACATTAATAGAGGGAAGGCCAACATCTGAAAGTGTATAGATCATGTTATTGGGTTTTCCTATATCACATTCAAAACATGTGTCAAATAAGTTTATATTTAAATAGATGCTATGTTATACACTAATACAATAGTAACAACATAGATGCCAAGGCTATGTAAATGTTAAATATTTATGGATTTTTTATTTTTTTGGTATTTTTGGAACATTGGAAATAACTTAAGTAATATGTTTATACAAGTGCATAATTTTCATTGGTTTTTTGAGAAGTTTTCCTTTGAGTGTATCTAGGTGGTGCATGCCTTTTCATAAATTTTATGTAACTATAAATGGTCCCAACCAATTTCGTTTGAACTTTCCTTTCTTGTTTTTCTATGTATTGGTTTTCTTTTTATTTTATTTTAGTACCAATTCACCCATAGTAAATTCACATGGTTGAATGTTTTTTTATATGATCTCTTAATGTAATATTGATAAACTCGTAAGTGTTTAATAACTCCGGTGCATTTTTCACTCAATTATTCTAATTGACATAATCTATTTTCACAGTATTCATTATCATTTATAATATATTTGAGAGAAACACACAAGGAGGAATTTCAAGTTTAATTGGTACAATTAAATTTGTACCATAAACCAAATAATAAGGTGTCACCTGAGTAGGTTTGTGAACACTAGTGTGTTATGCCCATAAAACATGCATCATCTATTAATTTCAATCTATGTTGTATTATTCAACTATTTTTCCAAGGATTTTGACAATATTTTTATTTTTTGCCTCTACCTATCCATTTCACTATGGATAATAAGGTGTATAAAAGGTATGTTTTATTTGTTTTGTGAAAAAGTGTTTCACTATTTTATTTTTAAATGAGGATCTTGTTGACCAAATATGACTTTTTAGTCAAATTGGGGCACCCCTAGTAGAAAAACTTAATTTTTAGACCTATAAGGGGGTATAATTTATTTTCATAAGGTGTTTTATAGGTCATTTTATGACTTTCAATGTTATATTAACTTTTGTCACTCTTTCATTAGTCTATCATGTCATTTGGGGTCATTTCAAGGGTTTAAATAATGACTTTAATGTTTTATACAGGTTTCTTGGAAAATTTTAAAGTGTAAAATATTTTTATCATGTTAAATGTGTCTTAGGAGGTCTATAGTAACTATAATTAACTGAAATTTGTCAGGATTCCTCAAAAAAGGGTAGTTTTCTTGAAGAAAAGAGTGTTTGGCACTTTTACGGCCTCTTTGGGAAGTATGCCACTTGGAAAACATGTAAATGTGACTATTAACCTTCCCCATGCTCAAATAATTTTTTTTTATAATCTCAAACTAACATTTATTTCTCAAAACTGTTCTACATATTTCTTGTTCTTCTTAGCAGACTGAAGTGACTTGCAAGTTTTTGATCGGTACAGACAACAAAGGTAGTTTTAGACAAAATTATTTTGGGAGATTATTATAAACTAAAATAAATTAAAACATATGTAATAATTTTTGTAAATTTCCAAATGTGATTCATGAACCATCTATGTGAAGTGGACTATGTAAATTTACTTATAAATCTATGAACCCTATAGCTTTTGCTTCATTCTTAGCAAGTCCTTATAATTTAGTTGTTGATATTTTTTATAGAGGATTTTGGATATGTTACCTTATTATTCACATGTTTGGTTTTAACTTTACATGTGTTTGGATGGTCTAATTATCTCACTTTACAAGAGGATACACCATTTGGTGTTATGGGTAGTTTTCACCTTTGCAAGAGTTTTCATGCTTTATCATTAATTCCATAGGGTTATATTATATTCATATACATGTTTTAAAAGTATCATTGTCTGATTTTATTTCAAATTTCACCAAAGTCCACCTAATTCTCATAATTTCAAGCTCATTCTCCATGCTATAATAGTCATTCAACACTCTACCTGCCTTGTTCCGCATATTTTCAAGTGATTTTTAGGATGGAAGAATTTTTTCAAGAATGTTTCAAGAATACCATAGTGTTTAACATGAATTTTAAATGATTTTTAATATTTTTAATTGTTTAAAGATCAATTTCCATTCTCACCTTACTAATTTTCTTCCACTTGTTGCCTGCACTGAGAAATGAGCATCTATAGGTGTTCCTAGTAGAGAATGAGAACTCTTGATGGAAGATTTGGAGCATGAAAAAATATTATATGTATTTATCTTGTGTGATCCCACTATGTTAGACCTTGAAAAAGGTATCAATTAATGATTTTGAGGTAAAAATCTTCCAAAGCATGACATAGCATGGTTCATGGCTCTCATCCCTATTTTGAGCAAATAAAGGCCCAATGGGTTTTTGGTGACCTCAAAAAACATGCCTCGTAAGTGACCTAATACATATTGAGGTTTGGATTAATTATTCCTTATATAGGAAAATGCCTATGCTAAATATGATCTCTAGAAGATGGATGGAGAGTGGTTTTTTAGAGGTCCAAAGATGCCCATAAAGCCATTGACACCAGATAGTGTTGTCTACAGGGTTTGAAGGTTAAATGACCATTAACACACTAAAGAATAAAAATAGTTTATCCTATTATGGTTAAAATGGTCCTTGATTAGGTGATATGTAATTTTGTTTGAGTATTATCATAATGAATGGGGCTTTGTGTTTTTCTCCCCATATAGACGCATCAGTTCGTACACAGGGCAAATCAAAACCTACTACCATTACCTCCTTCACAACCTAACTCAACATTGTAAGACTAGATCTTGTTTCCATGATTTATATAGGTCCTAATAGAAAAAATAGATAATTTGTGACTAAAAATATTATTTAGAGTAGATTATATGCTTCTCCTTGCCCTCACAAGCACCTATAGGTCCTAATGTTAGCACATGCCCAACCTTAAAAGACATGGTAGACAGTGACCTAAGAGTGGAGTTTTCAAGAGTGTTTTAGTCCTTAAAGTTAAATTAAGGTAAAATAAAATATATTTGGACCTAAAGTCTCAATAAAATACCCTAGACACTATGAGCAAGGCCCTTTGGAGAATAAATTTACACCTATAAGGGTCACTAAAGCAGGGGTCTTGAAGGGAGAAGTAGCTCAGTCTAAGCAAAAGGTCATAGTTTATGTTTGTTAAGAGCATATATATGGTTAAAAATATATTATTATATGTTTTTTTATGTCAAATTGAGGTTAAATATTATTTTTACACTATACTCTAACCCCTAAACACATACCCTGTCCATACAAGTTTCTCAAATAGACACCTATAATAGGTAGGGGCAGACAGTGAACTTAAAGTTTAGATGATGTTTAAGGAGATATAAAGGCATAATTTAATGTAAACATACATTATTTCACCTTAATTAATTAAATGGAATATATAAATACTATAAGTAACCCATTTAAATACCATGAAACCTATAGGCAAGTTAGAGAACTTGGTTGTCTCAGTCAGTTAGATGATGGTAAGAAAGTGAGCAGATTAAGGTTTAAGGTGATAGATAGAAAATTATTAAAGTGAATAATTGGGTTAAATTAAAAATTAATTGATTAAATATTATTTTATGGAGGTTGAGAAGCACCCATCCTAATCTAAATCATATAAAACACACCTATAGGTTCAATCCAATCAGGCAGTGAATAAAAGGTGGTACTCTCAATGATGATAAAGCTATACAAGGTGAATACATGGATAAAAATCATTGTTAAATAATTATATAGGTTAATAAATTTATAAATCATATTTTATAATCCCAAATGAGCTCATACATACCTTCAAGGGGTCAGTCTAGATAGGGTATCTCAGACAGGGTAGTGAACTAAATTAAAAGTCCTTAATGATTAACATTCTTCAGGGCATGAAGAGTAAGGGGAATTAAAAAACATATGGCACTATATTATGATCATGAATATGAAAATAGACATAATTTATCTAAAATTATGCATATAATAAACCCTCACTTAAGGTAAACTCATTCCATGAGAAGCAAACCCTATACACAAACCTTTGCATAAGTTTGTCTTGTGTTTGGGAGAGTTAAGGAGTCATATGACCTAATAAAGATCTAAAATTCTATATAGGTAATTATAGACACTTGAATAATATTATTAAATAGTTTTTTTTTTGTCTAAAAAATAGGGGAAGTATCCCCTATTTTGTCTCAGATAAGGGGTACTTCCCTTATGCATGAAACTGGCAGATTTTTGGAATTAGGGAAAAAGAGTAAACCAAAAAATAGAGAATCCTTACAATGGGTTTTTTAAGCTGATAAAAATTAATAAAAATAATGTAAACTAACCATAGAGGGATTAAACCAAGTGAAGTGGATTGGGGAGCCAAGTCTGTAGGTAGAACTGTTTAGAGCCTAAAGCCAAATTTAGAAGTCACTTACACTTATATATTTAATTATGCCTTATAAATAATTTTTATATGTTCATGGGGTGATTGATGATTATTTATAGATTATAATTTTCATTTAGAACCATCAAAAACTCATTTTGGGCTTTAGAGTGCAGACAGGCCTATTGAACAGGTCTAAGTCAAGTGCCCAAATGGGGTCTATAACACTTTTCACATGAGATAAGAATTATATACTATATAAAAATGTTTTTTAGGTAAATATATAAGTTTTAAATCTATATTAGAGAAAATTAAACCTTAAATAATCCCTTTTTGAGCTCAAAACCAACTCAGCATGTAATGAAACAAGAAGACAAGCTTGAATGGCCATTTTCAATTGCTCATATCTTTCATGAAAATATGAATGGGATAAAAAGGATTTATGGGGTGTTATAAAGGGTCTCATATTCCGTATTTGTTAAAAAAATTCTTAAGTTAGACATCCTAACTTTATGAACAATCGTTAAGACCAAAAACTAGCCTAAAACCCTTGCAAACCCTTACTAAGGACCAGTCTTGGAAAATGGAAATGGAGATGCACTAAAATGGAAATTTTTTAAAATAATGTATATTTTAAATTTTATATGACCTACCTAGGCTTCTCCACACCCTTTTGAATGCATAGAATTGTATGTATTAGGGTAGAAATAGGCTTTTTCTCAATGTTTTATGTGTTGTGTAGGCTACAACGGGAATTAGGAGATGAAAAAAAATTGGGTGAAATAATAAAATTTGATATAACTCCAAATATTAATTTAATTTCATGAATAAACCCTTAATTACCCCAAATAGTTTATTAAAATTAGCTAGTCAAAATTAGCCTAATGCACAAGCTAGTGAGAGGGGTGAAAAGCTTCACTTGATCTAATTTTAAAGATTTAATGATGATTAAAAGGAAATGGAGGGTATTTAAATATTTATACCACTATATTTTATGTATTTTAATGTAAAATAAAGGAATTTTTAAGGCCAAGTGTGTAGGGTGCATGGAAACAA
Source organism: Torreya grandis (assembly GCA_037957365.1). Classification (NCBI taxonomy): domain Eukaryota; kingdom Viridiplantae; phylum Streptophyta; class Pinopsida; order Cupressales; family Taxaceae; genus Torreya; species Torreya grandis. Next base: position 658 of record JARHVA010003073.1, on the reverse strand, counting down.
AATTTTCTGGATAGCAGATGATGATGATGATGGTTCACTTTCAAAGGTTTTAAGAGACCAGGCATGAAACCAATGCTTGGATAGGAATTTATGATATCCTCTTCTTAAATTAAAATCATTTTTAATGATCCTCATAAGATATAGGATTTTAAAATAGCTTAAATCATGAAGGTAATTTTTCTATGCAAAAGGACTAGTTTTGTGCCACTTTGCCTAACTTTGATGACTTGGATTGACACTCATTGCTCCTTAACTTGAATGGTTTAACCCATATAATATTCCTATGCATGTATAAATTAATTTATTATCTTTACAATTCTCCTTGTGACCCTTGGACGTCTCTCTCTCTCTCTCTCTCTCTCTCTCTCTCTCTCTCTCTCTCTCTCTCCTCTCCTCTCTCTCCTCTCTCCTCTCTCTCTCTCTCTCTCTCTCTCTCTCTCTCTCTCTCTCTCTCTCTCTCTCTCTCTCTCTCTCTCTCTCTCTCTCTCTCTCTCTCTCTCTCTCTCAAATTCTATAAGAGTTGGTCATTTTGGCATTAAATTAAATGTTCCACCTAAGTATGGTAAATCCCTACTCATTTGTATACCTCTTGATAAATAAAATAAATAATTTTTACCTATTCATGACTATTTAAAAGTGTGTTATGCATTTATGATGA